>CM069858.1:37374159-37974159 GCA_036172795.1 Pelodytes ibericus | reverse complement strand
AAATTGATTTGAGTGGCAGAGTGTGTGTGTGTGTGTGATTGTGTTAGTGGCAGAGTGTAAGTGTGTATAAGGATTTTGGATATGGAGTATAGTTGCAGGAAGATAACGCTTACGAACACCACTGAACTTGGACACTGAATAGGTACAGAATACCAAGGCTGGGGTACTGCAGGTTGAGGACAATTGCCCTCTCACTCTTTACCATTTTTATGTACTTTTTCCATTTTCAATTTCTTTGCAAATGTTGCTTTTTTCCTATTTATTTTTCATATTGATTTTTTTTTTATGAGTCAAACAACCAAAAGACACACACAAAAATCTACCCTTCATCTGTCCTCCATTATTTAGGCATATTTCCATTTATCTGCCCACCACTAGCCTGGTGTTTTGAACGTAACCTCACACATGATACTCAGTATTACACACAAATACGATCTCACGCATAACCTAACCCTAACCCATAACTACATTAGGGCATTCCTTTTTGGGTGAAATTCAACTCTTTCGGCCATTCATCTGAATACCGATAACCTAACCTTGGTTCACTTATTCTGAATTGAACTTCAGCACAATTCCTAAAACAAACATAATGTGTGTATTACGTCTGAAAACTAATGCATCAAGGGATGATTTAAAAAAAATAAATTCATGACGTCCCAAAATTGTTGTCGATGCCCGAATGTAGTGAACAGCCTGGCAACTCCTTAGCTATGTAGTTAGTTTAGTTAACAGAATGTGGTGAGTCTTTTAGCTCCCATATTTTTATGTGAAAAGTCAAATTTCTTCTTTCCATGAAGAGATAAGTTGTGGGAGGGGCAATGGTCAAAAGAAGGAGTGGGGTATTGGGGTAGACAATACCGTACACATAGAAATCGGTCAGGCATGTGCCAAAACCAGTGTACCTGGCAGGCCTAGAAGAGGGCAAAAAATAAAAGCCATAAATTATACAACATGTTTATTACAGATAAGCCAAACACAGTTTTACGACACAAGGTTAGCAAAGGCTTGTCTGATGTCAGTTGTAGGTTGGGGAATGCAATCTGTAAAACAGGAAGATCTCCGTCTACCCAATTTGATGATATGCGCTGGGATACTGTTCCTAGAAACTGCCCTGATTCTGAATGAATATGAGCGGGTTGAGTCCTATTCTGGCTAACAGCAATCTAACATACTTAAACACTTTGGAGGATAATGGCTTGACAGGGCGAAACGCGTTAAGTTTCCCACCCTGTTTCTGCTGTTCCATATATATTTTATTTTTCTTCCAATAAATATCACCTATTGTTTATCTGGATTCCGGAGTGCGGATTCTTCCTCTTTTCATCTCTACAATGGTAACAATGGACTGTCCTTTGGTCTGTGTGCTAGAAAAGATAATAATGCTTTCAGGACTGCTAGTGGACAAGGTGAATTGGTTTGATAGAAGGGGATCTCTACCCCAGAGCCCATCTGACACGTTTTTGTGATTGGGGTGGTTCTACAGTTAGAAAATTATCAAGGTAGTGTATCACTAATGAACAATGACTGACATTTAGTAAAATCCAACACAGAGTCTCTGCAAATAGGTCAAATAATTTAGGGCTACTTCCGGATCTGAAAGTCAGCCAGGTAGCAAAATAGTACAAGTCCCTCCACTTAATACCATCCAGATGCCATAATTCAGGGTTTATTGGTAACAATTTAAAGGCATCTGTGATATCTGATTTGGCAAGCCATGACCCTGACCTCACTATTGCTTGTATGGCATTATCCACAGAGGTTTCAGAGAGAATTCTTCTGCTGGAATAAGGGCATTAATACTGGGGTGCATCGAGTTGTGAGGGGCTGATAAATCAAAAATTAGTCTCTTCTACTTTAAGTATTTGCCTGTTGATATACCGATAGGGCTGACTCTCCAACTGGAGAAAGGGGATGATTGAAAGGGGCCTATCATGTAACCTTTATCTAGTTCTCGTGCCAGGAGAAGGTCCACTGTATCGGGATCTGTTACTGCGGACCTGAGATTGGGGCATTCAAGAGTGTGTTGAGGGAGAGAAATAATTCCTTAAAGCCTGATGACAAACCTTAAATTAAAAACTCCACCAGGTCAGGTGATGGATGAAACTTCAATTTCTCCCTTAGGCAATCTACCTTTACCGGGGATAGTCATTGTTTAGGTGGGCCCTATGGCAGCCTGTGCAAATGTGCAGCAGTCTGCGCAAACTGATATTGCACCCGGTGGTGTTGAAAATCTGTGATCTCCTGAGGATGAAATAGATCTCCCTAGCCGATCGTGTTTTTTTGCAGATGAAGAGAGAGGGCCTAATGGTGGTGGTGCCGATGTCCCTGCCTTACTGGAGGAGGGATGACTATCTGCGGACAGACAAAACCATATGGGCTGTCGATTGGCATAGACTACAAGCAGGAGTTTTGAGTCATGCAAAATGCCAGCAGAATAGCTCTGTATCTGTTTGGCTCCAGTCAGTAACGTAATTAAACTGGGCTAACGCTGCTGCTTTGGCCGAGAAGGATCTGTGATAGTCGTAAAATGCATGACCTCTGTATTTATGCCAAAGTTCAACTCCTGTTGGGGTGGACTGTACATATTACGTCCTTATACAGACTGAATGCCAACACAAATTCTGGTATAAACAATTTTTTTCCCCAGCCCCGGGTCTTTGACTTTTAAAACCATGGACACTTCCCCGCATGAGAATGCTTTATTGTCTGCCAAGTCGTGTGAGCCGATTAAGAGTTCACATCCTTCCCTTCCAAAATATCTTTCCTGAGGCTACCTTGAATGAAGTTTGCAGGTGTAATGGAGAGAGATCTACCCGTGAACCTACCTGCCTCAAATGACTGTGATAGAGAAATCTGCAGAATTAGTGGAGCTTGTGGGGAAGGTAGGGAGGACATTTGTATGGCAGGCCTGGCTTCTAGATTATCCAGCCTGTTTTGGATAGATGCCACCTAAGTTACCAATATGGTGAGAATCTCTTTTAACTGACCCAATTCCTCGGAGGCCCTTTGGGGGGGAACTAGGTCTAGGAAGAGAAGTTGATTGTCTCGAAAACAATAAACGAAACAATTCTGCTTTACTGGCTGTAGCTGGGGAAGAGTATCCACCATCTAAAAAAGTTCCGCCGTCACCTTTGGGATGGTCCAGGATCTGAGGGATGAATTAGCAGTGGCTTCTGACCTTGGGGTAGCTTAAGGTGGCATAGAAGAGTGATCCTCCTGTTCAGATAATGTTGATCTGTCTAAGAATACACAAATGAAACCTCGTATGAATACGAAAATCTGTCTGATCATGCCAGACACAACGATGGGCTGAGTTCTGAAATAGAACTGTGTATTTGTATTTGCATTATATATATATATATATATATATATATATATATATATACACACACACATACACAATGCTGTACTGTCAGTGTATAGACTGTTGCAGAAGTTCTCTACACCCCGGGACCCAGCATGTTCAATCTGTTGTTATGAGCACTTTGGATTGGAGATCAGAATCAGACAGGTGTCAACTGGATCTACCTTCACTCCCATTGTGCTCAGCCAGCATATGTGTGTATATTTATATATACATACATATACATACACACAATATATATATATAACAATGCTTGATACAATAAAAATATTAAGCCCCTAAACTTAAAATGTGATATGGAGCGGTAGACAGTGCATTTCTGCAAATGACAGTGTGAAAATGGTTTGCACCAGGTGTCCACTATCTACCACCTTCTTCCCCACCCCAGTGGATGCGAGTTTGGAAAACAATTGGGAGGTCGTAGAACCAGATCTGGAGATGCATAATGACATCAAGAAAGACGTGGCAGATGTATGCTTACTAAGATAGAGAGCTTCTTGTGCTGTCAGCAATGAGAATCCTCTTTCTGATCTGTCTTAGAGCCCACACTGGAAATTCAACCACGGCAGAGAGAATCAAGTAAGCTTCCAGTCTAAAGAATATGCATTGGAAATCCTAAGCTGGTATAAACTATATTGCCTTGAGATGTGTGGGTTTGATTAGTGCGGCCCAACCTGTAAAAAGTGCTTTCTCTAGCTGAGGCTGCCGACCTACGATATGAATTTAACCCCTTCGCGAAACTCGACGTGTCAGGCACGTCCAGCCGGGAACTCTGTTCCCGACAATGGACGTGCCTGACACGCCCTGCAGTGAATCGAGTGGTTTTCGCGATCAACAATTGCGAAAAACCGCTCTGACTGTGCTGGTCTATTGCCTCGATGTCGAGGCAATAGCTAGCACTGAAATTTGGTCTCTTGGGCCCCTAGAGGCAGTCAGCAACATTGCAATGAGAAAAAAAAAGACTTAATTAGCTTACAACTAGGATTAGGGTTAGATTAGCTGCTAAAATTAAATTAGGGTTAGCATAAGGGATAGGGTTAAAATTAAAATATATAAAAGGCATAAAGGTTAGAGTTGAGGTTAAATTTAGTGTTAGGGTTAAATTAAGGGTTCAGGTTGGGGTCAAAAGGTCAATATAGAAAAAAACAAAAAACAGTATTTTTGGTTTTTGCCCCATAACTCGCAAAAAAATGCAGAAAAACCATATAAACATGCATATTTCTGACCTTGGGACAACATTTAGAAACTATTTAGATGGGGTCTTTTTTAATGATTGTATTTGAGTAAATTATATTTTAGGTATAAGTTTTTTAAAAACATTTTTTTATCATATTTTATGATTTTTTTTGTGGTAAACTATAAGATATGATGAACATAATGGTATCTAATGAAAGCCCTCCTTATGATGATAAAAACAACATAAATTGTGTGGGTACAGTGTGTGAAAGAAGAAAATTACAGCTAAACACAAACACCCCAGAAATGTAAAAACAGCCCTTGTCACCAAGGGAAAGTCAAGGTCAAAATGTCTTGTCACTAAGGGGTTAAAACCCCCATGGTGAAGAAGGGGACATTTCCCATTCTCCGAATATCTGCAGGGTGCAATAGATTTTGGAAGCTCCCTCAGCTTGTGCCGCAGCGGCTTGAAAAACGCTGAACAATGCTCTCTCTCTCGCCCACTTCTGCGTAGAATGGATGATGTCAGTTCTGGAACTGACGACACAACGCTACGTGACTTGTGTGGGAGAGAGGCGCTTGATATAATCAACGGCCCTCCCACAACTACAGGCCAGCCTCCTGGCCTTAACATTAATGAAACTCCATATAAGATAAACATTTTAGCTTACCAAGTGAGAAGTTCTGTTATTTAGAACATAAGAAAATACATACAAGAATGTGTTTTAAATATATTGTGACAAAGGTCATGCAGAATGTGTTATGACTTACTGACATAAGTGGTTTATTTCAAGATTAGTTGGTATTATGCAACCATGTTTCCATGACAAGGCTATAAGCAGATTATGCATTACAATGTCCACTTAAGCCTTTTAAGGTCCATGTCAAAAATACATGATATGATAAATTAAATGGTATTTAAAGAAAGCGCTTCTTATCCTTATAAAATGAAAATTACAACTAAAAACACAAACATCCACAGTCCTTACAAATGTACAACACAGCCAAAACAGTCCAGTCATGCAGGGGTTAAGGAAAACCAAACAGCTGGTAATATTTACACACACACACACATATATATATATATATATATATATATATTATATTTATACACACACGTATATCTATATTCTAGACCGTGGAAGTGGTAGCTCAATATTCTTTGCAACAATCACATACTTTCAAAAGGAGAGAGATTTTAAATGATCAAAATAAGGAGTAAATGTGTGTTATATATTTTATACCTCATAGAGAAATGGGATCCATGCTGCTGCTGTCCTATTTTTTTGTATTTGCAACATGTATACAATATTATTGTAATGGCGTCTACACAGCTGTGGTAGCAGTTAACAAGAAAGCAGGCTGTTTCATATACTCAACAGCATGATAAACTGTTAAACACACCATTAGTATTACATATAAAAGTCTCTGCAAAGCAATCCCACGTGTGTATAAAGTTACAATGTATACAAACCCAGCCCTAATGTTTTCGTCAACAGAACTTGTCTAGAATAAACATCCTAGTTAATTATAAACTTAAAATTGCAACATATTACTCTCCTCTTGAGTAGTTTACAGCAGCCACGCTAATCTACAGATCAAACACACCCTGAGTAATGAGCCAGCTCAGCTACTGCTGTACTGTATGTGGTAATGTGGGGCTGCTTTACACAGACACATGTGCTCAGACCTGCTGGCTGCGAATAATAAAGTTATTCAAGAGGAGGGTTTCAAAAACATGGCGCTTTAAGGAACATAGGAGAAGAGGTGAAGGAGAAAGGGGTGGTTTTTGCTGTGCTTTTGATGGAAGGAAGCAGGATGGGAGTAACTGTGGAGGTCAGGAAAGTGTACCCTTATCCGTTCCAAAATGTGGTGACAAGCTACCTTAATAAGGTGAGTGATGGGTTACAACAAGTTTCCTCATGGCTGGATCTCCCTTGATCTCTCTCCTTTTTGTAATTATCGTGATGCCTAACTTGTATCACTTTACTGCTGTGGACTACAAGTCCCACGATGCTCAGCCAGCCACTTGGTTAGATAATCTTCATTGTTGGCTGCCCATTCCCAACAACGATATCTGCTCTGGTGGCTTTACCCGCGAAAATTATACGGTGTCTGATCACACCCCCTTGTACTCAAATAACAGCTTATTACCATCCAATTAACTACCTAATGCAGTGAACGCTATACACATTAAATGGCAGGAGGAGGGGATTCCGTAACAGTGGAGAGAAAGATTTAACACTTGTTGGACTGTAGTTTCCACGTGGCTGGCTGAGCATCATGGGGACAGTGGTTCACAGCAGCCAAAGTTCAGCCAGCATAGCTCTGAAATTCATGAAATACTCTTCCATATGGAAAGAATGTCTGACACGTACTGCAAAGCCCGGAATAGCAAACATTTCTATAGCATGTGGGAGTATTGGTTGACACTTCTAAAAGTTTTTATTGTTCAATGCTCCTGTGCTGCTTAAATTGTCTGCTTATCGCAGACTTTTCTTTTGATATTTGTAGTTAATTCATAAATCAGCTTGAAAACTTCAATTGGTTGTGCTAATTTCTTCTAATTGGTGACTAAATTAGACTTCAGTAGAGGTTTTCTGAAAAAGTAAGATAAGCTGTTTTGTTTCTTGCACCTGTAATATGTGTTTATAGATCAAAGCTGTGCTTCTCTGTAAGCTGACAATACACTGAACGCTTTGCTGTGTTTACTTAGTTTATAATATATAAAAAATAAAAGAGGCAGAATAAAATGGTAGAAACTCCTCTCTGCAGTTTATGGCAAAGGTTTCTTATTATTTAATGAGATTTTGGTCAAGAACAGGGAACTGTCACACATGGCCCCAGGTTACAAAATCACCAGCAAATATGTATATATTAAATAACAGATTTAAATTGTCTTGATCTTCCATCAGTGGCCACCAGGGCATATTGGCTAATCATTGTGGGATGTAAGAGAGCTCAATTAGGTAATTTTTTTTGTATTCTTTTATTCAAGCATTTCTATTTAAAATATCTTCATGTAATACAATCTTTCAATAAAGCACAAGTTTAGTATTTTCTGCTAGTAAATAAACACTGTAAAAAGTACTTTTGGTGTGTGAGGATTAAAGGACAACTAAACTTGTTTTGGTCAGTAATTAACTTAATTAAACTTATTTTTAGGGTGGCTTACTTTAAACTTTATTTGACTATTAAAGTCCCCAGCTCTCCTACTTTCATTTCTGACCCCTTGGCTCAGTTGTGTTGCTGACGCACATGAACCAATGGGCTGAAAGTAGCAGCCAAATTGCATTTCTGATACAAACTGTGTGCAATCGCGCATGGCAAAAATCACCAGTCAGGTATCTTCCGAATTTCATTGCTGACACAATTGTCAGCAATGCAGTACAGATGTCCCAGGGGCTAGGGACATTTGATATGAATGAAATAAAGTAAGAAGTTGTCTTCTCTCTCTCCCCCCCCCCCAAAAAAAAGTCACTTAAGTTAATTATTGACTCCGTGTTGAAAAAAAAACTTTAGTTCTCCTTTTAAGTAATATTGTTTCAAATTTAATTTTTAACCCCTTCGTGACCAATGACGGTCCTGGACCGTCATGGGGAAAAACTCCCTTACTGACCAATGACGGCCCAGGACCAACATGCAGATCCGATCGTGATTTAAACGACATGGGTAAGTGTCTCGATATCGGCTGAGGCCCCCCGGAAACAATCGGGCACTGTGACAGCCAATCACAGCGCTCGGATGTTAATGGCTGTCAAAGCAGGTGCCACAGCGATAGATATAGTGCTGGAAGTCTTCTCCTGGTCCCATAGTCAAGCCCCCCCCCCAGTTTTTTTTTTTAATTAAAAAAAATAAATATTTTTATTTATATTTTTATTTTGCTAACCTAATCCTAGAGTTAGCATTATGGTTTGTACTAACCCTGTGGATAAAGTTAGAGTTAAATGTAAATAAAATTAAATAAATAAAAAAATACTATTAAATTAAATAAAAATAAGACGTTAATCTGTAGAGGAACAGTGACATGTTGTCGTCCTCTAGGGATATTTTATTTAAAAAAAAAAAAGACTGCTAATGGGCCCAGTGCTTTGCATTGGCCCCCAACACTAGACAGGGGCCCACAGCAGCTGGATATATCATCCATACAGCCGCAGGATAGCAAGGGTAGCAACAATCTGTGCTTCCTACTATCGACTACATTCCCTATGATGCTATGTTCACTTTTGGCTAGCTGAGCATGATAGGAAATGTAGTCACAAGCATTACATAATAAATACATGTTTTAAAGCTGCAATGACCGTATCCTAAAGTTGGCCCTTTACTTGCCACATAACACTAGCAAACCTATAAATGTGGGGTACCGCTATACTTAGGGGTAGTTGCTGAACATATATTGGGGTGTTGTTTGGCAAAAAAAACAGAACAACCCCTTTAAATTCATACCTAAACACAAAGTGTGTGGGGGAAAAAAACACACAAAAAATGACTATGCCAAAACTTGCCAAAGATTGGTGGAAAAATTACTGCATGAAAACTGTCACAATACCCCAAGTTGAATACCCTGGGATGTCTACTTTATAAAAATGTGTACATGCGGGGCTGATTCAGCGATGCATGATTGATATCGGTGTTAAAATGTCAGTAGCGCTAATTTTGGAAAAAATGGTTTTGAAATGGGTATCTGCTACTTGTATTTATTACACTATAACATTAAAAAAAGCAAAACAACAAATAAACATTGGGTATTTCTAAACTCAGGACCAATATTAGAATCTATTTAGCAGTTTTTTAAATTTGCTTTTGTAGCTTAGTAAAAGATTTTACAAATAAAAGTCAGGAAAAGTGTTGTTTTTATAAAGTTTTCACCATATTTTTTTCATAATAATATAAATGATATGAACAAAATAATGGCATCAAAATAAAGCCCTTCTTTTCCTAAAAAAACAAAAAAAACAAAACCAATATATCATATGGTATATATTTGGTACAGCAAATAACAAAGAATAAATTTACAACTAAACAGCTAAACCTCAGAAGTGTAAAAACATCCTCGGTCATTATTGCACAACATTCCAAAAACAGTCTGGTCATGAATGGGTTATACAATAGTCCATACAATATCAGTGGTGGTGGAGTAAAACCTACTACATAACAGGGATTTGTGGGAAAAACAGGCCAGCTGAATTTTCTGGGATGTATAGATATGTTCAAAAGTGTTCTTTGTAACCCCATCGTGACGCATGGTGCCTGCATCCCAGACGATGCAAACACCAAAACGTTTTGTTCCTGGCCACCGATCACCAGGAACACTATGGCAGAGACCCGATAAGGGTCTTAATAGACCCTGTGTGTGCCTGCCAAAAGATCACAAGCCCTCTGGATGTCACGTGTGATGTCACGGAGGCGTGCCCAAATCCGGAAGTTCAGGCATGGCGCGATTTAGTGAAATGTAGCCGTTGCTCGGGTTGAGCGTCTTTTAGGCACTGTAAGATCAGGACTTTTTTTTTTTTTTTTTACACTTTCCTTTCACTTTGAGCATCAGCTCCATTTTCTGTGTCAGACTGAAGCCATCCTACAAGCCTTTAGGCACTAAAAAGGAGGATGGCAAAGAATGTACTAGCGCCGGGAAGGGGTTAATAAAGCAAAAATCTAAATTACAGTGCCACTGGTCATGTATTAACCTTTTGGGGTATACGTTCACCTGTGGGCATTGACTGAGTCTGCATCTGCTCAGCCAAAGAGAGGTTGGTTGCATCTTAAAAATGATGTGTCATTCTCCAACTCGCCCCTCCTCCCCCCGCAATACTAGTTCCACTGAACTTTTTGTGCTCTTAAACCCATCCCACTTGTAGGACATTCTTTGCCGTCCTCCTTTCCAGTGCCTAAAGGCTTGTAGGATGACCTAAGGCTGACACAGAAAATGGAGCTGATGCTCAAAGTGAAAGCAAAGTGTAAAAAAAAAAAAAAGGTCATGTCAGTAAGGCTATAAGAGATTGGTGCAGTGATTCACCCAGCAACACTGCTGTCTCACTTTTCACTCTGCTTTCTCATTGGTCACAGTTTCAGTGCATGAATTTGGTGAGGAAGAAGGGAAGTACGGCCTTTATTTTTTCTCTTCCTTCGCAGCTTAAATAATAATCAAAAATGTTCTATAGCAGAATATTATCCAGTGCATAAATGAATATCAAATTATATTTTAATTGTGTCTGTTGTCCTTGCTTATGTCATCGCTTATGGCTTGATATGCAAATAGGGTTGCCACCTGGCCGGTATTTTACTGGCAGGCCGGTAACAAATTGGCTTTAGGCCTATGTTAAGTCTATGGAGACAATAGCAGGGCCGGTATTTTTTCTGATGAGCAGGTGGCAACCCTATAGGCAAATTAACTCCCTTTCAATGAAAAATGTGAATTTTAAGTCACAAGATGGTGTCTGTAGACACCGCAGACACATGAAGGAAACATATTTCTCTCAATTTATACATCTGCTTACAATCATTTTATAATCTACTTCCACAGTATAAACAATGTGTTTAGGTTTAATCATAAATGCCACACAATGCCCTGGTATGCATTTGTTGCAAAAAATAAAATAAAAATGAAGGCAGCCTGTTTCTTTAAAGTCTTACTTTTGCAATGATTCTTTCATTTATTTCTTTGACTGCATTTGACTTCATCTATATTAAAACATTCTTACAACTTCTCAGTCAGTTCTGAGGGGTGTGGGCTATGTAGAAGTCCATAAAATATGAGCTATTCACCTTGAAGAGGGCACTATAAATCCAGCTTGCTATGTCTGAGACTGAACAGGGAGCTGCTCCTTGAATTTTAAGTATAGGTATTTGATGATATTCCTTGAAAATGTGCTGTGTGATTGTGAAGTCTATTGAGAAACAGGAAAAACAAACAGAACACTGACTAAAGCAGCCATTTTATAATCTTCCTGCACTGAAGACCATCTTTCCTGAATGTTAATTAGGAAAAAAAAAATGCATTTAGTTTTTCTGCCTAAAATGTAGAAATGCAGACACACAATCATGGATGGTGAGATGCTCTCTGTGTAGGCAATGCAATTTAATCTATCGATATGCGGTGACGTTACCAGCCAAATATATAGATTCAGTTACATTATTACCTGAAGTTCTTTATCACTGAGCACAAAATGTCTTGTACTTTGAGTTTTTATGATCCCATACAGAGAGAAGTTGCAATCTTAAAGTAAACTAACTTTCATAATACTTTTGCTAGCACAATGGATTTATGGAGATGCATTTTCTGTAAAGTTACTCCATGTAATGTGTGCATGATAAGGGCCCTTTAATATAGCTATATCTATACTGTTGCTTTTTTTAACAAAAAGAAAATCAGGTGGATTTTTTTTAGATATGTAGAGTGAGCAAACAAACATACTTCTTGTAAACCTTAAATCTTTGTTAATTCATGACCAATTAAATATTAGTTTGATGTATTGTGAGACTGGGAGTCAGGAGCGTAGCGCAGGGGACCTCCAGCAGTAGGTAAGTCCAAAGGCAAAAGTACAAAGGGATTAGGCAAAGGCAAGGTCAAAGGCAGTCCAGAGGGTCGAGGCAGGCAGATAAGTAGCAAAAACGAGTTTGGGAAGCCGGGGTCAGGAGAGGAGAAATCAGCAGTATCCAAGAGGGGAGCCAAAGGGTCAATAGCCGGTGGTTCAAAATGCAATGCTGAATAGTAATGAAGGGTAACAAGAACTTCACAAGGAGAGAACCTAGCTTGGGAATAAACAAGCACAGAATGGCAGGTGAGCAGGGTTTAAATAGGGAGTCAGGCACCATAACCCCTCCCCTCAGCTCAGTATCCTCACTCTGCCATTCACTGCATAGTAGGTGTGCTGGAAAGGCAACACCCACACTCCTTCCTCTACCTAGTCCTGTGTTGAGTGACCACGCCCCTTGATCTCGAAGCCACGCCCCCCGGCGGCACAAGCGCTACTCGAGGCCTGGGATGCGGCCTAGTCCGCAACCGCATGGCCACAACATGGGAGGACGGAGCTGTGGAGGTGAGTGAAGGAGACAAGGGACCCTGATACCTGTGGGTAGTGGGACCTGGAGCCTGACATGTATCAACAAACGGAATGATAATATAAATCGGTGCAGTGAGAGATCTGAATGGAGGATGGAAAAAGATACATAGATGGTACTGTGGAAAGGGGGGACTATTGTTACAAATGTCCCCCTCACACATTTTGTTATCGCCTTGTGTTTGCTCTGGTTAACTCTTGCAACTAAAAAAATTGTGCAAGTTTGTATAGAAACCTAGAATGTGTCGGCAGATAAGAACCATTCGCTCCATCTAGTCTGCCCAATTTTCTAAATACTTTTATTAGTCCCCAGTATCATATGTTATATCTAGGATAGCCGTGTGCCTATCCCACGCATGCTTAAATTCCTTGACTCTGTTTACCTCTACCACTTATGCTGGAAGACTATTCAATACATCCACTACCCTCTCAGTAAAGTAATACTTCCTGATATTACTTTTAAATCGTTGCCCCTCTAATTTTAGACTATGTCCTCTAGTTGTGGTAGTTTTTCTTCTTTTAAATATACTCTCTTCCTTTACTGTGTTGATTCCCTTTATGTATTTAAATGTTTCTATCATATCCCCTTGTTACCTCTTTCCTCCAAGCTATACATGTTAAGATGCTTTAACTTTTCCTGGTAAGTTTTATCCTTCAACCCATGAACCAGTTTATTAGCCCTTCTCTGAACTCTCTCCAAAGTATCAATATCCTTCTGGAGATACGGTCTCCAGTACTGCGTACAATACTCCAAGTGAGGTCTCACCAGTGCTTTGTATAATGACATGAGCACTTCCCTATTTCTACTGCTTATACCTCTCCCTATAGTTTACAGTAGTACAGGGCTCGACAAACCCCAGGTCGCCATGGCGACCAGGAAATTAGACCTGGCGCCTGGGTGCTGTCAGCCTCATGGTCCCCTTGCCGCTGCCATCCGATTTTTCCGCAGCGCGATGGCACAGACTGCAAGCTCCACCCCCTCGCGCACCGCGTGTCTGAGTGCCGGGTGTCGTCACGTGACATCCTGGCACTCAGCACGCCGACCAACGGAGATCAGCTGCAGCATGAATGTCCCCCTCCCCTGCAGTGAGGTAAAGCAGCAGGGAGGGGGGACACATCAAGAAGAAACCCCCAAGAAAAGACTGTGTGAGGTGGGTGTGTGTTTGTATGTATTGTAAAGTAGGTGTGTGTGTGTGAGGGATTTGTATATATGTGTAAATGTAAAGTAGGTGTGTGTGTGTGAGGTGTTTGTATATATGTGTAAATGTTAAGTAGGTGTGTGTGAGGTGTTTGGATATATGGGTATATGTAAAGTAGGTGTGTGTGAGGGGTTTGTATATATGTGTACATGTAAAGTAGGTGTGTGTGAGGTGTTTGGATACATGGGTATATGTAAAGTAGGTGTGTGAGGTGTTTGGATATATGGGTATATGTAAAGTAGGTGTGTGTGTGTGTGGTGTTTGGATATAAGGGTATATGTAAAGTAGGTGTGTGTGTGTGAGAGGTGTTTGGATATATGGGTATATGTAAAGTAGGGGTGTGTGAGGTGTTTGGGATATATGTGTATATGTAAAGTAGGTGTGTGTGAGATGTGTTTGGATATTTGTGTATGTGTCAAGTAGGTGTGTGTGAGGTGTTTGGATATATGTGTATATGTAAAGTACGTGTGTTTGTATATATGTGAAGTAGGCGTGTGTGTTTATGAATTGCGTTTAAGTTTGCGTGATTGTCTGGCTCCTAAAAAAATTTTTGGGCTCCTAAAATAAAATAACATTTGTCAAGCCCTGCAGTAGTAGAATAGCATGCAATCAAACCTGTACAATATAAAGAATAATCACTAGCAGATTCATCAGCTGATGCCTGGAGTGGCCTTTTTAAAATGATAATTCTGTTCTACATTCCTAATTCAATTGATTGTACAGCTGGGTATACAGTGGCATTCACTACACTTACACCAACATTTAGCAAGTATAGTGTGCCTGGTATTAAAATGCATTACTAAGTAGAAACAATCAACACTATGTTAACATGCTTGACATACACAAGGCAGCAGATGGCTGGGAGGTGGCAGCAGTGTACTGTGCTATGGTAGCTGTAGTTGGCTTGGAGGTAGCTATTTGTCGTCAGTTTTGGCTGTTCGAAGCTGTTGGCATTGTGTTTTGTGTATTCTATCATTAAAGTAACGTGTCTCTGATGCTTCCCCAATCACAAAGTTTTTCTAGGGAATGCATACTAAAGAGCTGTATGTGCACGTAATAAAAGCATGTTAAATCTTTTTTTTTTTCTTGTATTTTATGGAAATAAGAACCAAAATAATAACCTGCTAGTTCGCTTAACAAAATGGCTGCTAGGGTTGCCACCTGGCCGGAATTTTACTGGCAGGCCGGTAAAAAATTGGCTTAACCCCAATGTTAAGTCTATGGAGGTAGTAGAATGGCTGGTATTTTTTTTTTTTTTTGAAGAAAAGGTGGCAACCCTAATGGTTACAGCAGTTAAAAAGATTTCCAATGTATAGAATGTCTTAACGGTTGGTTAACATTTAGGGCTTTATTCGTGAACGAGGGAATTGCAGGGGATTGACAAGGAAATTGAAAATTTAAGGCCTAAGTAGCCAAGTTGAAAAGATTCTCCAATTCAGCTATACTTTTGTTTTTATTCATTGCCTGTAGATCCCACTTTCATGAATAAAGTTCTAAGTTGTTTTTATATTTGACTTTGGGGTTTAATGCAAACATAAGGCCGACATTTTAGAGTCAAACCTCTTTGTATTATTTTGGTCCATGTTTACCATCTTTTTTTTTTTTTGCCTTTTTTTAAAATAGATCAATACATTTAGCAATACAGCTGTGAAATGCAGAGTCATCAAAGATCCCTTTTCATTGTGTTCTATTCATCTGTACTTGCTTATGGGTGGTATACTCTTTCAGCTTCCTCTCTGCTAAAAAAAATACAGCTGGATTACATTACATTACCATTTATTTATATAGAGTCAACAATTTATGTCAGGGCATGACAAATTTAATTAGATTTTAGGAGCCAGCAAAAAAAATTAGGAGCCAGACAATCACGCAATCAATTCATACACAAACGCCTACTTTACATATACCCATATATACAAACAACTCACACACACCTACTTAACATGTACACATATATACAAACAACTCACACACACCTACTTTACATGTACCCATATATACAAACAACTCACACACACCTACTTTACATATACCCATATATACAAACAACTCACACACACCTACTTTACATATACCCATATATACAAACAACTCACACACACCTACTTTACATATACACAAATATACAAACACCTCACACACACCTACTTTACATATATACAAACACCTCACACACACCTACTTTACATATACACAAATATACAAACACCTCACACACACCTACTTTACATATATACAAACACCTCACACACACCAACTTTACATATACACAAATATACAAACACCTCACACACACCTACTTTACATATACACAAATATACAAACACCTCACACACACCTACTTTACATATACACAAATATACAAACACCTCACACACACCTACTTTACATATACACAAATATACAAACACCTCACACACACCTACTTTACATATACACAAATATACAAACACCTCACACACACCTACTTTACATATACACATATATACAAACACCTCACACACACCTACTTTACATATACACATATATACAAACACCTCACACACACCTACTTTACATATACACATATATACAAACACCTCACACACACCTACTTTACATATACACATATATACTAACACCTCACACACCCTTCTACTTTACATATATACAAACACACACCCACCTCACACAGTCTTTTCTTGTTTTCTTCTTAACGTGTCCCCTCTCCCTGCTGCTTTACCTCATTGCAGGGGAGGGGGACATTCGTGTTGCAGCCGATCTGCCTGCTGAGTGCCAGGATGTCACGTGACGACACCTGGCACTCAGACACGCATTGCACGAGGGGGTGGAGCTTGCAGTCTGTGCTGATGGCACAGACTTTACCCCCTCGCTCTCCGAAAAAATAAAAATAAAAAAATCGTATGGCAGCGGCGAGGGGACCATGAGGCTGTCTGCACCCAGGCGACCTGGGGTTTGTCGAGCCCTGATTTACGTAACGCTAGGTACAGAGCATAGAGGGAACTACATACTAAGTTAGACAAACTAGAAACAGACTGTTACATGAGCTAGAGAAACCTGCTCACAAGCTTACAATCTAGAGGGAATAAGACACATAAGGGGTTGAGGAGGCCAGAGGGATTGAAGTTGTAATAATGTGGATGGGTGGCAGTAGGTGGGATAGGCCAAAGATGAGTAGTGTGTGTTTCAGCTAGGTGGGAACTGCAAGAGGTAAAGTGACAGGTGTTCTAGTGGGTTGGGTAGTAAGCTTCTTTAAAGAGGTGGTTTTTGAGGGACCTTTTAAAATTTGAGGAGGGAGAGAGCTGGATGCTCTGCGGAAGGGAGTTCGGAAGGGGGCAGCTCGGGCAAAATCTTGCAGTCGCGAGTGAGAGGTGGTGATGAGGTTGGAGGAGAGTTTTAGTCCCAGTGAGGAACGCAAAGGTTCTGCAGGGAGGTATCGGTTAACAAGGGAGGCAATGTACGGAGGGGCGGAGGAGTGGAGGGCTTTGTAGGTTTAAGACAGAATTTCAAATTTTATCCTTGAGCAGACGGGGAGCCAGTGGAGGGCGTTGCAGAGAAGAGGCCGCCGAATCAGACCGACGTGCAAGAAAGATGAGTCTGGCAGCTGTGTTTTGAATAGATTACAGGGGAGACAGACGAGTCAGAGGTAGTCCAGTCAGGAAGCCGTTACAGTAGTCAAGGTGAGATTTCACAAGCGAGTTCACAAGTATTTTGTCAGTCTCTTCGCTGAGGAACGGGCAAATGCGTGCAATGTTCCTTAGGTGCAGTCGACAGGATTTGGTTAGGGACTGAATATGGGAAACGAAGGAGAGAGCAGAGTCAAAAGTGACCCCAAGACATTGGACATGGTCAACCGGTACAAATGTAGCATTTTCAACGGTGACTGTGAACCCAGGTGTAGGGATAGAGTTTGAGGGAGTGAAGATAATCAGTTCTGTTTTGGAAAGGTTAAGTTTCAGGTAGCGATCAGACATCCAAGCGGAGATGGACCGCAGACACTCAACTACCCGTGACACTAGAGAGGGAGTGAGGGCAGGGGAGGAGAGGAGAGGTAAATCTGAGTGTCATCCATGTACAGGTGGTATTGGAAACCAAAGGAGCGGATGAGTTTTCCCGAAGAGGTGGTGTACAGGGAAAACAACAGCAGGCCAAGGACCAATCCTTGAGGAACACCAACAGAGAGTGGGACAGGTGACGATGTCGCTCCAGCAAGCGACACTGAATAGGAGCGCTCAGATAAGTACGACTCAATCCAAGACAGTGCCATACCACCTATGCCAAACGAGGATAATCTGTTGAGAAGGAGGCGGTGGTCAACGGTGTCAAAGGCAGCAGAGAGATCTAAGAGGATCATCACTGAGAAGTGGCCTTCTAATTTTATGAATTTGCTTATATGTAGCATTTACATACAGTTTACTCAGCAGTATAAAAGGCTGTAGAGCATCATTGCTTACTATTTAGTTTTCGTTAGAGCCGTGTAGTAAAATAAGATATATTTTCATAACAGGCTTATGATTTAATAAGGTAGGTTTAGGAAATCTGTTTGGAAAAGTTGTAATATAGCGAGTAATTAAATTGGAAAACCATAACATTATATTGTCCCTTTAACCCTCAATACAAGAGAGATGATAAGAAAAAGCAACACAAGAAGAAATTCAAAGAGTTAATAAACTGTGACAATAGAAAATAAAATCTGCAGCATATGGATCAGCAGATAAGGATTTTCAATTTTTTTAAATTTGTTTTTGATTTTAAACTACAAGCTTTTCTTCACATGAAAGCCTGGGTATTAAGTTACTCTCTGTGAAGCTGTTTGGACAGGCTTGTGAAAAGAGCAATTCCACAACCTACCTGTTGAGAACAGTTTGGGTTGCAGCCAGTGAGCAATTCTGTGTCAGCCGGATAATATAAATTTATATATAATATGTGTGTATATAATATATATATATATATATATATATATATATGTGTGTGTGTATGTATGTATGTATGTATGTATGTATGTATGTATGTATATATATATATATATATATATATATATATATATATGTGTGTATATATATATAAGTAGTAGTATGTAGGCACATAAGATGTCAAACTCTTTTTGACAGGTGCCCCGCCCCTTTTGTGTAAGCCACGCCCACTGGAGTCACATAAGACGTCAAGCTATTTTTGACAGGTGCCCCGCCCCTTTTGTGTAAACCACGCCCACTGCGCGTTATAACCACGCCCCCTGCGCATCATGACGTGCCAACAGCCATTTTATCGGGGCACCCGCCCCTTTTGTGTAAACCACGCCCACTGCGCATTATAACCACGCCCCCTGCGCATCGTGACGTATCGGGCACCATTTTATGGGGTGTGCCCGCCCCTTTTGTGTAAATCACACCCACTGCGCGTTATAACCACGCCCCCTGCGCATCATGACGTATCAACCGCCATTTTAGGGACACTACGGATATTTTAGACCCCATTTTAATAATCCCACGCCCCCATGGCGTAATATAACCGCGCCCCCCTGTAAACCACAACCCTGGTGATAACCCCTACGGTTATAAGTGGAACTACAATTTTTCTAAATAAAAGAGAGCGTCCCTGGGTGGGATAAGTGGAACTACAACTTGTTATGTAACTGCGGACAAGTTTAGACATGTGCGCAAGCCCCTGGAGTTGTCCAGACATGTCCTAAGACACTGACTTATTAACGGCAGACATGTCTTAAAGCCCGGGCGTGGCCCAGACATGTCCTAAGACCGGTGTTTATTAAAGACTAGACTAAAAATAAGACAGTGACAAAGTGTATCATAGAAAAGATTTTTATTAGAAAAAATTACAAAACAATAGAAATTTCATAGTCCAAACAATAAAACCAAACAATACACAGCAAAGGGTATATACACAGACAATGTTGTATTCAGAGGGTATATGCAATAGAAACAAGCAATACACAGACAATGTGATATACAGAATAAATACAGCTTATAAATTCAGCCATCCAGCAGGATGCATCATTGTACGTGGGCGTCTCTTAGGCAACAAATAACCATGCGGGGTAGTTAACCTTGGGGAGCTAAAAGGCACATTTTGTATTGTGTGTCTTTTTTTAATTAAGTGGGGTGTTATGGCCGGCGCTGTTCTGTCAAGAGGATCAATTTTCAATTGCTCCAAATAGTCTCTATTTGAAGTGTTACCCACAATTGTAGATGGTATATTCAGGTCGGCCATAGCCTTAAGAAAAGTCTCCCAACCCAGAGGTAGTTTACGCCTTGTAATGCTGTGACTCTGTGTAACACCACGTACCAGGTCAAGTATATTGGACCCTGGTACAACTGTGTTTTTGTAAACAAATTCACCTTTATCAGTCCAAGCGGCTGTGTCTTTAGAGTGAGACATTCTGCTCAGCAACAATTCAGCATTTTTTTTATAGCGGACATTCACATTATTAATCACTTCACGATATACAGGATCTGAAGTATCAGAGACTTCAGCAGTATGAGGAGACTCATCAGGTTGTTTTAATGAATTGGTGTCTCCAGGCGGTAAGAAAAGGGTCAATCCCAGCTTTTCGCTTTCACCCTGTTTAGCCCGTATCAAGTATTTCTGTAATATAGTGGTATACCTCCTTATCTTCTCAGCATCCGATACGAGGCTGTTTTGAAGAACAGCCATAATTTCAGTGTCTAGGCCCTGTTTGACAGCGTCATGAGCGGTCTCAGACGTCTGACTTGTTCGCTGTATGAGGTCCAGCTCCTGTTTGGACACTAAATATTTTTTCTCAGCGTTTGCCATTAACGGTTAGTCAAAAGGCCGGTCAACAGAGGTATAGCAAAACCCAAAAGAGAGCCAATAAATCCTCCAGACTGTTTAACCAGCTGCTTTTTCTTAATTAAAGAGGTTTTTTTGCGGCTCAGGGCTTTTATATTTTTACGCCACTTTTTAAGTTTTTCTATTTGGTGCGGTGATAAAGGTATCTTACCTTTAAGGGTGTTAAGCGCTATTTCACATATTGCCGTGACCAAATCGTGAGATGCAGAGCATAAAATATCTTTTTTCTGAGACGGTGACGCCCTTATTAGACTTTTTAAAGTAGACCAATTGCGACGTATACGCATAGACATCCTTACATATACAGGTACTCAACCGTGAATGATCTGTTATGACTGAACTAATGCCTTTTAGAGTTTTGTTTTTTATAAATATAAACAGCAGGCAGATCAGGTAGAAAGATGCCGGTTCTTAAACGGAACTCTTCGGGGGTTGTAGACCTTAAATCTACCAACAGATAGCCGTAAGGTTTGTGGGTGGCATTTTCAAAAGCATCTAAAAAAAACTGTGCTTTACCAGGGTACATTTGGCGGGCCAGAGTAGTGATCTGTAGTTTATCTCTTGGGTTCTTAAAAAGCACCATATATTTAGTGTTTAAAGCTATAGTGCGACTTTTTTTACCTTGGCAGAACACGTTTTGCACCAGATACATGATACTCAGATTTCTGTGATGCACATACTTGGTGAATGCTTTCTCAATCTCCGAGCTCTCACTGGCGGCATCCATTAAGTCATCAACAATAGTCAAATTTACTCTGTTAGGAGGGAACAAATCATCATCATTAAATGTCAGGGGTAAACCTTCTATAAAACGAATATTTGGGATTGTGCGCAATAAGTCATCATAAAGCACTTGCCAGCAGGCATAAAACCAAACAATGTTATCAGGGTTGTGCGACAATAAAGCGTGAGCATTCTGTAAAACCTGTTTAACAAAAAAACTTTTCCCAGAGTTCGAGGGTCCGGCTAATATACATGAAAAAGGATGCTGTAAACGAGTATCCATGGTAAATAATCAGTAGCCAAAAGGGATGGTGGTAAAGTGGTTGACCAAATATCTTTTAGTATATACACACTTCTGTGTTTTTTGCAGCGGTCGTGTCTCTATTTGCCAAAGGGGCTTATTTCTGACTATGGATGACTGACGTACAACAATACGTTTCTGTTCTTCAGGTTCAGGATGCAGGGGATAGTCCAAAACCAGGTCTTTTAAACTGTCAAAGTTAATCAGTTGCACTGTGCTGGCCTGTAGCGTTATGCCTTTCACCTTTAGAGATGTTTTACCCGTCGAGAGTTTGTAACCATAAGTCTTGGGCCCTGCGGATACAAACTCTGTAATGTGTGTGTCACTGGGTATTTCACTAGTCAGCTCACCCAGATAGTCCCCTAGAGGTGGATTCCAGTCACCTGCTTTACTGACAAAAATAACAGAGTCAGTGTCGTGGTAGAGGCACCTCTCATTAAGGCGAATTAAAACATCATACAGTTCAAGTCGTGCATAGGCTGTGGTAAAACAAGCAATAAAGATATTGGTATTGCGTGACACAGTGTGACAATCCTGTGCATACTTCCAACTGACCATGGCTGTTTCATCATTTATGAATGACAAAGAAGACACATCATATTGTGGTAAGAATGCATAGCCAAAAAGCTCATCAGGATCAGAAACAAGGCTGGTGTTTTGCAAATTAGGTTTCTGTCCGAATTTACCCCATAATGAGTTTAGAAATAATTTAGCAATTTGTCTTTTTGCAGGGTTTACTTCTATTTGCGGCGGCCTTAGCAACACCCCTTCTTTAGCGTGATAGGCTTTTATGTATTGCTGTCTTTTTTCATCGGTTGTACACCATGCAAGATAACCGGAGGCCTCCTGTTTATCCCTAAGATGCACTTTAATGTATTTTTCAAATAACTTGACGGAAGATTTTGAAAAATGCCAGATCTCAAAGATTTTACCCAATTTGTAGCCCATAGTCAGTGCCTTCTGTATTTCAATGGTGCACCAAGTACCTGTCAAAGAACGATCCTCCGCATTATGTTCGCAAGGCACCTTTAGGGTATTGGCGGTACATGTGCGACCTAATGGGAACATAAGTTTGCCATTCATTTTAACCGGTAGAACGGGGAAAAATAACCCTCTGGGTGGGTAGACTTTTACTGTAGCAAGACCAAAATAGCTATCAAATGACTGAACATTATCATAAATGATTACAGGATGGCCAATGGGATATCTTTTTGTTTTGTTGACGTAGGGATATAGACTGGTAAAATCATAATACTGTATGGTCTCACCCGGAGCTGCTTTGTGGTACAATTTGATAGCATTTGTGCGGCCCCCGTAAAGGGCGTCACGGGGTTCAATGCTTGGGGGAAATCTTTCTCAAGAAGAAAAACCTGTATATCCTTGTCAGTTTCTAACATGTTTGACCACTCGTGCTCCCAGATCTCCCGGACCACATAGCCCTGTCTTTTTAGAAAATGAGTTCTAACACAGGTTTTGTGGTGTAACTGTGCATAGGTGGTGTTTGTTACAGGATTAAAAGCCTTTTCATTATAACAAGACGGACAGCCATGGTAGAAACAACCCTGGAATTCAAAAGCTGTAGGCTGACCGTTAATAAGAGCGTATCCATCCAAAAAATAGTTACCGACAGCCTTTTCACCACCCTGTAGGGCATGCTGAATGGTTATCCCCTCCTTGTGTGCAACATACATTAACCATTGTATAGATTTTGTTGAGAAGCGTTTCTGTTTTTTATGGTAATTGTCTGTGGGTAAAAGCGCTATGGTGTCTTTTGGCAAGAACTTTAATCGGTACATGGCCATGCACACCGATGCTAGTGTCGTGAGACTAAATGGATCAATATTGTCTATAACTATTTCAGGCCCATCAGGCCCCTTAACAATTTTTTTGGTCTTGGTCATATCCAACACACTTTGTCTGTAGCATACACAGGCCTGCTTCAAGATGTTGACATCGTCTATACAATATTTTTTTAGTTCAGCTTGAAAATTTAATTCACAATGCTGGTTCTCTTGATACCAGATTGTAAATTCCTTTTTATCATCACACATCATTTGCTCATAACCATAATGATCCATCGAAGGCATAGGGCCAATGTAGTTCTGATTCTGAGCGGTGTTAAAAAAATGGGGAAAATAGCCTTTACAGCCTTTGAATCCCAGAGCCTGCGGCAACTTACTTAGCTTCATGGGTAGAAAGTTTAAAGAATCAATAAATCTGATGCCTAGATCAACAATCGTCACACAAAGCAATTTACCACCTTGAGCCAACAGTTTCATAGCAATTTTCTCTTTCAGAAGTTGATGCACCACAAAATAAGAATCATACCGGCCGGCATTATGAGCTATGAATGTGTAATTACTGAATGGCTTGTCTATAAATGTTGTCACAAACTCTTCTAGGCACGATGTACCCTGAAACTCCCAACAATCATCACCAGCTAGTGCTGCAGCGTAGATATAATTTGGAATATGGACACCTGTCTCCTGCATACATTCAAAGTCATAAAAAATGTATTTGTCGGTGGGTTCTTCTGGGGTGTAGCGTCTCATATAACAGACATGGCCATCAAAAGTGTCTACAGAGGCATAGCAAATCTGGCATTTGAAACCCTCACACTCATGTTTCTCCAATACGACATAATGCCCACAGCAATCGCAATACGTTTTCTGTGTGCATTCTATCGTTCCAGATACGGCTAGCTCGTAATGCATCTTTAAACACTCTTGAGACCGGCAAAAAGCTCGACAGCGGGGGCATCTAGGAATCTCGTCTTTCACTTCTACGCAGTTCTGGCGATGACAGGCCTTACAAAAATAATGACAGGAATGATTGGCTTTGTGGTAGAATGGGGTGTGACAGTAATCACAGAAGTATGTTTCCCCAATGAATGCGTTGATTTTTTTAATACCGTAATAATGGTTATCCTCGTGGTATATAAATACTACTTTATCTTTACAGGGTTTGTCGGCTTGAAAATACTGCCAAGCGCCATGATTGTGATACAGAACCTTAATTGTAATTCCTAAATGTTTTTCAAATGCAGGGATGTCACTAAAACTGACTAAACGCTCAGCAGGGATGCCTAAAGATCTATGGATCTCCAGGGCTCTCTGCAACAACTGATTATCAGTAGGGTTATCCTGAGCCACAAGGGCACAGACGCTAGCTGCCAGACACAGGTTGTTATCGTCATTGTTTAAATCATAAAGCCACCGTCTCTTTTTGGCAATGACACAGCTGAAGGGCGTTGACCTGAGACGTCTACGATTCAGTACTCCGCCAACTCTGTTCCTAATAATGATCACAGTCAGTCTTAAAGAACCACTACCAATAATTTCAGCATTGCTTTGAACCAATTTTGACACGTCATTTAAAAAGTTTTCAGCATTCAGCTCGTCTCTACAACGCCTAATAGAGTGTAACGGTCTGTTTAGCTCAGAACTATCCAGTCTTAGTTGTACAAAATCACTAGGTCCTATGTCAGGCATCATTCTGTTTAAAAGCTCCTGAATAGCTGTATGTACAGCCTGGATGGCAGCAGGGAATGATGTTATTCTGTCTAAGTTTATAAACCGAAAGTGTTCATAATACTCAACAGCGTTAAAATTGATAAGCTCTCTGCGTCGTTGCTCAATAAGTTCTAAAAATACATGAGGTTCTATGGCTTCATTACCCGGGGCATCAAGAGCCACATCGGGTGCCTGAAGTACAAGTGGTAACTGGGGCTCACTAATATTCTCAGGACTATGTAGTCTTTGTGGTACCGGTGGTGATTGTTCTATAGGCAAGGACTCTATTTCGTGATCATATGTGTGTTGTGTCATACGCCTACCAGAAGTGTCTACGCCATTTTCAGATGGAAGTATCACAGGGTTTAAATAAGTGTCCCCACCATAAGGTATTCTACACCGATGTCTAGATACAGCCACACGTGATAAACTGTTCAATGTTTTTACAGCACGTTTTACAATACTAGCTCGCCGCTTAGCTATAAGTCTTTGTCTACCCCATTTTTGTGTACAAGATAAGCGACGTCCCACCATGTTTAGTCAAGTAGGCTTCAACAGTTTTAGTACGGTCCGAATGTCTTCACTGGCCTGGTCAAGTCTTTCTAAGCGGTTCAGAAAAGCAGGTTGTCTAGCATCGTCATCTGTCACAGTACGAAATTTAATTGTCTCCTCAAACACAGAGTCTGTGAATGTTCTTAAAGACACCCACACAGGTAATACGGGCTAAACAGGGTGAAAGCGAAAAGCTGGGATTGACCCTTTTCTTACCGCCTGGAGACACCAATTCATTAAAACAACCTGATGAGTCTCCTCATACTGCTGAAGTCTCTGATACTTCAGATCCTGTATATCGTGAAGTGATTAATAATGTGAATGTCCGCTATAAAAAAAATGCTGAATTGTTGCTGAGCAGAATGTCTCACTCTAAAGACACAGCCGCTTGGACTGATAAAGGTGAATTTGTTTACAAAAACACAGTTGTACCAGGGTCCAATATACTTGACCAGGTACGTGGTGTTACACAGAGTCACAGCATTACAAGGCGTAAACTACCTCTGGGTTGGGAGACTTTTCTTAAGGCTATGGCCGACCTGAATATACCATCTACAATTGTGGGTAACACTTCAAATAGAGACTATTTGGAGCAATTGAAAATTGATCCTCTTGACAGAACAGCGCCGGCCATAACACCCCACTTAATTAAAAAAAGACACACAATACAAAATGTGCCTTTTAGCTCCCCAAGGTTAACTACCCCGCATGGTTATTTGTTGCCTAAGAGACGCCCACGTACAATGATGCATCCTGCTGGATGGCTGAATTTATAAGCTGTATTTATTCTGTATATCACATTGTCTGTGTATTGCTTGTTTCTATTGCATATACCCTCTGAATACAACATTGTCTGTGTATATACCCTTTGCTGTGTATTGTTTGGTTTTATTGTTTGGACTATGAAATTTCTATTGTTTTGTAATTTTTTCTAATAAAAATCTTTTCTATGATACACTTTGTCACTGTCTTATTTTTAGTCTAGTCTTTAATAAACACCGGTCTTAGGACATGTCTGGGCCTCGCCCGGGCTTTAAGACATGTCTGCCGTTAATAAGTCAGTGTCTTAGGACATGTCTGGACAACTCCAGGGGCTTGCGCACATGTCTAAACTTGTCCGCAGTTACATAACAAGTTGTAGTTCCACTTATCCCACCCAGGGACGCTCTCTTTTATTTAGAAAAATTGTAGTTCCACTTATAACCGTAGGGGTTATCACCAGGGTTGTGGTTTACAGGGGGGCGCGGTTATATTACGCCATGGGGGCGTGGGATTATTAAAATGGGGTCTAAAATATCCGTAGTGTCCCTAAAATGGCGGTTGATACGTCATGATGCGCAGGGGGCGTGGTTATAACGCGCAGTGGGTGTGATTTACACAAAAGGGGCGGACACACCCCATAAAATGGCGCCCGATACGTCACGATGCGCAGGGGGCGTGGTTATAATGCGCAGTGGGCGTGGTTTACACAAAAGGGGCGGGTACCCTGATAAAATGGCTGTTGGCACGTCATGATGCGCAGGGGGCGTGTTTATAACGCGCAGTGGGCGTGGTTTACACAAAAGGGGCGGGGCACCTGTCAAAAATAGCTTGACGTCTTATGTGACTCCAGTGGGCGTGGCTTACACAAAAGGGGCGGGGCACCTGTCAAAAAGAGTTTGACATCTTATGTGCCTACATACTACTTATATATATAGCTCTCTTTTCTTTCATCAAGGCTAAATTCAAATTCTTGTGGAATATACACACTTGGAATACGGCAATAAAAAATCTGTAAATGCATGCATAATTTGGATAGCTGCAGTGTAATTTAAGTTTGGTGATACATACAATAGATCCAAAATGGATTGTACTATGTGGTGTTTTTTTGTGTTAGTACAAAACAAATGGAAGAGGATAATGATGAAAGAAATTACAGGCTTTAAAAGACAGCAGTAACTTAACTGTGTTCTCACGCTGGATCACATTATCCCTTTTAACCATGCTGTCGGCTATGAAGTGCTTTATTTTATCCAGGGGGGGGGGGGGGATGGGCAAACGGCTTGTGAGCAACTAAAACTTGACATACTTCCGAAAGCTTAATTCCATCACCACTAGTTACCCTCTGAGTGCCAAAAAAATGAAGCACAGCCTGCTTTTGTTTTTACACATCTTATCTGATAAAGAAAAAAGCTTACAAAACCTGTGAAAATATACATGAGGGTTTGCCAAAGCACTTAGATTTAGCTATCATATTAAACCTAAAACAATAGATTGTGAAGTCAGATAAGAACCAGCTAGCACGTCTAGATTATCCATAATAAAAACTGATATATTTTTATTGCTTTCCGCACATTATGCATTCATAAATTCCTTTGCTATATTATCCTTTACCACATCTACAGGAAGGTTATTCCAGTGGACTCCAGGTGCCTACTAGTCTTTCAAGGTTCTCTTATTAAGCGAGACCTGCTTTGCCTTCTTAAAATGATCCATTAAAGAGGAGCTAAGCCCTAAATGTTTCTTTTAACGAGCTGAAGACTCATTATTACTGCAATCTGAATGGTGCATTGATTATGACTAGAGTTCGTCCATCACTCTGAGTATGACTTGCGCCATCATTGTGCTGTGTTAGTGTGTCAATTGCACTGCACACTGCAGAGAGGAGATGAACATCTTCTCCCTCATTGGAGGTGTGATTTATAGACCTCAATCCCCAATCTGCGCTGCATACAAATAAAAAATATGGCAGTGTGGAAGTCTGTAGTTTATATCTTTATCTCCAAGGCTTAGAGAAATACCGTATTTGCTCGATTATAAGACGACCCTGATTATAAGACGACCTCCCAAACTTTGGATATTCCTTCAGGAAAAAAACTAAAAGCCTGAATATTATAAGACTACCCTATAGGAAAAAAGTTCAACTTGTATATATTCACATGTAAATTGCTTTTTAATAAAAAATTATGATATAAAAAAATGCATTTCTTGTTTTTATTTCCTGTTATGTGCCAATGCTGCCTCTCTCTTTCCCTTGCCCCCAGCTTTGTCTCTCTCCCCCCTTAGTGTTGTCTCTCTCTCCCCCTCCGTTTGACTCCCCCCTCGCCTCTGTCTCTTCCCCCCCTTGTTTCTCTCTGCCCCCCCTCCTCTTGTTACTCTGTGCCCCCCCCTCCCTCCCCTTGTCTCTCTCTTTCCCCCCTCCCTCCCCTTGTCTCTGTCTCTTCCCCCCTCCCCTTGTTTCTCTCTGCCCCCCTCCCTCCCCTTGTTGCTCTGTTCCCCCCCTCCCCCTGTCTCTCTGCCCCCCTCCCCCTGTCTTTCTGCCCCCTCCCTCCCCCTCACCTGTAACTCGCTCCCTGGTGGCTAGTGGGGGCAGCCGGGGGATGTTTGCACGATACGTGCTGACATCCTCCATACTGCCCGACACTTCGTCTATTATGACGGACAGCCGGTCCGTCATAATAAACTGCAGTGTCGGGCAGCATGGAGGATGTCTGCACGTATTGTGCAGAAATCCCACAGCTGCCCGATTCTCCCTGGTGGCTAGCGGGGCAGCGGAGGATGTCTGCGCAATGAGCGCAGACCTCCCCTGCTGTCGCCCGGCACGACTGCCGGGACTTTTATGATGGAGCCGGAAGGACGCGGCTTCATCATAGAAGTTCCGGCGGTCATGCCAGACGGCAGCAGGGGGAGTCTGCGCTCATCGTGCAGACATTCCCCTGCTGTTAGAGAGGGGGATCAAGGTCCCCTGCAGCTCTGCTGGGGACCTGGATCCCTCTCTTATAATCTGACCTCATTTTGATAAGACTTATAAGACGACTTATAAGAAGATTATAAGACGACCTCGATTATAATATTTTTCTGAAAAAAACCTCGTCTTATAATCGAGCAAATACGGTAGCTTACAAATTAAATTTAGTCAATCTTTCAATCAGACCCATTGCCACAGCATAGTTGCCAACATTCAAAAAAAAATATCCAGGAACACTTTGCAGCACAGCTATCAAACATTTTCCACACCAACTGCCCCAAAGCTCCGCCCACTGGCCAACCCACATAATTAGCATAATGTAAAGCCGCCTAATTATTATAGTGCAGATGGTATCACTAAATTCCCACCAGGGCCTATTTTAAGAAAAACCTCTCTCCTCATATTAAACCATCATTATGTCAGACCCATAGTATTGCACCATTATTGTTTTGTTCAGAATATGGAAAATGAAATTTTAAAACATGCAGTTCATAAGTTGAACAGATATAAAAGCGCATAGAGCTGCATATTTGTTCCTTATGTGTACCCCCATTAAAACATGCTGTGCCAGTCACAGGCGGTGAGTGAGAAGATATAATTATGATAAAATAAAATGATTTATAAAAAATTGCATTCCTTGTTTTTAATATCCTTCCTCTGCCCCCTTACTCCATTTCTCCTGTCCATCTTTCATTATTGCCACTACATTCCTTGCATCACACACACAGCACCACCTTGCACCCATGTGGCTTGCCACAGCACCACCTTGCACCCATGTGACTTGCCACAGCACCACCTTGCACCCATGTGGCTTGCCACAGCACCACCTTGCACCCATGTGGCTTGCCACAGCACCACCTTACACCCATGTGGCTTGCCACAGCACCACCTTGCACCCATGAGACTTGCCACAGTAAGCTTGCACCTAAAAGTCTAGCCAGAGCACCAAGATTGCACACACAAGTATTGCCCTTCCTCTGCACAAACATTGCACCTAAAGTACTTAACACAGCCCCATATAGTACCCACAGCACTTGCCATGCACTCATATTGCACCCACATGATTTGGCATGCCACAGTGTCAATCGGCCCCACAGAACTGCCCCTGCAGAATAAGCCACAGTGTAAATTTCCCCCATAGCACGTTATTTTGCACTACAGAACATGCCACAGCATCACTTTGCCAATTAAAATAAGCCACTGTCCGCTACCAATTAACATGCCACAGTCACGTTGCCATTAACATATGCAACAGCCAATTTGCCTTATTAAAATATGCCAGTTTGTCCATTAAATGTACCAGTTTGCCCATCAATATGCCACTGTTAGTTTGCCCATAAATATGCCACAGCCAGCTTGCCAAATAATATGCCACAAACAATTTGCCTATTAATATTTCAGGGTTATTTTGCCCATTAATATGTCTTTGTCTGCCTATTAATATGTCGCAGCCAATTTGCCCATAAATATGCCAGTGTTAATTTGACCATTCATTTGCCAGTGTTATTTTGCTAATTATTTATTGCACTTTATAAGCACTTATACACTGGTTTGTCTTTGTATTCCTTCTGTGTGTGTTTGTATATGTATATACACACACTATATATACATACAGAAGGAAAACAAAGAAAACCCAGTGTATGAGTGCTTATAAAGTGGAAACATGGACTGCATTTTCCCCTTGTATTCCCTTAGAAACATAAGTTTTAATAAAACAGTTTTAATATATTTATATATAAAACGTATGTACCTAAGGAAATACAAGGGGAAAAGGCAGTGCATGTTTCCCCTAGCTCTCTCTAACAGCGTCACCAACGTATGTCAATTTAGTGTTGCTTACGTTTTTTTCCACAACACTGCTGCTGCACAGCAGTGAAAGGGTGCAGCACAGAGAGGGGCGGGGGGGATTCCCTTCTATCTGTCTGTGCTTACCGGTGCGAGTCCTCCCTTGTGCTGCCTCTCTCTCCCACATGTCTCCGGAGACTCCTGTTCTATTACTGCTGCAGAGGTCGCGCGAGGAAGCGTTTTTTTTTTTGTTTTTTTTTTAAAAGGTCCTGGAGAACTTTTTTTTTTCCTTCACGTGCCACTCCTGCTCATTTGCTGGGACAGCCCCGGCATGGTGAATTCACCGGGACATGCTCCCAATTGATGGTATTGTCCTGGCAAAAACGGGACAGTTGGCAATAGGGTTGCCACCTGGCCGGTATTTTACCAGCAGGCCGGTAAAAAATTGGCTTGACCACAATGTTAAGTCTATGGAGGAAGTACCAAGGCCGGTATTTTTTTAAAGAAAAGGTGGCAACCCTAGTTGGCAACTATTCCACAGGTGTATAAAATCCAGCACCTAGCCATGCAGTCTGCATTTACAAACATTTGTGAATAAAATGGGATGTTCCTTTCCTGTAACTTTTGCAACACATCTGATGTGCAACTCATTTGATATGTTTTTATGGAAAACCATGACATTTCTTGGTGGCCCCAAACTTTTGAATGGTAGTGTATATATTTTTATTTCATTTTCTATATAGTTTTAAATTATAAGACTTGCTCTAATTAAAAAGGAATTAGGTTTGTTAGTGAAAACATCTGGTGAGGATATGGTTAAAACTCTAACTACATTCACCCAAAAGATGAAGAACTTAGTTTATAAACAGTTTAACATATATAACCTTAGCCCAAGCATATCATACCTGTTTTTCCACTATGCAGCCAAGTGCACCTACTAGCCACCAACCATATTTCACAGTTTATGTGCCCCAAAAGTACAGGGATAATTTTTGTCAAAGGGACATGACCACTTACAAAAGATGTAACTGGATTACCTGTGCACTTAAAACAAACACGCGCCACTTTTTTTTTTCTGTTTTTGAATAAATTGCGTATAAAATTAGGTGTTCATCCCCAGCATCCATTTTGTGAATTTTACTCATGATGCAACAGTCTCCAAAATCTTCCAGCAAGTCTCACTTTACAACTGGGGACAGAGTCTGCATGATAAAGTCAAAAATACACCTGCTTTCTTACTGGCTCCTGTGTATCACTAGTGGGCAGGACTAGTACACACTTTTTTTTTATTTTTTACTTGCCTTCCACCACAAAAAAGTACATCTTTCTGGAAGAGAGAGAGGAGAGATTGACCTGATCAAACAGGATCATAATTCCGCCCATTGTGATGTAATAGTTACATTAGTCTCCCATTCAGTGCAAGTCTATGGTCACAATTTAGACTGTGTCCCCAATTCCATAGTGAGATACTAGTGCTGTAAAGTCACTGTGGGAATGGCACCCAACAACACTATATTTCACAGTCATACTTGTTTAGTAAAATATTTGATAACATGAACTCGCATAACAAAAACATATCTGAAATCAACAATGCAAAATAAAAACCTTTTCATTTTTTGGTGGGAGTGTCCCTTTAATTGTTGCTTTAGGACTAAACTCATTCTACTTCGTTGCTTACACTTTTCAGTCTTATAATGTTTGCAATATCTTCTTCTGTAATACGATGCTGTTCAATACATGCCACCACATTACAAAAATATAGATGTGCCCTTTTATGTACTGCTGCAAAAACCACAGGCCTGTAGAGTACAGGTGTCATATTTTGTTCAAAGATAAGGGGACCCCCACAAACTACATTACTTATATTACGAAAGAATAATTTTGACGCCACTGTGTACAATCGTTGGAGGTGATGGAGAGATAAGGGAGAGGAGCATGACAACTGCATGTTTTCAGTGACTAAAACTATAGAAAAACTATCTTTATTAGGACTAAAACTATGACTTAAATCCATTGCAATTATCATCAACTGACTAAAATGTTAGGGAGGGACTATTACATTTATCTATTTGGACCTGGATCTGGTTTCCATAGATCTTTGCCAAAGCCCAGTCCCCTGACGTTATCGGCAGCTGGATTGGTTGAGACGCAGGCTCCCTGTGTCTGTCTGCCACCTGGAACAATGCCCTGCAAACTGCAGAGGAAGAGGATACTCCTCCATCTGATTCGCTTGGTTCTGTCACATGAGTGTTTCCCCACCCATCTCCCTAGCAAGTTAACTTAACACTTTATAACCGCCTTCTCAGACCTGTTCCCTCCTCGCTGCTGGAGATTTAGTCGACTAAAATGTACTGGAGGTTTAGACGACTAAAACTAGACTAAACATTTCAGATGACTAACATATGACTAAACCAAAATGGCATTTTAGTCAAAAGAATAGGAATAAAACTAAATATAAATTTGCTGCCAAAGTTAACACTGGTAGAGCGGTTGTGTAGGAGCTGCAGTCAGGATTGATTTGTAAGGTGTTGTAAAAAAATTTTTTTCTATGAAAAAGCATCACCTTATAATGAAGGAAATACATTTATTTGAACAACATGAAAAAAGCACCCCATTTTCTCTTCACCGATAAGACTCATTTTAAATCAAAGCTTTGATATGTCTTGCCATTGGTTTTCATCTAGTCTAAATAAACTAAAAATGTGTGTCTCACAGATGAGAATAAATTAATGCCATAAACTTTACATATATATTCAAACAACTTAAATGTCTGAGTATATTTATATTCACACCTGAAAAATTATTAAAAGTCAGTGTAGCAGCTTTTGAAATTGCTGGTAGTTTACATGTATTTAGAGTAAAGTACTGACTATCTGTCATGGTACACTACTTATTTTGTCACTTAACTGATGTAAAACAGACACAATTGCATTAGTGTATATAGCATATCTTCAGCCTTCATCTGGCACTTAAAATTGGCTATTAGTAGATATAATTGCAGTAATTCTTAATATAGCCAGTAGGTGGCACTATATCCATTTAAAGGCACGGGAAATCAGGCTAAAAACTCTTCTGAAAATCTTTTTAAAAGGAGAATGAAGGATTCCATTTTGAGTTTTAACGGAGTATGTTTGCATATAAATGTGATTTCAACAGTGTTAATCATGTTTGCTGTGCAAACTGAAGCCCGTTGGCTAGGATTATTGAAATCTTTACACTAACTTTATCTTACATCGCACAACTCGCATACATTTAACTGATGTATCCTTTTGATGGATTTGCAGTTGGAAAGAATCCAGAAGTTTAATATATGACTTAGCGAGCAGAGAGACTCGCAGTAGGTGTCTGTTTGCTAAAGTGCAGTAGATGTTATTGAGCGTTAACAGGCATTTTGGTTAATGGCCCCACATGACTGATTATACCTATTGCCATTTCCAAAGCAGTCGTGTCCATCTCTTTCTTTGTAAATGGCTGAGTACCTGAGAGATCCATATAAAGCTATTTGCAGTGGCAATGAAAAATAACACTATGATTGTTATATTAACCATTACGGGCCCAAAATCGATGGAAAAAATACCTTTTTCTGTAATTGCCAACACACCATAACACAGCCATAAACCCTTTGGGGAACAATAATGACATACACCATTCTAAAGATCTGATATAAGGTGTTAGAATTATTTAGGGATAGTATGTCTTTTTTAGAGTCGATACATATGAAGTATTCTATTATATGCTAGAACAGGGTTTTTAAATGCCTATTTGTAATGACTTATGAATGTCACAGTTACGTAAATGGTTAATATTAAATTACAGTATGCCTAACACTCCAGGAGTACACATGAAGGCTGATATCATAACTGCACCATATGTTGTCGACTGTGGAACTGTGATCCTTCAGCTTTTTATAAGCATGTGATCAGCACTAGCCGATTCCTGAACATTTAAAAACTAAGTTGACAAAACTTTATTGACAGAAAAGCATTTTCCATCAGACTGACAATATTGATTCAGGTGAAAGCTATTATCACTTATTGATGTAACTTGTTAAACCTAACTTGACTTCTTATAATAAAAACCTAGAATGTGTTGAAGGATCCGAACCATTTACCATTCAAATCTGCATACTTATCTAGGAAAGCCATATGCCTATAAGGTCTCCAATACTGTGTACAATATTCCAAGTGAGGTCTCACCAATGAAAATACATTTTATACCGTCAACATTTACCCCCAGCAACACTGGGAGCGTAACTTGGTTGGGAGATTGTCAGTGCTACTGCCTATGCAAAGTAGCACTGTCGTTTAAAGTAAGTATTTGTTTTTATTTGTTCTAGCTCACCAGAGAATGAAAACTTGGAAAGAGGTCCTGGATCGGGGTGGTTCAGCTTAAAGTAGGGCAGTTAAGAGAGCCAGAGGGGCAGTATGGAATTTTTTTTTCATGCACTTTTCGCTGCTGGTAAATGTTTGAAAGTCATAATCTTAATTAGGAAGTGATCAAGGCTGCTTGTATGGTCCTTGGCCTTGCTAAAACCGTTGTTAGTCCTACGGTGTTACATCATTTGTTCTACTGACTTCTAAGTAAAACTCTCGTGTTTGACAGCTTTGTATTGTGACCAATATAGTAAAAGGATGCCATCATGAAATGTTTTATTCTATCTTAAATTATCTTAAAAAAAAAAAGTGTCAGCACAATCTCCAAATATAGAATAGTTTTTTAATACCAATATACATTTTAGATTAGTAAAACTGCAAATTATTGGGTATAACCTCTTTTTAGCCTTCCTATCTGATACCTAATTAATTCAGAAGTTATCGTATATTATGACTTGTTTTATTCTATATTGTAGACATTGCTTTAGCGTATCAGTTTGCTGCATGAAGTCGATCATGCGCCTTTTAAATTAATTTGCCACACCACTGAAGTAAAAAGATTCTGTGACAGTGTTTTCCATAAAATATTCAGTATTAAAAAAGGGTTTTGTGAGCTCTCTTGAATGAAGTAATATTATTTAGGTTGACAGGTCCTTGAAATCAAAACCCTTGTGTTCGTTTCTATTCATGAGAGTGTTACATTAGAAGCATTTTGGAACACCGAACGCTCAAAATTTCTGAAAAATATGTTGCAACTTATTCAAATATTGTTATTATAATGTAAGTAATATTTGGAATCAAGGTGAACTCTAATTCCGACACTTTTCTTCTTAGTATCCTACTCCTTTGGAGAGACATGTAACCGCTATCAAAACCGTGGAAGAGAAAACGGGTAAGGTACAAATCTAGGCTTAACTTAGGGGAAATGACAGTCTTATGTGTGAGAAGTGTACAAACCTAGAGATGTATGTAATGGCACACTGATGTCCAACAGGCGGCCCCGCAGACTGTTTTTCTTCCAGACTTATATGTGTATGTATGTGTATATATAATGTTTTTTTGTTTTTATAACTTAATGTACAGTAATAATAAACAAGAATTGAACAAATGAGAGAGGTGGAGAAGTACTTGGCAAAAAATTGTGTTAAATACATGTTGGATGCATTGAACTGCAATATATTGTGTTGTATTCTGGGAGAATTACATCCAATTATGTATGTATGCAAACATTCTCAAGTCTGTTATTTTTCTTTAACCCTACGTAGCCCAAATCTAGCTCATGATTGTTCTGTTGAAGTTTACACATGAAGTACGCTACACTTGTATGAAGCTCAAATCTATCACCCACACATCCTCTTCCAGTTATGTAGTCAACTATGTGACATTTATATAACTCCACTGCTTCACACCTCATTGTTTTAAAGAAATCTGCTATTAGGTCCCTAAGAAGTTGAGGTGATGCAATATACTTAAGAAAGCTTTGTGGAAGGCATCCAGACTAATGTAGCTGTAATTAGTCTGTATCACAATGTATGAATATATCTCAAGCCCCATTGGAAACCATGTTGGTATACTTGTATATTTCCTCAGCATGCAGCATGTCTCCCAGCTGTCACTCTTTGTGCAGGACAGTCCATATTTTGAAGCTCTGTCCTGCTGCCCCACCCAGCTCTACCTCTGTCCCACTTTTCAGGACAGAGGTAGAGCACAGCAGGATTCAGGACTCCAATCCTGCACTTCCAATCTAATTCTCCTGTTTCCCAGACACTGGAAAATGTGTACTGGGTATGCGCAGCTGGTGTGAGTAATGTGTTCGGTAGCGAAAATACGCTATGTTATTGCCCTGTAACTTACAAAGAACAACAGAAAACATGGGTTATTTCTAAACTCAGCCCAAATATTAGATTAGATTTAGCAGGTATTTTTATTAGTGTTTGTAGATGTGTAAAATATTTTTTTTAATCATATTTTATTATTATTATTTTTTATAGTAATTTATATGATATTATCAGCCCTTCCTTGGTGGGAGTACACAAAATGATACAGGAAAATTACAGCTAAACACAACACCGCAGAAGTGTTAAAACAGCCATTGTCCAGAATAACTAAAATGATTTAGAGGTCTGGTCACTAAGGGGTTAAAATATGGTAATAAGTGAGTTGCATTCCACAAAACCAAAATGGGCACCAAAGTAAGCAGAATTCAGTTTAATGCCCAAATCACTTGGTATAATGTATATAGGGCTGGACTGGCCTACCGGGATACCAGGAAAAATCCTGGTAGGCCGTCTGCCCTGGGGCTGCTATGGGATGCGGCAGCATTAATTATTTCAGTTGCCTCTGCTGCTTTAATAATTTCGGCGTCCACCAGCGAGTTGTCGTTCACTGGGGAGCCACTGACAGCATCTCCTCTCTGTGTTAAACACACTCAATGCTCAGTCAGTGCTGCCAGTGGCTCCCCAAGGTAAAAATTAAAGTGGATGTCAGAGCATGGTGTCATGAAGTGGGTAGACAGACATACACGAGGGGGGAGAGGACACGTGACTACACATATGAGGGAGCAGAGAGAGAGAGAGAGAGAGAGAGAGTACACACATGAGGTAGTAGCAGATAGAGAAACTACACACATGAGGGGGGAGAGGAGAGAGAGACTCTACACATGAGGGGGGAGAGGACAGAGACTCTACACATGAGGGGGGAGAGGAGAGAGACTCTACACATGAGGGGGGAGAGGAGAGAGACTCTACACATGAGGGGGGGAGAGGAGAGAGACTCTACACATGAGGGTGGAGAGAAGAGAGACTCTACACATGAGGAGGGAGAGGAGAGAGACTCTACACATGAGGAGGGAGAGGAGAGAGACTCTACACATGAGGGGGGAGAGGAGAGAGACTCTACACATGAGGGGGGAGAGGAGAGAGACTCTACACATGAGGAGGGAGAGGAGAGAGACTCTACACATGAGGGGGGAGAGGAGAGAGACTCTTCACATGAGAGGGGAGAGGAGAGAGACTACACATGAGGGGGGAGAGGAGAGAGACTCTACACATGAGGGGCGAGAGGAGAGAGACTCTACACATGCGGGGGGAGAGGAGAGAGACTCTACAGATGCGGGGGGAGAGGAGAGAGACTCTACACATGTGGGGGGAAAGGAGAGAGACTCTACACATGAGGGGGAGAGGAGAGAGACTCTACACGTAAGGGGGGAGAGGAGAGAGACTCTACACATGTGGGGAGAGGAGAGAGACACTGCACACATGTGGGGAGAGGAGAGAGACACTGCACACATGAAGGGGGGGAGGAGAGAGACACTGCACACATGAAGGGGGGGTGGAGAGAGACACTGCACACATGAAGGGGGGAGGAGAGAGACACTGCACACATGAAGGGGGGAGGAGAGAGACACTGCACACATGAAGGGGGGAGGAGAGAGACACTGCACACATGAAGGGGGGAGGAGAGAGACACTGCACACATGAAGGGGGGAGGAGAGTGACACTGCACACATGAAGGGGGGGAGGAGAGAGACACTGCACACATGAAGGGGGGGAGGAGAGAGACACTGCACACAGGAAGGGGGAGGAGAGAGACACTGCACACATGAAGGGGGGGAGGAGAGAGACACTGCACACATGAAGGGGGGGAGGAGAGAGACACTGCACACATGAAGGGGGGGAGGAGAGAGACACTGCACACAGGAAGGGGGGGAGGAGAGAGACTGCACACATGAAGGGGGGGAGGAGAGAGACACTGCACACAGGAAGGGGGGGAGGAGAGAGACGCTGCACACATGAAGGGGGGAGGAGAGAGAGGCACCGCACACATGAAGGGGGGGGGGAAGAGAGACACCGGACACATGAAGGGGGGAGGAGAGAGAGACACCGGACACATGAAGGGGGGAGGAGAGAGAGACACCGCACATATGAAGGGGGGAGGAGAGAGAGACACCGGACACATGAGGGGGGAGAGGAGAGAGACTCTACACATGAGGGGGGAGAGGAGAGAGACTCTACACATGAGGGGGGAGAGGAGAGAGACTCTACACATGAGGGGGGAGAGGAGAGAGACTCTACACATGAGGAGGGAGAGGAGAGAGACTCTACACATGAGGAGGGAGAGGAGAGAGACTCTACACATGAGGGGGGAGAGGAGAGAGACTCTTCACATGAGAGGGGAGAGGAGAGAGACTACACATGAGGGGGGAGAGGAGAGAGACTCTACACATGAGGGGCGAGAGGAGAGAGACTCTACACATGCGGGGGGAGAGGAGAGAGACTCTACACATGCGGGGGGAGAGGAGAGAGACTCTACACATGAGGGGGAGAGGAGAGAGACTCTACACGTAAGGGGGGAGAGGAGAGAGACTCTACACATGTGGGGAGAGGAGAGAGACACTGCACACATGTGGGGAGAGGAGAGAGACACTGCACACATGAAGGGGGGGAGGAGAGAGACACTGCACACATGAAGGGGGGGAGGAGAGAGACACTGCACACATGAAGGGGGGGTGGAGAGAGACACTGCACACATGAAGGGGGGAGGAGAGAGACACTGCACACATGAAGGGGGGAGGAGAGAGACACTGCACACATGAAGGGGGGAGGAGAGAGACACTGCACACATGAAGGGGGGAGGAGAGTGACACTGCACACATGAAGGGGGGGAGGAGAGAGACACTGCACACATGAAGGGGGGGAGGAGAGAGACACTGCACACAGGAAGGGGGAGGAGAGAGACACTGCACACATGAAGGGGGGGAGGAGAGAGACACTGCACACATGAAGGGGGGGAGGAGAGAGACACTGCACACATGAAGGGGGGGGGGGAGAGAGACACCGGACACATGAAGCGGGGGAGGAGAGAGAGAGACACCGGACACATGAAGGGGGGGGGAGGAGAGAGAGACACCGGACACATGAAGCGGGGGAGGAGAGAGAGAGACACCGGACACATGAAGGGGGGGGGGGGAGAGAGAGACACCGGACACATGAAGGGGGGGAGGAGAGAGAGAGAGACGCTGCACACATGAGGGGGTGGAGAGGGAAAGAGAGACCCTCCCGAGATCAGACTCTGGATCCGGCCCTGCGGGGCAAGTACTGTGGTGCAATCTGGGTGCTGGAGCAAGTCCTGTGAGTGCCATCTATGTGCTGGGGCAAGGCAATATATCCACCCAGTATGTACACAAGGTTATATCTTACAACAGGGCTCGACAAACCCCGGGCGCCAGGTCGCCATGGCGACCAGGAAATCAGACCTGGCGCCCGGGTGCTGTTTGTCACAGAGTGCCCTTGCCGGCTGCCATCCGTTTTACTTTCAGCGCGAGGGGAGAAAGTCTGTGCGGATCACACAGACTGTAAGCTCCGCCCCCTCGCGCAGCACGTTGTAGTGCCGATTGTCACGTGACAACACGGCACTTAGCATGAACCAAAAGAAGATCGGGCTCCAGCTTAAATGTCCCCCTCTCCTGCAATGAGGTAAGCAGCAGGGAGGGAGGACACTGTAAGAAATACATTTTTGTTCTTTGGTCTGTGTGTATGTATGAGTGAATGTAACTGGCTATGTATGTATGTGTGAATGTAACTGGCTATGTATGTATGTGTGAATGTAACTGGCTATGTATGTATGTGTGAATGGAACTGGCTGTGTATGTATGAGTGAATGTAACTGGCTGTGTATGTATGAGTGAATGTAACTGGCTGTGTATGTATGAGTGAATGTAACTGGCTGTGTATGTATGTGTGAATGGAACTGGCTGTGTATGTATGTGTGAATGGAACTGGCTATGTATGTATGTGTGAATGGAACTGGCTATGTATGTATGTGTGAATGGAACTGGCTATGTATGTATGAGTGAATGGAACTGGCTATGTATGTATGTGTGAATGGAACTGGCTGTGTATGTATGTGTGAATGGAACTGGCTGTGTATGTATGTGTGAATGGAACTGGCTGTGTATGTATGAGTGAATGGAACTGGCTGTGTATGTATGAGTGAAAGGAACTGGCTGTGTATGTATGAGTGAAAGGAACTGGCTGTGTATGTATGAGTGAATGGAAATGGCTGTGGATGTATGTGTGAATGGAACTGGCTGTGTATGTGGCGTGGGTGAATGGAACTGGCTGTGTATGTGAGGTGGGTGTATGCGACTGTCTCCGTGCGTTTATGATATTGTGATGTGCCGTTGTCTGGCTCCTAAATTTTTTAGCTGGCTCCTAAAACTAAATTAAATTTGTCAAGCCCTGTCTTACAATCTACCTTGATATATAGCCCAGCACAGAGCAATACATGCCCCCAGTATGTACACAAGGTTATGTCTCACACTGCCCTTATATGCACCTCTGCACAGGGCAATTCATATAAGTTTGTGTACTTCCTGGGGCCTTTGTATTGCCCTGTGCATGGGGTATAGAGCAGTCTTATCTATAAATAAAACACTCTTTTAAAATGCATGGTTTTCCCTTTTTTGAATAAAAAAATTATGCTACTCTATGGGCTTGGTATACAGTTATTTCCAGGGCTGATTTTTATTCTCAGTCCGGTGTTCTGACGAATTACTGGAGCAAATTCTCCTGCGCAATCGCAGGAGAATTTGCTCACTGCGCATGCGCATAAAGTTACAGCTGATAACTCAGCTGTAACTTTCTGTCCACCGCGCATGCGCGAGCTGCGCAACCCACATCCCGCCCCCCGCACACCCCTTCTTACCAGATGATCGGACAGCGGCGGTACACAGCGCATGCGCGGCTATCAAGCCGTGTGGGAATGCGCTGTGTCCGTGGCTGGATTCAACCAAAACGCTGGTAAGTAACACGGGGCGGGGGGGGGGGACATAAGGAGCCAACAGAGAGGTAAGCACCCTGGTGAGGGCTGCCTCATCTTGATAGGAGTTGTGATCCCCCTGCTGCATAATACAGCAGGAGGATCACAACTCCCATGAAGATGAGGCAGCCCTCACCAGGGTGCTTACCTCTCTGTTGGCTCCTTATGTCCCCTCCCGCCCCGTGTTACTTACCAGCGTTTTGGTTGAATCCAGCCACGGACACAGCGCATTCCCACACGGCTTGATAGCCGCGCGCATGCGCTGGGTACCGCCGCTGTCCGATCATCTGGTAAGAAGGGGTGTGCGGGGGGCGGGATGTGGGTTGCGCAGCTCGCGCATGCGCGGTGGACACAAAGTTACAGCTGAGTTATCAGCTGTAACTTTATGCGCATGCGCAGTGAGCAAATTATCCTGCGATTGCGCAGGAGGATTTGCTCCAGTAATTTGTCAGAACACCGGCACTGAATGTATATATACAGGGTAATTTCCTGGTGAAACTTGCTAACTGAATATGGACTGTGGTGTTTGCTGCTTATGACATCACCTGGTATGCAAACTTCACATTTCCCATATTCCCATAAAAAATGTGTTCATTTTCATATTAAGCCACAGGTGATGTCAGATATATTAAAAACATATTTTTCTCTTATGTTATTCATTTGCATGAAATTCTGCTAACACTTTGAATAGGTCACTCTTATTATATACAAATCCAGCTTCCATCAAAGTGTAGTCAGACTTTTCACTGGTATTATATGATATAATGATATCAAATTTATAATATGATATAAATTTTGAGAAGCTCCATGATAGCCCATTTAGAAGGCAGCAAGGAGACGAGGGGATGGGGCAATTGCACCTTTGGCCACCCTTGCCAGTACTACTCTAGATCTGCTTAGCATCTTCTGAATGCTAAACTTTGACTAGTCACTGACAATGTCTCAGCTGTTATTTTATTAAGGGAGTCTGTTTGCCAAACTGTTAGAAACAGCTTTTACTAATGTAAAATAGCAGGGTGTAAAGTCAAAACATACTAATGATTTGTCAACCCCTGGAGTATACATTATTTCAGTTATACACTTGTGAATCAATTGTAAAAACTAGCTGTGCCGGAGAAACAGATCTCTGAAATAGAATAATTTATGAATAAAAAAAAAACCACTTGGGTTAGCTACATTTTGTTTTTACTCTCATCAAATAATTATTTTATTGAGCATTTGTCATGTGATGGCTTATTTTCTAACACTTTTTGTAAGTAAAACAACTGATTATGCCACACAGAGAAATACTGTTGTATAAGTTTTGGTATGGTTTGGTCCTTGTAAATTATTCAGCTCTATTCATTTAATAAACTTTGGGGGCTATTCACCACGTGAGTTGAGGTGAGATGAAAATTTCAGATCACCCTTTTAACTATACATTGTGCAGTAACAAACCTTGAGAGTTTCTCCAGGATTGTTCCTGCACAATGTATCATTAATTTGGTCGGAGTAAATATTTATCTCACCTCAACGTTTTAGCCCCTTCATGTTTTTGTGAATAGAGACCCCAGTGCCACATGATCTGACAAGAAGTTGAAAATAACAATATGATATAATTTTTAAATAAAAAATGAACATTTTCAATTGTATTAGTAATTTCATTTGAAGGTCACCAATTTTAATTATAAACTGGAAAAAATGTCTACATTTTTCCTTATAGAAACACATTTGCATGATATAGAAATTGTTCATTTAAACAGTACTATTGTATTTATAACTCTATTTATTTTCTTCCTTTCCAAAAATAGATCCAACCACAGGCATTGTGTATAGGCGGCGAATTGCAATATGTAACAATGTGATCCCATCCTTCCTAAGGAGGGTAAGTCATGTTCATGCAAGATGTTCTACACTTAGTTACTGTGACCATGTTACTTGAATGACTAGATTCACCATGTTCTTGAGGATTTTAACACTTAAATAGTACTATTTTAACACTTAGTAACACACGAGAAACCTGGATGATTTCCCTCCATCTTCTAAAAGGGCATTATTGAATGGAGCATGCAAGCCAGTCTGCATGTTCGAACCCCTGGTACATATATTGCAGATGCTGACCATACTAGGTCTCTCATAGAAGGGACTTTTAATACACAAGGGAGCACATGTTTGAAAAGGACCTCTTGCCTCATTCTGGAATGATCAGTTCTTGGGCGACAAACTCCAAAAGGTAAGTTTTCAAAGTAAGTATTGCATAAACAAAGGTAATTCATGCATTTTTATTTTTGAGGTGTATGCTTTGTAAAACATTTTTTTCCGCTTTAAATGGTCATTTCACTCGAATTAGAGAGATTTGTCTATGTGTTGCATGCAACAGTTGGCAAACAGGGCCTGTTGAAATCCATCAGTTTTAAATAGGCTATAACCAGCTGGAAGCAGCTCCAAATGAATCATTGAATGGGCACATAATTTACTTAGCTTTTAGCAGTAAAGGGAATCAGACTGGGGACTAAGCAGTTTGCATAAATCTTTAAACATTTGCATGACCTCACTATCATTTGTTAAGGTCATTGAGTGCATATGAATACCAAGCTCTAACAGTTGGTCAGCTTTCATCATTGCTTAACTATTAATCCTCTAGTCTAATTACAAGGATGAATACGGATTCTTTTTTCCACATCTCATATTTCTTCAGGTCACACATAGATATCATTTGCATTTAGAATGCACCTTTCATCTAAACACTGTTACAAAGCGTTTCTGATATTTGATAAATGTATAAACTGGTGGAGAACGTGGTCACCTGATGGCAGCATAGCAACACATACTGGTATATGCCTGATAAACAAAGCAGGTCTGAGACACAAGCTTCTTCTCTGAGGTTTATTGTATGTTTAAAATACCTATTTTAATACACCTTTCCTGCTTCATATTCTCGCCTGTATCCGCCTGCCTTCTTTTTTTGGCTTGTTGCACGTAATTGAGGAAATTGACCCCTCTTTTGTTGCAGCTTGCTGGTCAGGTGTTACCGTATTTGCTCAAATATAAGACGTATTTGCTTATTATAAGATGACCCCCCCAAACTTTGGATATTCCTTTAGGAAAAAAAGCCTGAATATAAGACTACCCTATAGGAAAAAAGTTTAACTTGTATATATTCACATGTAAATTGCTTTTTTCATATTTAATAAAAATTATGATAGAAAAAAAATTCTTGTTTTTATTTGCCCAGATGCCCACCAGACTTAGCCAATGCTGCCCCTACCCCCCAGGCTTAACCAGTGCTGCCTCCGCCCCGACTTAACCAGTGCTGCCTCCGCCCCAGACTTAACCAGTGTTGCCTCCACCCCAGACTTAACCAGTGTTGCCTCCACCCCAGACTTAACCAGTTCTGCCTCCGCTTCAGACTTAACCAGTTCTGCCTCCGCTTCAGACTTAACCAGTTCTGCCTCCGCCCCAGACTTAACCAGTTCTGCCTCCGCCCCAGACTTAACCAGTGCTGCCTCCCACCCAGACTTAACCATTGCTGCCTCCCACCCAGACTTAACCAGTGCTGCCTCCCACCCAGACTTAACCAGTGCTGCCTCCCACCCAGGCTTAACCAGTGCTGCCTCTCTCCCCTCCCTCCCCCTTACTTACCCAATGTTGTCCCCCCCCCCCCCCCTCCAGATGCTGCCCCAATCTCCCTGGTTGCTAGTGGGGACAGCTGGAGGACGATACAGACATCCTCTGGTGCTGCCTGACACTTCTGTCTTCTATGACGGACCAGCGGAAGGTCATGTGACCTCCTGGCTTCAGGCATAGACGTGCCAGGCAGCACCGGAACTCTGCAGGGGACCTGGATCCCAGTCTTATAGTCAGACCTCTATTTTAGGTCTGATTATAAGACGAACCTTAAATGTAAGACAAGGGTTATATTTTCACCAGGGTGAGAAGTGCAAAACTTTTTTCTTTTTCTTTCTGTACATACTGTACTTGGCGCAAACGACATACTATGTTTAGTATGCATAATATTATGAATGTACAATATTTAAAGAGACGCTATAGATATCAAGCAAACTTTGAAGACCTGTTCAGCAAAAAAATAATATTTAATTGAAAGAATGCATCAAGTGTAGATATTTTAAATATAAATGTTTTAATGAAAGAATACAAATAAAGTACCTTATTGAGCCCTCATTGCTTGTATAACTCTATTAGGTATCTTGTGTTCAGATATTTATTTAATAGACTCAAGGTTCTATACATGTCTGCCCCCTGATAATGCTATTTAAACAAAGAGGGCTTTATAAGGTACTTTATTTGCATTTCTATGTAATGCAACCTTCCCTTTAAACATAACTTAATTTTCTCTCTTTATATGTCTTAAATATAAATCAGTGGAAAAATATTCTCACCTGTTCTTCTATTTTTTTTTTATATAGCATTACTCTATCTGTTTCACAAATTCTATTTATTTTCCCATAACGGCTTACTTTTTTTTTTATTCATTTATTCTTCTCCTTCTTTTAGTATGTTTTGAATGTGCTGTCTCATTCGTTCCACATTTGTTGTTCAAAATTGTTTTGTTTCCTTCTGTACCTGTAAAAAGCCCTGTGACCATATAGGAAATGACCGTATAGCAAAAAAAAAAATAGTATATAAATTAAATCACTATAACATACTATGAAGAGCTACAAATCTACGACACTGCGCACACGTAGATTGGACCAAATACTGGCACAATCGGCATGTGCAATGTATAAAGCAGACTCACAGGAGTCTGCGTTATCTAAATCTAGATTTAGGTTGCGTTGGTGGTCGTTGTGCCGGTGCAGCCTATGGATAAAAAATGTGGTCCTCTCCCTCACAGCAAAGTGTCTGGAGTTATAAAACTTTGCATTGTGGGAGTTTTTAAAAATGTCCCCCAATGTGTCAAGAGAAGATTGTGGTTACTACTTTTTATTTTGAGGAGCCCATACCAAAGTACATGAATTAGAAAGCTACAATGTTCAAATGTATTTAAACATTGTATATCTAAAGGCTGCTTCTTTAGGGCCTAGAGAGCGGCATTTTATATTATTAGATACAACCAGTACAATATTGTTTTCACAGTGGGGCTGTCCATTTTATTCTTGTTTTATGGCCACTGGGCCTTTTTGACACAATGCAAAACCACAGATAAATCTTCACTCTTACTTGCTATACATGGATGCAGTGGCATCCCAAGGGGGGTGCGGGGAGTGTGGACCACACCGGATGACACCGCCAGCGGGGTTGACACCCGTTCTGCCAGCATCCCCCCGCAGTGCATCGCGCTGCTGTACTGTTATTTTTTTGCTCTGGCAGCTGCATCCGCTGGATTCGTCCGCCGAAAAAAAAAAAGTAAAAAAAATCCCTGCAACCGGATGTGACGTTACGTCACATCTGGTGTCTGTGTTTCCCTCCTCTGTGCAGGAGGGCAGACTGCACGGAGGAGGCGTCCAGGGACATGGAGCAGCAGCCAGGCGGTAAGTACTGGGGGACGAGGGAGGAATAAAACGAGCACTGTAACGACACAATATTACTGGCATCTGAATGGCACAATAATACAGGCATCTGAATGGCACAATATTACTGGCATTTGAATGGCACAATATTACTGGTATCTGAATGGCACAGTAATTATGGCATCTGAATGGCACAATAATACAGGCATCTGAATGGCACAATATTACAGGCATCTGAATGGCACAATTTTACTGGTATTCGAATGGCACTGGGATGCCAGGAAGTTATCTCAATGCATAACATAAACAAGAAAAACTGAAATATACAATGTCTGACTCTGTATAAAAGTAAGGGTCCACTCAATATCCACCAACATTTGGCCTCGAAATGGTGCCCCGAAGTCCAGAGTGATACGGTGCATGTCGGGTAAAGAACGAGAACCGAATATTGAGATACCCAATATGCAGTGATGTGCCGCCAAATAGGTCCACAATTTGCATATCCTTGCGGATTACACACTTGCCTAAACCGAAAGCACCTGAAATATTCCTGAATCCAAATGGTACCTCTATCATCCCCAAAGACTTCTATGGGTATGGTATGGATTCATTTGAAGGAGGAATTTGGCTATTCGGAAAATAGCTGAAGTACTCCCGAAATTAAAACAAATCAACGATTAAAGCTGTTAAAAAAAATAAAAATGTTTTTGTAAAATTTGGCTGATATGCCCAATCCAAATCCAATTCGGGATGGATCAGTGTGACCTTTTTAAAAATTTCATATAACCACCCCAAAAGGACATAAACTTGTGGAAATGTTCGGTCCATGACCTTACACAGCAGAAAAATATATCCCCAATCTTGTCAGAAATCAGCAGGAAAAAAACGTACACTGGCTGACAGGATCAGAGTGCAACATGAGAGAGAGCCATATATAGTGTAATACAGTAACCACCCCTCCTTTTAAGCCGCTTACTTTAAAAACAATAGTAAAGTGCACATCAGAATAAATGTTTAAGTTCACTGGATAAACAGATGTGTTCCTTCATACCTTACATACTTCGTGCCAGCATTCAGGCCACTCTCATCTTGTCTTCTGCATGATGCTTTTCACCAATAGGATTCTTCTTTAAAGTGCTTCTGTGGAGATCGTGCTGCTGGTCTTTGTTGTCCTGGCTCTCTCTTCTATTGACTGTCAGGGTAACTGCACACACCAGGCCCATATCTAAACTGTTGCATCATCTTAGTGCTCTAAGTGACATTAAAAATAAAAAAAAGGGAGCTAAAAGTTTGCATTTACTTGCAGATTTTTTTCTGATATTCTGATGTTCACTTTACTATTGTTTTTATTTTATGGGGCTGCAATAAATAGTAGTTACTGTATTACACTACATCTGGTTCTCCCTGATCCTGTCGGCCAGTGTATGTGTATTATTTTTTTCCTGCTGATTTCTGACAAGATCAGGGATTTATTTTTCTGTTGTATGAGGTCATGGACCTATGATTTCCATAAAGATGAGCCAAACAAGAGCTAGGCATATTAGGCTCTTCTGTATTTGAATGCTTGTCCTCCTGGGTGGTTATTAGAAATGTAAAAATTATACAGTCACATATTGTATATTTCTGACTTAATTGTCTATTTTATGCATTGTCATCTTGGAATCCCAGGCCATTTAACCTTGGAGAAAAGTATTTAATAATTTATGAGCAACACTACTCATATCGCTTATATATTGCACTTTTGATTTTCTATCAATAAGGGCCAATCAGCAGATTCGTTAGTCATTTCTATGGTGACTGTACTCCATTAATTAATAAATAAACTCCTATTTTTAAGCTGGCGTATCGGTTAAGTTTGTACCAATTTCACAGAACTTGATAATTGATCCTGTATGCATTTGTGTTAGTTCAGTTAACCACATATTTGATTTTTTGATATGAAATCATAATTTACTACTCTTCTTTTAGAACAGAACACATTTGACAGATCAAATTATGATGTGTCAAATTGTTAAAAAGATCTTTAACTAAAGAGACGCAGGGAGTATTTCAACAAACCCCAATGCTATTTGCGATTAAATAAAAGCCCACCTTTCAATGTGTGCAGCATAATGAACTTTAATTGCTCTCATTCACCAGTATGCATATCGGTGTGCATGTGTATATATATTTATTTTTCTTATCCACTAATCTAGTATGTAACCTTTCAAGTAAATGGTTTCTATGACTTTCTTTAGTTTATAGTACTGACATGTCGACATGTAAACATACCTTTCAAGTTTTCTAATGACCAGACAGTGGGAGTAGCTGTGGGCGGGGCATTTTCAAAATGTTTTGCATGACTGTAAGACCTATCGATGACTGACTAGAGTATTTCTGCCCCCCCCCCCCCCCCGCAGCTTTTCCTGAGTCTTTATTTTCATCACTTGACCTCCAGCCCAGTTTTTATTTCCTTCCTTCTCTGACAGTCCTCCTATGATGTTGGGCAAGTAACTAAACTGCCCTTTGTATGAAACTTGTCTGCATTGCGCATCTAAAACAATAAATGCATCTTGTCTGACTTTTTAGTGAGGGCCACATGAGGGAATATAATAGAACATATGCACTTTTTATGCCAGGATAGCAACTGAAACCCTTGAGGGTCTCATCTGTTCCTTGGGCTGCCAGTTGTAGATGAATTACATAGATGACCTTTTCCCTTCATGTATTCTAAAACGCCTGACCTTGCAAATGGCAAGAGGAAGAAACATTATTTGACTGATACTGGTGGCAGGGAAATTTCATGCTGGTCTATAGAGTCCAACACTTGCAGTGGAGGTTGGTAGACGCTATCATGTGCACATCTATTGTATGCATGACTAATTTCAGTGGTGATCAAATGTTTGTTGGGGTTTCAAAAGTTTTCCCAAGATATGTTCACTAGAACATAAAGAGAATAACTGAACTACTGATGATTGTGTTCTAAACATCTGTCTTGGAGCATATTGTTTCCCCCACCGCTCACAATATAACCTTTGCATTGGACACAAGGCAGTAGCAAGGTGAGGAGCTCTCCTGGTCCTGAGCAAGTTTATTTATGCCTTTACTGCTCATTGACATAATATACAAAGTACATTTCCTGCACATTGATCTCTTATACAGAGTTAATGCATTTCATCCTTGGAACCAGGCAGCACAATGTCTTGTGGTGGCCCTGTGAGTGATGCTGTCCAGGAAAAAAAAGAAGGTACAAATGGCTGCCAAACTGCCGCTAGTTACAGTGATGGGCGGTTACAAATTACAGTCAATCACACCTCAATCCTGATGCAAATAAGGTGAAGGGGTTCCAGGATGCCTCTGGATTGAGGCTGGCCTGGAATGCCCAAAAAAGGTACTGATGTCACAGCAGTTGCACAGAGGATTTGACATGCCATCTGCCCCCAAATTTGTGGTGGTGGATGTGGTGGGTTGATTCTGGCTACCGTAAGAGTTAGGCAGACCAGGATCAACCATTATTTTTGGAATTTATTCATGTGATCACTGAAAATCAGTCCTAGTAATCAGGTGTAATAAATGACTGTTCATGTTCAACATTCACTATAAGGTATTTTTATTCAAAATGTATTGTACCTTTCTCTTTTTTTAGATTCACCTTAGTCTTCCCTGTGTTTTAACACTGGAAAGTAGATCTAAGAAATGAATAGCTAACTCTATTCACCAGGGGTTTAATCAAATGAGACTATCTTTTTTTTCTGGATTTAATGAATATCTTATACTTACTTGAGCAAAAATGTAGGGAGGGCTTAGGGTCATAGTCTCTATAGGTAATATGCATTTCAAATGGCATCTATTAAACCCTCCTATTATGAAAGTAATTGTTTCAGCAAAGTGGATTATTTTATAGTCTTATTTACCATGTTTCAGGGGAACACCTAGACTATATAGCACCTGGGGTGGATCCTATATTTGGCTCTACCCCCATATCCCTCAATTTAAAAAATGTTAAACCATAAAAAAAACCTAGAAATATAAATATACATTAATAACTTATGAATAAATGAGAACTTTAAATAGCTATTGCGACCACTTACCGACTTGCCATTGGACCCCCAACTAATATTTTCTAACTTCTATCAGGATTGGGAGAATTCTGTTCCACTGCAGAAAAATTTGCTTGTGTATAAAATGCAAGAAAAGCAACAAACGTAGTAGTAATGCTGTCAACAGACAATGCTTGTCTTCATAACAGTCCACAATCTCACAGAAGCATTTTCTGACATTTGTTTACTAATAAAGTTATCATTATGCAAATCTTCTTATTTAATAACTTTCATTACTTGTTGCCAATCAGCTAGATGACTAATATACGTAACACTACAAATGAAACAATTAAAGATTTGTATACTTCTATACATTTGTGACCTCAGAAAGCGCAACCAGTGCTGCTCACATTTCCCATGTTTATTGATGACTCAGAGCAACGTGTTTTTAAAGCTTTACTGAGGAGTGTGAGCAGTTCTGACTGAGGCCTGCGCTTTCTGAGCTGTTTGATTGCTGGTTGCCACATCCGCCAGAGGCTCCCTCCCGGCAACCTGAAAAGGGAGGTGGACCAACCCCTAGCTCCCCTCTTAGTACACCACTGCCATGTTTAATTGTTCTTATTCTTTCCCAGATCAGTATCCTGAAAGTATCAAATGTACACTTGGAGGAAGAATCGTGGTTGGACATGAAGGCACGAGTCATGACCCTAAAAAGCCGCTGCCTGACATGGGCACAATATGCTTCCATGAAGGAGGAGTCTATGTACAAAGAAAGCACTGAAAACTCCAACTGGTAATGTTTCGTTAGTGCAGACACAACTCCTTCTCTCTCTCAAGTTCATTGGTCAGTTGGCCAGTCAGAACCCAACAAGCTTCTGACAGGAAGCAAAGGCAGATTCCACAACAATTTATGTTGTGTCAAGACATTGAAAACTATATAGTCCATAAAATGAATTACAGTAGTAAGCACAACTGGTGACTCTGTCTATTTATACGAAAAGGGAAAGGCATGGAGACCTTTTTTTTTCAGTCACTTCTACGTCAGTTCCTTCACAACGTTAACCTATGTTAAAATGTATTTTCCTGATTCTTGGCTTACCTCTCCTATTGTTATTTTAAAGTGGCATTACCACTTACATAAGATGTAACCTGTTCATTTAAAACAAACACGTATATAACACTTATGCCACTGTTTTTTTCTTTTTCTTTCTATATTTGAATTAATTGCAAATAAAAGTAAAAATAAAATTAGGTCTTTATCTCATAGTGGGCAAGACTAGGTGGTTGTGAATATTTTTTTCTCCTGCCTTCCAAAACTGCTTACCTAGGACATAGCTCAGCACCCAAATTGCAGACCTAGGACTTACCCCAGCACCCCAGGACATGCCCCATCACCCACACTACACACCCAAGACTTACCCCGGCAGCCCAGGACATGCCCCATCACCCACACTGCACACCCAAAACTTACCCCGGCAGCCCAGGACATGCCCCATCACCCACACTGCACACCTAAAACTTACCCCGGCAGCCCAGGACATGCCCCAAAACCCCTCACTGCACACCCAGTACTTGCCCCAACTAAATACAACACTGGCAACAAGTAAAAGTTAGCTTCTTGCTCACTTTTTTCACCATTGAAAAGTTATGTTTTAATTGATATGGGGCAGGAGAGAGACTAAAGCTGTCAAAGCCAGACACTGGTTTTGACAGCTAAACACATCCGGTTGTTGCTGTCATGGCGATTGGATGTGACAGAGGGTGGCCCCCACCGACATGGCTGTAGTGCCTTGGTCCTGAGGACTCTACCATGTCAGTTTTACTCTGATGCCAGGCACGTCCTAAGGGAGCTTCTCCCAGGACATACTTAGCACATCCTGAATGTAATTTATGTGTGTATGTAAATATATTAGCTATATAGATATGTGTGTGTTTGTTCTATTTTTCAGTAGCATGAGGTGATGTAAAATATTTGAATTCTACATTATACCAATTATGTAACGTTATTTACAGTCAATTATATATTACAACAAGTCTTTTTAAAGCTTCATGAGGTATTTTATTATTAAGTTAAGATGAAGGTTGACATAATCTGTTTTATTTTCTTTACTTAACCCCTTGCCGACAAAGGACGTGCCAGGCACGTCCTGGGAGAAACTCCCTTAACGACAAAGGACGTGCCTGGCACGTCCTGCATTGAATGAAGCGGTTTTCGCGATCAACGATCGCGAAAACCGCTTTAACAGTGCTGGTCTATTGCCTCGACATCGAGGCAATAGCCAGCACTGAAATTTCTATTTCGGGACCCCCACGATCGCCCCACGGAGCGATCGTGGGGAGCCATATTGACGGAGCATGCTGCTCCGTCAATATGGCTAAGTCCTCTGCCGGTCTGAGCTTCGGAAGTGAAAGTAACTTCACTTCCGTCGATCTGAATATGCTACTTGACTACCCCTAGTGGTAGTTTAGTAGCATTGCAATGGGAAATATTTAAAATAAATATTTAATTAATTAAAAACAGGTTATTTACCTATATTAGCCTATAGGGTTAAAATTAAATTAAAGTTAAAAAATATTAAAGGATATATTAAGGATTAGAGTTGGGGTTAAATTTAGTGTTAGGGTTAAATTTTGGGTTCGGGTTGGGGTCAAAAGATCAATATAGGAAAAAAACAAAAAACACTATTTTTGGTTTTTGCCCCATAACTCGCAAAAAAATACCGAAAAATATGGAAACATGCATATTTTTGAACTCAGGAGAACATTTAGAAACTATTTAGATGGGGTCTTTTTTAATGATTTTATTTGTGTAAATTATATTTTAGGTCAAAGTTAGAAAAAGTGTGTTTTTTTTAAATTTTTCATCGTATTTTATGATTTTTTTTGTAGTAAATTATAAGATAGGATGAACATAATGGTATCTAATGAAAGCCCTTCTTATGACGATAAAAACAACATATAATTTGTGTGGGTACTGTATGTGAGAAAGAAAAAAATTACAGCTAAACATAAACACCCTAGAAATGTCAAAACAGCCATTGTCACCAAGGGAAAGTCAAGGTGAAAATGTCTTGTCACTAAGGGGTTAAAGTAACTACATCACATGTTGATTTTTAACTGTGTTTTCATAAAAAGATTGAAAGGACAGATGTTGCATTGTCTTCTATACTATGTTATACTTGGTTGACTTTTAGTATACACTTTTTATTTTTATGGTTTCTCTCCTTGATGATTTAAAAAGCAGAAAACACGGTCCAAAATGACTGGTTATTATGAGGTATTGTTACAGAACACATAGAAGTCAGGGTTTACTTTGTGATGCCTTTGTTCAAAATTTCAATAGATGTACCAGAAAAAGCTCTCAGTTTGTCATAAATGTTTTCTTATCAATTCATGTGTTCTCTTGTACAACCTGTGTTGCTAAAAGGAATGAATTGCAGCCAATACATACAAGTATTAAAGGCATTGTTACACAATGTACACGTACACAAAGACACACACATATCAAAGCCACTGGTTTTGTGTTCTATGGACTGTATAGTTCAGAAAGTCGTTTATGGAAAAAATAGTATGTCATCTACCCTTAACATCAACTTCCAGAATGTTGAAGGGGCACTTTTTTAAGCTTGAATGATAGAAGCAACATCAGTTATAAGCAGAATTATAATGACTGTTCAGAATAACCATATGGGTCTCACTTGCTATTAAATGGCTCGAAGGCAAATAAATACCCTAGTTCATTGACATCAGAATATTTGCCCTTCTAGGAGTCTTCCATGCATTGGCACAGACAAGTTACTCTTTGGGTGTCATGGTAAATAGAGCCCTGCATTGGAAGTGTATGTATGAACCAGTTGAATGCACGTCACACAGAATTCCACAATTTTGAGACCTACTTCACAGAAATATTAGCGCTGAATGTTTTGCCCAGTGAGCAGGAAATGAATCCACTGGAACGCGCAAGACCCAATAAGACTTAATTTTTATTGAAGACGATCATAAAAAACCTTAGTGAAAGCCCATATCAAAATAGCAATTCCTCACGTGTTTTGTCCAACTGGACTTAATTGTAGACCCCGGAGTGAAATAAAACAAATGGTTTTACTACATCTCTAAAGTGAAATCATGCACTATGCACTGCCAGAAATTCAAGGCTGCATCATAAGCCATATGTTCTTATTGATATTGATTTCTCTACTGATCCTTTTAGAATATAAACTGCAACAAGCATGACCTCTCATGCCATCCTCATGCTTCAGTATAGTAAAATTCGTTTTCTATTCTATTGTACAGCACCAGGGGCGTTGCTAGGTCTTCGGATGATCTGGGGCTAGAGCCCAGATGAGCTCGGTCACACACAGGGGCGTACCTAGAGCATTTGGCACCCGGGGCGGACCCTGAGTGTTGCACCCCCCAACCCCCCATAATAAAAATGTAAGAAAACACCCACAAATTTTTCAGTGTTTGAAAATTGTACAATTATAGATACCAGGAATATTGTGCCACTCAGAACCCAGTAATATTGTGCCAGTCAGATACCAGTAATATTGTGCCTTTCAGATACCAATAATATTGTGCCAGTCAGATACCAGGAATAGTGTGCCATTCAGAGCCCAGTAATATTGTGCCAGTAAGATACCAGTAATATTGTGCCACTCAGAGCCCAGTAATATTGTGCCAGTCAGATACCAGGAATATTGTGTCATTCAGAGCCCAGTAATAGTGTGCCAGTCAGATGCCTGTAATATTTTGCCAGTCAGAGCCCAGTAATAGTGTGCCAGTCAGAACCCAGTAATATTGTGCCACACAGAACCCAGTAATATTGTGCCACTCAGAGCCCAGGAATATTGTGCCACTCAGAGCCCAGGAATATTGTGCCAATCATAGCCCAGTAATATTGTGCCACTCAGAACCGAGTAATAGTGTGCCACTCAGAGCCCAGGAATATTGTACCATTCAGAGCCCAGTAATATTGTGCCACTCAGAACCCAGTAATATTGTGGCAATCATTGCCCAGTAATATTGTGCCAATCATAGCCCAAGAATATTGTGCCACTCAGAACCCAGTAATATTGTGCCAATCATAGCCCAGTAATATTGTGCCAATCAGAACCCAGTAATATTGTGGCAATCATAACCCAAGAATATTGTGCCACTCAGAACCCAGTAATATTGTGCCAATCATAGCCCAAGAATATTGTGCCACTCAGAACCCAGTAATATTGTGCCAATCATAGCCCAAGAATATTGTGCCACTCAGAACCCAGTAATATTGTGCCAATCATAGCCCAAGATTATTGTGCCACTCAGAACCCAGTAATATTGTGCCAATCATAGCCCAAGAATATTGTGCCACTCAGAACCCAGTAATACCCACACACACCTAGACACCCTGACACACACACACACACACACACACACACACACACACACACACACACACACCTAGACACCCATACACAGTCACACTTTTTTTTTTTTTACTTACCTTACACTTGGTCCGTCATCCAGGACCTTCTGCCGGATGTCCGTCCACCTGACATCCGGCAAGCAGCTGACACAGCGCGACGGGGGCAGAGCTTGCACCCGTCGCGCTGTGATCTCTATGGCCAGGAGGAGAGGCTAGGGAGCGAGCTCCCTATAGCAGCCTCTCCTCCCGATCGGCCCTCACCCCCGTGTGAGGTTAATCCTCCGATTCTGGGACTATGTCCCAGACGGAGGAAAGCTCACCGGGGGATTTTTTTTTATTTTTTTTTATATTTATAGCCCTGGAGTCTCGGGGCTAAAGAATACTTTAGCCCCAGAGTCTCCATTCGGGGCTATGAAGGGGGGACTCGGGGCTATAGCCCCAGTAGCCCACCCCTAGCGACGCCTCTGTACAGCACTATATGGCTTTTAGGATGCTTTAAAAAAATAATGGTACAACAACTTGAAATGCAATGACGCTAAAATACGTAACTGGCAACATATTTGTGTGTGTGTGCATTTGTGTTGTGTATGTGTATTTATTTGTGTGTGTGTGTATGTATGATGTTTCATTTTTTTATTTTTTTATTTTTTTTATTTTATTACTGCAAATAAAAATACAAGTATTTGAAGAACAAATTGATACATAGGTTCATTAAACAATAAAAAGTAGACAGTATAATATGACTGATTTGTCTAAGAGTAGTAATATCAACGAGCCAATCTATACATAAATGTAAATATTCTACAGTGATATGTATGATGTTTCAATATTCTTCTGTTTGAGAATATACAGATTTCAGTGTAAGAACTTAAAAAAAAGTAGTTTTGGGGAAAAACATTGCAAGTAGGAAACAAACAAAAACTTAATTTCATATAGCCAATATATACATATTATATACACATGCACACACTATATTATATAATATATACATAATATACAGTATTGAGTATTAGGACCCACCAAATTTTGGAGTACTTTGAGGTAGTGGTGGGCTTAGCATAATATGGCCATATATGTGACCAAATCTCCAATTTTTTTTATCTTAGAAAGGTGTTTTTAAGTAGCTTTAATGAAACCTATAGCTTTAAATTTTTTTCTCCTAACTGTTTTGATGCGAATGCGCTGATCTTTGGATCTTGTATAACTACCGTATTTATCGGCATATAACACGCGCTGGCGTATAACACGCACCTAATTTTAAGAAGGAAATTTCAGGAAAAAAAACTTAAGAACTTAAATTAAGAACTTTGAAGCCCAATATGCCATTTTAATATGCCAGGATATTGCCCCCAATATGCCATTTAATATGCAGGATATTGCCCCCAATATGCCATTTAATATGCAGGATATTGCCCCTAATAGGCCATTTTAATATGCCAGATATTGCCCCCAATATGCCATTTAATATGCAGGATATTGCCCCCAATATGCCATTTAATATGCAGGATATTGCCCCCAATATGCCATTTAATATGCAGGATATTGCCCCCAATATGCCATTTTAATATGCCAGATATTGCCCCAATATGCCATTTAATATGCAGGATATTGCCCCCAATATGCCATTTAATATGCAGGATATTGCCCCCAATATGCCATTTAATATGCAGGATATTGCCCCCAATATGCCATTTAATATGCAGGATATTGCCCCTAATATGCCATTTTAATATGCCAGATATTGCCCCAATATGCCATTTAATATGCAGGATATTGCCCCCAATATGCCATTTAATATGCCATGATATTGCCCCCAATATGCCAGGATATTGCCCCTTAGTATGCTCGTTATGCCACCCTCCTCCCCCCCCTTCCCCAGACCCCAGTACTTACCTCTTTGCTGCTCTGTCCCCCGGTGCTCTGAAGCTGCGTGGCTGTGAGGGAAGCGTTGTGAGCTTCCCTTCAGCCGCGCGGTCAATAAAGTTTGTTTAAAAAAAAAAACAGACTTTATTGACCGCGCGGCTGGAGGGGAGTTCACAACGCTTCCCTCACAGCCACGCAGCTTCAGAGCACCGGGGGACAGAGCAGGAACGAGGTAAGTTTTAGATTTGTTTTTTTTTTTCAGCGTATAACACGCACACACCATTTTCCCCCTATTTTCAGGGAGAAAAAGTGCGTGTTATACGCCGATAAATACGGTATTTGGTCTCAGCAGCACCCCGTATAACTAGCATAATATATGCTAGTTTAGGTGAGTGGATTCCTTTTGGATTTTCATATAATTATATATATATATATATATATATATATATATATATATATATAATATAAATAAATGTGTGTGTGTGTATGTTTGCTGTATTACATTCAGTTTTTGTTTACCTAAAACTACTTTTGAGGTTCTTTCTTTGAAATCTGTATATTCTCAAACACAAGAATATTGAAACATTTTATAAAATTTTCATGTAGCTCACACTCATTGGTGTGCCATATTTACATATTATATATACATTTATTATTATTATTATATATACATTGTAATTGCAATTTGCAAAAAAACACTGTTATTCCCTATAACCTGTTATTATGCTAAGGGACTAGGGGTATAATAGCCCCTAATTATCAGTACAAGGTACCACTCACCGCTTCAGCAATATGAATATGCTTTTAATGCAGCAAGTGGATAATAGTTTAAAATGCAGATCCCTTACCCAGGGGGCAACATTTGCCTACGTGTTTTGCGCCTAAACGTGGCGCTTCAACAAGGCACATTTAGGTGCGAAATGCGTAAGTGTATTTTGGCCACCGGGTAAGGGATCTGCACTTTAAACTATATCCCACTTGCTGGATTAAAAGCATATTCATATCGTTGAAGTGATCAGAAACCTTATTTCATCATATTTTGTCCCATTTTCATCTCCATTCACCTCTTATTCGGATATTACATTTTTGTCTGGTGGGAGTGAGAGAGTAATTGGCACAGTGGATATCATTAAAGTTAAGCCGAGTGGTGCATTTCAGTATTTCTTTGCTTTACCAGTATTATTGGAGCCCCTAGTCCTCTAGTGTCCCCCACACCATTGCCACATGTTGGATCCAATCCAACACATGCAGTCTGCAATTACAAACCTTTGTGAAAAAAATGGGACGTTCTAAAGCGCTTGGTGAATTCAAGCCTGGTACTGTGATAAGATGCCACCTTTGCAATAATTCAGTTTGTGAAATGTCATCCCTGCTAGATATTCCATTCAACTGTAAGTGGTATTATTGCAAAGTGCACCTGCATCACCAAGTAATTTAGATGCCTGTCTGAATTTGTGCCAACTGTAAAGTTTGGTGAATGGTGGCATAATGGTTAGGGCTTAATACACAGGGATCAGAGGCTGCAGTGTTCAGCTCTAACTTCACACCTGCTGGTACATCTATCTTATTTGCTTGAGTTATGCAACTAATGACCTGATACAGCTTCTCCATCATCTGGGCATGGAATGGTTTTTGGTTGCCCTCCATTATTGTCAGTTTCAGGTACAGATTTGCCACATCATGTAGAGTACCAGCAATCAGACCATGGACAGCAGCATTGAATGATTTAATGCCATCACTGGGGGAAGGATGGGAAGCTGTCAGGGGCTCCTGATGTGCTGAGCCTGATCTTGATCACTGGGATCCACCAGTGTGGGGAGAATGCTCACCACCACCACAAATGTTTTCTGCAGGAAAAGATGTTTAGCACATTGCAATATAGAATGTAGTTATCACATTATTACAGTTCTCATTTATAGTTATCTGAATCCTGAACTATTGCACATTTACATTCCTAATACTAATTAACACCTTTTTTTTTAATAATCTAACTTCACCTCTCAAATTATCATAGCTATTTACAGAATCAGTTAGCAGTTGCATAACACATGACCCTGCTTAACTCATTGCACACTGGTCATGTGATTGTGCCTATGAAGGGTTACACATTGCCATCGCTGTAGCAAGCAAGTACACGAGTACATAGTACGGTTTTATGACATCTATGTCAACATTTCCGTTTACATGTGCAGGATATGTAAATCACTTGTATTACAGAGGTAGCTAACTACATTAGCATTTTATTTTCAGTCTGCTGGCTGTTAATCCTGCTCTAAAATGGTGGTCTTGCCATGTGCTCAGTATTTATGCACACATACTTTGACAGTGATTGACTGTAAGTTGATTGGACCAATACTTTGAATTACTTTCTTTAACCTGGGAATATTTGCTACGGGAGATTTCGTTTATTTCTGTTTGGATCTTGGGTCATTATCAGTATCTCTGGGCTGTTTTTTTGAATGTGCGAAACCCCACATATGATTTAATGGTGTTTTTGAGGCTACCACTTCATTTCAATGTGTTTCAGCTACTTTCGGAGTTGGAATGTAAATAATGTAACTAAACCTCCAATGTTGTCCTCTTTAAAATATATTTTTAGTTAGCCTAAATGAAAATTATAACTGTAAGGTAACAAACTCGATTTGATACGTGTGCACTGATCCCTGTGTATATGTGTGTGTGTGTGTGTGTACATGTAGTATTTATAATGAAACATAAATCATGTTTGCATTTTTTTAAGTATCTGCTCTTGTAAGTATTTACTCTATCATGAATTCAATATAGCCTGGAAACCCTTTTTATTCATTTTGTTAGATAGACGCACAATATGTGTATTGCGGATTATGTTTTCAAGCTTTTTTTCCTTTCCTTTCATGAGAACTCAGTCTCCTAGATGTCAGTTCCTAACAGTTTATTGATTGCAGAATTATACTCCCGATCCCTAAAATTATAGCTTTTGACAGTTCTGCATAGAATTAGAAGAATTTGAAGAAAATCAGTGCATGGTCCAATGCTGTTTTATATTCGAACTGGCCAGGTTTCTTCCCAGCAAGTATATATGTGTCCAGTTGTTTATTTCCTAGTCTGGTAATTCTACATCGAATCTGAAATATCATTATTTTTGGTGCGATTAAAAAGCTTGTCAGAGTTTTAATAGCTTGATTTTTTTAAATGAATGTTGTATTTTACTGAAGTTGAAATGTGTGCTTTTTGAAATATTAACCCTTTAAATAGCCTATTAAGACTATTTCATGCAGGATCTCGCTGAAACGCTAAAGCATTGGCTCCTAACCTTTTTTGCCCCATGCACTTTTTTCACCATATGTCAGAATGTCTATCCCCCCTTTTCCTCACTTAAAAGGGGCATTCCAAATAATATGCATGTAATATTTAAACCTTTTTTCTTTTCTTTATTGCTACATATACATTTACCTGTATTATATAATGGAGTCATTTGCAGAATCTGATTGTGATATTGCGGTTCTTAATCCCGCTGACCCACCGAACTCTACCTCTGTCACCAAAATCATAACTGACGGGCAGAAAATGGGACAGTTGGGGGGTATGTTACGATCATTAAGAAACCTTTTGATGGAAATAATGCATGGATAGCTTTGTAAGGAAGGAATAACACATCAAGTGTCAAAAAGTCTGTGATTGATTGCTTATCAAACATATTTCTTGTTTCTTGAATCAGTCGTCAGCTCTAGAAATTCATCTCGACAATCATAAGTAACTTTTTCAATTGACAATTTGACTCCTCATCACTGAGTTTAAAAAAATATCTGCTGAATTAATTTTCCAGTGCTGTTTATTTTAAATGTTGTGTGTGCCATACAAGTGTGATGTCCTGTAGATTGTGTACAATCTGTGTTTTTATGTTTATATATATATATATTTATTTGAGGAGCATTGCAGCATAAATTAATACATACCCTTTTAGTGATGTCACAGTGCATGCTTCCCCATTTTCATAGTTGATGGTGCTGAACATACATAATACTGAGTGTACAACTGTACACTCGGCATTAGAAAAATCCAACTAGGTCATGGAACATAACATTTTTTTTTTTCCTTCTCAAGTGCGGTGAAAGTATATTTTACCCCACCAAATGCATGAGAAGATTTTTTTTTTTTTCTTGGCAGAAATGGTTCTTTATTTCCAATTTTTTAGTATAAAACGGATTGCACATTTTTCAATGACATGTCCCCAGCTGATTCACCATTCTACTCAAATTTGTTTCCTCACAGGGGAAGATAGGCAGGTTTACCAAAACATCATGCACTGTGCATGTTTGAATCGTACCTTATACTTATGCACCAATATATGTATATGTTAAAAATACATATGAATGTCCTGTAACTAGTAAGATTTTTTTGTCCAATTAAGTTTTATTTTATAATTTCTCTATATTGCAAGACAAAGCATTATTCAGAGAAAGTCCCCTCCTTCCTTGACTGCATAACACCGGGAAGAAGCAGACTGGAGTATTATTCCTGCCTGTCTCACAGCTTGTTTCACTACAGGCTCTGCCCATGCACAATTTCAGGGGTGGGTAGGGTTGCCACCTTTTCTTCAGAAAAATACCGGCCTTGGTACTGTCTCCATAGACTTAACATTGGCCTGATGCCAATTTTTTACCGGCCTGCCGGTAAAATACCGGCCAGGTGGCAACCCTAGGGGTGGGGTCTGGTTGGGTTTCACATTTTGGGCTCACCCTTTCCCCCTCCAGGAACATTTTCTGCTGTAGAACATCAGCCTATTCACTATAAACACTGAGGGTTTAAAATGTCAAAATTGAAGCAGTCCTCATGGAAACAAATGTTTGTCCCTAAAGATGCTCACACCTGCTTAGTAAGCATCATATTATAAATATATAAAAATTAGGCTTGTAAGAAACTTGGAACATCGCCACCATTGTATTTTCTTCCTCATATTGCAACCTTCAAACTTCAATATGTTTACATTTTGTTGTTTAAAACATTCCTTTCTTTTGAAGTGTACTTTCCTCTTGTACATCTAGTTTGATTGGTGTTAATCCATGTTTTTGAGCCCTTGGAAAATGCTGAATAAAGGCTGCTTTTGTATTTTATATTTACTAAGATGGGAGTGCAAAAGTTAGCTACTGATGTTTTCCAAATTCAACTTGCTTGGCAATGACTCTGGTATTGTCTCAGTTTGTAGAGAAATGTTAGTGATGTTTCTGTCTTTGGTTTTATGGATACAGGAGCTGCTTTCACAGGGTCTTGGAATGTGGATACACAAATCTGGGGCCACAAGCCACCATGGAAATGCAGTTACCCTGCCCTGTGTCTCACATCAAAGTGTTGAGATCTTATTTGTCATTCTGTGAATACAACTTGTGACCACCTAACCTTTCTTCCACATAACAAAACAAAAACCAGGAGCAAGATGGCTGACTTGGATTTGGAAAGCACCATGAAACATCATCAGTTTGTGAAAAGGCAATTTGTTTTGCTTAACAGTTTTTAAACAAAAATCAAATCTTTGGGCCAAAATATTGCTTGTTCACACCAGATTAAATCTTCACAATTCACTTGAAATACTTTAATGTCACATCAAGGAAACATATATTTTGTGTACACAATGTTAGGTGTGCTCATTTCTTTATCTGAATTATTGCGCACGCTGTTTACATAAACACTGGTCTTCTGAAATTTATAAAATATTTATTCCAGTACAGGTAATAACAACGTTTCAGTATCCTACATGGGACCTTCATCAGGAAAAGTAAAATAAGTGTTATCTGAACACAAGTTCAAGTAACCCTTTAGAGTCAATTTGTTAAAAACTATTGAAGTCTAAGGGACCATAAACGTCACAGGTGAGTTTATCTCAAGCTACCCTTTTGCCACGTTCAACCACAGGTGAGGAAGCCATGGATAAGGAGGTTTACCTGTATATATAAAAAAAAGTTTGGGTGCCCATTGGTCTTGTAAATAAAGTGTTATTAATGCTCCCCTAGACCACATATGCCAACATGCTTCCAGACTTGCCAATGGATGTCTGTTTGCTGATTAGGACCAGGTTCCATCTCAGAAGCCTCGGTGGTAGTGTTGGGCAGCATCAGACATCCGCCGACTGCCTGTGAATGAGGATCCAAGTCCCTTGCAGCTCGATGTGGGGCGTCAGTCTTAGTCTGTTTGAGTTATGATTATGACTGGAAACAAAAATACAATGCAAAGACCTTGTTTTCAGGACGAAACAGCTATTTATATGGCAGAGCTGCACACAGATGGCTATAACAAGGCCCAGCTCGCATCTTCAGAGTGAAGCTCCAATGATAGAAAATGGAAATAACCAAATTGTATTCCATACAGGAGCCTTGAATACAGGCTGTAACCATGACAGGCAGACTATAATATCCTTTGTTTGCATACTAAAGAGTTAGGTTGTGGTGAATATTCTCTGAATATTGGAATGAAAAAGTAGCTTGGAATGAAAAAGTAAAGCAAATATTGATTTGCTTTATGCATCTTTCCAGAAAATGACTTGCCTCCCTCTGAATCGCTTTATTGCTATCTAAGCAAGGGAAACCCCAAGGTTGTTAGCCAGGAGCAATAGCAAAATGAAAAAAAAATCTATTATCCTGAAATGGCTTCCGTTACGAGCCAGTTATCGCTGACTAGAGGGCTAGAGTGGATAGACTTTGTCAGGGGTGAGATATAATTATCTCCTAATACTAGCATGTTTTCTCACCAAAGTAAATTATTCAGTTACTCACAGAAGAGAAAAATAGTTCAGTAGTATTGAAGTGCTAAAATAAATGCATATTGTAAAAATAAAATACATCAACATATAAAATATAGAAACGGGTACAATGTGAGAAAATATTTGTCACAGTTTGACACCTTTTAACTAAGAGTACCTCAGATGTTTTACAACAGATCAGACAAATATCCAATGCTGTATGTGTTGGAAGTATGAAATATTACTTTCAGTTAGGATTCTTAAACCTCATAGATTATATCTTTCTTTCTTTCTTTCCTTCCTTTCATTTCTTTCCACCCTCCCACCCTATTGTTAACAGATGCTGGCGCTGAGGCAAAGCACAAGTAACAATGGTTTGTAAAGCTGCTATATTCAGTTAGGAAAGGGTGGGGGTGATATTGAGTATAGTTAGTTGTCAGATTCAAACTTACCGTATTTTTTCGAGTATAAGATGATCCCTATTTTTTGAGCCCAAAATTAAGAAATTTACACTTGCACACACTTACACACTCTTTATTAATTCTAACCCTAATTGTAACCATAACCCTATTTCTAGGGTTAGCTTTTTTCCTTTCCCCCCCCCCCCCTAACTGTAATGTTGCTGACTGCCTCTAGGGGCAGTCAAGCAACAGTTTCAGATCCACGGAAGAGTTTTTTTTTTTAATCACTTCCTTCGCTCTCTGCTGGGCATGCTGTATTGGAGGAGGGGGGGGGGGGCAGAGAAGGGTGTTGCATGATGCATAGGCAGTTGATCACTGCCTATGCTAGTTTAAGCACATATGATCACATTCACAGTTATCGGATGCATGGGGGAAGCTGCTATGGATCCGAAGCAGCCTCTTAGAGTGATTGCCAGCATGTAGCGTTGTGCAACGCTACATTAAAACTCAGGACGGATATATACGTCCAAGTGCTTTAAGGGGTTAAAGCGGTGACGTCCGAAATTGGAACATTCCGTGTATAAGACAACCCCCAACTTAAAAAACAAACTTAAAAAATTTTGGGAAAAATATCTTATACACAGAAAAATACAGTACTTCACAAAATTGGACTTTAGAAGACTATATGACATGATCTGCAAACTGCCAGACTTTTTAGATCAAAGCCACTTTCATTAAATCCCCACGTGGAAAACAATTAGGACAAACCTGCTGTACTTAACTAGTCAATAATTCATTAGATGGATGTCATTAATAGACTTCTCCCCATGACTGTGTCATTGTAATGGTGCTTTCGAGATGGGTTATACTACAACAATCAATGTGTAATCGATATTCTCCAGTAGTTTTCCTTCCTGCGCAGCTCTCAATGAAAGAGAAATACTTTTGCTCTGAGGAGCCGACTGCTGCTTTACACTGGGGTCCAGTGATATATAGTTCAGCACTTTTACTAGGTTGTCTGTAAGAGCAATTTACACTCCATTTTATTATCTATTGAGTCTTTATGCTTTAAAGCAAACTGGAAAACTTATGGTGAAATAGCTATGAAATGTATGTACTTAGCCCTTAATGGCTATGACAACCATAACAACAGTATAACTTTTCCAGTCTTTTATTTCTCTGTCTCCTGTCTATATCTCCCTTTTGTGTTTATTTCTGTGTTCATATGAGACATTTTGCCTCCAGAACACATGTACTCCAAATGAAACAATTTGTTTGATGCTTGAATATCACAAACCTGTTTGTTTGTGGGTTTTTTTTTTTTTGTATGTAAGAACATTGAATCACCTCTCCTCATTTTAAAATCATATAATTCTTGTTGAGCAATTCCTGAGGAAACCGTTATCAAGATTACAACAAAAATGATTCACACATGCAACATGTCTAATACAAAATCACAAAGTACAGAGATTCACACAGTAATGTAGTGTTTAGCCCCAACTCCCAATTGCCTACTTCACCGTAATATAGCATTCAGCCCAACCTCCCCATTGCCTACCACACAATCTTTCAGCGCCACAATTGCCTACCATTATTGGCTTTTGGAGTGGGGGTTCTTGCATAGCACAGACTTTCTTCTCTGCTTTCATGTAGCTCCACATATGTTGGTTGGGATGTCACATTCTACTATATCAGGCACTGGATGATAAAGTGCAGGAGCGTGAGGTGACAGAGCAGGAAGTCCTCTCCCTGTATCTAGTCGCCTCCCCATTCACTCTATGTTCTGCAGCTACAGAGAACTGGTGAGACCTCACTTGGAGTATTGTACGCAGTACTGGGGACCGTATCTCCAGAAGGATATTGGTACTTTGGAGAGAGTTCAGAGAAGGGCTACTAAACTGGTTCATGGGTTGAAGGATAAAACTTCCCATGAAATGTGAAAGCGTCTTAACATGTATAGCTTGGAGGAAAGACGTAACAGGGGAGATATGATAGAAACATTTAAATACATAAAAGAAATCAACACAGTAAAGGAAGAGAGATTATTTAAAAGAAGAAAAACTACCACAACTAGAGGACATAGTCTTAAATTAGAGGGGCAATGATTTAAAAGTAATATCAGGAAGTATTACTTTACTGAGAGGGTAGTGGATGCATGGAATAGCCTTCCAGCATAAGTGGTAGAGGTAAACACAGTCAAGGATTTTAAGCATACGTGGGATAGGTACAAAGCTATCCTGGATATAATAGGGAACTGGGGACTAATACAAGTATTTAGAAAATTGGGCAGACTAGATGGACAGAATGGTTCTTATCTGCTTCTCATGCATAGAGTCCCTGCCTAGACAGGGATACAGCCTGCATGCAAGATACATGTATTGCTACTAGGGTTAGTTAATACTCCAGCTGTTAGGGCTACATTTCCCATGACTCTCAGCCAGTCTGGAAAGCAAGTACTCAACAACCGGAGTGCCAAAGTATAGCTATTATATCATTATGGACTGGTACTGCAGCTGCTATGGAATGCACATCGCAGGATTCTCAGCCTTGCATTTGGTTGGCTGAACATCATGAGAAATGGAATAGCAGCACAGGTTAGCCACCACTAATGAATATCTTCCAAGTGTTCAATTTTGTATCCGAGCCTTTATTTCCCCTCTACCTTTCTCTTTTACATGTTTTTTGTTTTTTTTTTAGTTTTTTAAAACGAGCCTGATCTGTATATTCTTTCTTTGTTTGCTTATATTTATATTTACACACCACGCAGGACGGAGTTCACTCAGAAGGGGAACATAACTATCACCGGGGCTGGCTTACTCAACTGTGTCCTGGAAACATTTGCGCAAACATTCTTGAGGCAAGGAGTCAAAAAAGTAGGTGCATCACCTTATTGATTAACATTTTATTGTATACAGTTTGTTTTGCTTATTCTAGATAAAGGGAACTAGAATGTTGCCTGGCAAAAAAACCACACACTCTTTTCTGATGATTCCTGACAGAATTAGGTAAAATGATAAACATTATCATTACCCTTCCAAAAGCCATCTTTTTTTTATTTACACTTCAAAGGGACTCTAAACGTTTTTCTTTTTTACTTGTGCGTCTAATATAGACACACAAATGACATGTCCCTTGTCCCTAGTATGAGGATAAACCGGCGTGTATTTTTTATAGAAACATAGAATGTGTCAGCAGATAAGAACCATTCGGTCTATCTAGTCTGTCCAATTTTCTAAATACTTTTATTAGTCCTCAGTTCCCTATCGTATATTTAGGATAGCCTTGTGCCTATCCAACGCATGCTTAAAATTCTTGACAGTGTTTACCTCTACCACTTCCGCTCAAAGGCTATTCCATACATCCACTACCCTCTCAGTAATAGTACACGCCAGTAGGCAGCCGTCTGGTCGGTGACTAGCTCTCTCTTGACTAGGTCCCCCCTGCTAATCGCATGCAAAAATGAGGGAGACCCTTTCAGCCGGCTGTCAGAGAGACACGCGACATCCAGGAACTGCTTTGTCTTGCATGTGAGACACAGCAGATAGTAAACCCACGTGTATCTATTAAGATACACATCGGGTTTACTTACAACTCCCGGGACATGTTTTGTTTAACACTTGCTTCCTTCAAATCCCTTTAAGTTTTACATTTCTTTATTATTGTCTGAATTAATAAAAAAATTAAGTCATCCATTGTACCCAGCTAAGTAGACTGTAGAAAGCTGACCAACTCATTTGTTTTTGTGTTGGCATGCTATTTGCACATGGAGTTTTTACCTCTGGTGTGCCAGAAAACCAGGACACTGGAGCCACAGATCAGGATCACTGAACATCTCTCTTGAATCCAGATTATTCTGCACTAAGACCCACATTGTGCATGTCTTGAATGCAACGCAAAGTGGGAAGCACTGGGTATGTGTAACAATGATGACACATGCAAGATGTGCACATAGAGCACAGCCATGTGGTGTGCATCCCAATGTTTCTTTATGGGAAATCTTCGACTGGTTCCCAAGAATTGCTGGGGAGGAAGAAAGGATCAACCCTGCAAAAGATCCATTTTAAAAGATACTGTTGGAAATAAATTACAAAAATGGACCATTAAACATATTATTTTTATTAAAACTATCTGCTTTCTGCACTATGAGCCCCTGGCATTTTTTGGATTGATATTGTAGAGGTTTAAACGTGCTTGTGAAAATGGTGATGGAGGAGGAATTTATAACAAAGTGCCTTTTAAGAGCTATGGACTCAATCAGAAAACAAATGTACACATAAGAGAAAGGGAGATGCAGAATCTCCAAAGGGGTACGCTTGGCAAGCATTTAGCTTGTGGAGGACTTTACAATTCAGGGTCAAAAGTTAAAATGTTGTTGTTGATGATGGCGGGGATTTAGTTCAGGACATTGCCAAGATGAGATGCAGAGGAAGGATAAGCGACTAAGTTGAAATAAAAGAAACAATATGTGTATGGATTTTAGGCCATGATGAGATATGCAACAGGAGATGATAAGCGGATAACTGAAATGTGATATTAGGGATAAAGATAGGGATGCATGAAATATAAGGCATACTCAAACACTGTAACCCTAAAAAAAACACTGTTTTATTATTATAGTGAGTACTATCCCAATTTATTTAGTGCTTTATTCATGATAGAAGGAATTGAGAAAGAAATTTCGAACTTTATGCCATAGTAGCCGAGCTGACAAAATGCTCCCATTCAATTAAGAATTTGTTAAAAATAATACAATGGATGATAAATAGTAAAGTACTTACATAATGTTTGTGTCCCTAGGCTGTTCAAAATGCTTGACATTGTGTCCCTGTGCTGCTCAGAAGGGGTTAGACACTTTTCAATATTCAGTTATCTCTGATCCACTGTATGTCACTTGAGCATGTGAATTTAAACCTGTTGAAAACGAGTTATTATAGCATATTTTATCCCCAGCAGGTTTATTTTGTTCTTATCACTAAATTGCCACAGTATGTATAATCATAGGTAAAATGCAAAATACTTCATTTTTCACCTTTTTTTTTAAAAAAAGGAATCCTTTGATGGGATTCATGCCCAGGGTTTTGTCTGCACATGGTGTTGACAGAACAATGTGAACGCAGTAATCAATGAACACATTCCGTAAAATTATATCTCATTAAAATAGAATGTATAAAAATGTATTTTCTGATCACAATATAGACAGAGAAGCTCACTACAGTACTGCTGTGAATATTTTTTTTGAAAAATAAATGCTGTAATGTAGACTGTCAATCATAGAAAAAAACCTTTTTATGTGCTGTCTACAAATGTGGGCATCTTCACCACTCACTAATATTTGTTCTGCATTTCTAGATATATAAGTACTCAAAATGTAAACCCTTAAAACTTGATGTCCAGGAGCTGAGAATTGCATGTTTAAATTCTGTGTGAAGGGAAAATATATTGATTTGTCTTTTGATTTTATTCATTCCCTGAAAATACACTTGTAGTGAACCTTATTTGCCCTTTATCATTCCTTGTTTCTTTGTATAGATTTTCCTTTCTCATACAAACTCAGCTTTACCGACTGCTGTCCCCTTTAGCACCAAATATTGAATTTAGTCATATCAAAGCTGTATTCGAAGTAAGATTATGTTTACAATTTTGAACTAATCTTTCATAGGAGGCTTGCTAGACTGACAGGTGTCATGTCTCTGCTGGCACCCCAAAGGCCAACCCCAAGACCAGTAATACATTGAAAATTAAAATCCAATACAAAACAAAAGAATTGGCAAATAAAGTATTTTATTATTAAAATACGTGATACATAGTGGACAAAATGTAAAGATTTTTTTTATAGATATAGGAAATAGGTACTTGGCAGGGGTGGAGTCATTTAAAACCACACAACAACACTCTGAGCTGCAGCTTTCCTGGTATCAACATGTACTGGTCACCTGGAGCTCTTAGACATTAATAGTTTAAACAGTCATCCCTTTCATGGCATATAACTTCCCACAGCACCAGAGTGCCCATATCACTTCCTACAATACCAGATTCCCTGAAATCCCTTTTTCAAATTGCCTCCCCCATCCAGCTTCCCTACTTGGGGCACTTCCTGGAAGTACATAAAGGGAAGCAGGATATCTGTGTATCCCCGACCTTGCAGCCATTTCAAAAGTAGTGGATTTTAATAAGTTCAAGTATTTAGAATAATTTATGTTCAATATATGTGTCCTTGAAACATATAAAAATTCTTATGTTTAAAAAAAAAAAAAGAATAAAGCACCATTACCATTTTTCACATGGTCAAAATGGATTTAACTCCCCATTTTATTTGTTGAAAGAGGAGGTTTCCTGACGTCTTATTAATAAATAAAAGTCAAAACGTTTAAAAAAGGTTCATGAAGAATCAAAATCTTTCCCCTTTTGCAGCTATGCACAATACTATGCTGATGGAGTGCCTTAATATTGTTTTATATGTCATACTGGCACAAGGCCCCACCTTCTCTACTGTTGATATTAAAATACCTAAATTCATCCAGATGAAAAATATATGTCAGAAAAGCACAACTACACCATATTAACAGGTCTATATAATACAAATCCCTGAAATATATGGAAAAACCAAACATGACAAATTAGGAGACGCCTCTGGAAATGTTTTTATCTTCCACAGAAAAAAAGGCATCACCCATAAATGAGTGATGATAGGAGGGACTGTTAACTGTGCTATGTGAGATGTTTGTTCCATGGGGTCTTTAAAACAAGCCAGTATTTTTACTCTACAAACACATAATTTGAACTGGTCTTTATGTGCTCGTTCTGATCCAAGTAAAATGAATTCATCTTCGTTCCAGTGTATTTATAAATCTGGATGTTTTCTGGTTATTTCTTTATTCATTATGAACTGTCATGTGTAGTTCTGATTCTAAAGCCTGATACCCTTCGGACATATTTTCCATTTATAGCTTATTTTATTTCTCGACTTCTGTACTAAATAGAAGCACTTTTTTTATTAATAATATTTGTTAAACTAATACTTTAGTTGAGGTTCAGATTACGTTGATCACAGCTCTGTATTTCTAAATCCTCTCTTTCTAATGTTTGTAGACGTGTTGATATTGAAGGTACATTAGCTATAGGAGAAAGAAGTGAGCTATAACTTAGTCTATTGCAAGGTTATTTGCGTTTTTGTTTTACCGTATTTACACAAATCTAATGAGCACAATTTTTGGCTAAATTCGGTTTCCAAAGTTGGGGTGCACATTAGAGTCGATGGCGCATTAGATTAGTATAAATATGGTATATTATTATTTTTTCTAGCTTTTTATTTGTTTCTAAGGTTAAAATGTGTGCATATTTTATTACTATTGGGAGAGTGCAAACATTTTTAAAAAGTCTAATTGGTATTTTTTTTTTTATCTCCACAGAGTATTTCAATCATGGAAACAATCCTCCAGGAGCGATGTGGTTGCCCGTTCTCCTAACCCTAAATTGCCATTGACACAAAAAAACTGATTACAATGCCCTACAGAATTATTATGTTTTTGTCACTCTGCAGACCGACTCGTCAATACTCAAGGAATGTGCCAGCCAATTGTGTTACAGTTGTGTTTTCTACCTTTGTTCGTTTATTCAAGTTGACAAACATTCATGAAGAGTGCCATGTATGGATGATATTCCAACATGAGTTTGTGTGATATGTGTCCTTGACTCACTTTTTCTCCTCATTGGTTTCATTTGGGGGGGTTGGAGTGCCCAGTAAACACAATTTTATTATGCCAAATTTTAAAGACTGTTTAAACCCATTGGACAATTTAATGGGTAAAAGCATAAAGAGAAACATTGATAGGGGCACATTGTTTGCTTATAAATATATACAAGCCAGTGAGATGGCTTAGGGGGTAATGTTCTGCCTGTAGAATCTGCTCAATCCCCAGGGCTGCAGATACACTCCTTAGCAGTGTCAACACAACCCTTCATCGCTCAGAGGTTTATTAACATGGGCAATAGTAACATAACCTGGCTGTTGGGCAATATTAACATTCTCAGGGCAAACTTGAAAATGATAGACTATTTGAGTTTAACTTTCCTATCATAATAAAACTTTTAGATTTTTTTTTACCTATACAAAAGCTGCAATTGACATTAGCCAAAAAGGTATACAGCATTTAATTGTAAAAGATCACTGATCCAATTTAAATTTTCATTGGATTATTGTAAACTCTCCACCTTTAATGTTTTGCACATTTAAAACGATTACTTTATAAGACATGGGACATTATCATATAACTTACATTTTCAACAATAGTTACTATTTTGAAGGATCTTTTTATTTCATCTCACCTGTATTCTCGATTCAAGAAACTTTACAGATTCTTGCAAGTCTTTCTTCCTGTAGCTGGGGTCATTGTCCCAGTAATGGCCACCTATAAAGCCTTTTTATATGTAATCTCAAAACCCACTTTAAATGCAGTAAAACCTGTACTGTAATGTATTTGTTTTTTTTTTAAATATATGTATTTTTCTTGGAAGGTACTGTTTGATCATGAATTGGACTGTATTTATCTGTCTGCTATATAGTTGGATGCTGAGATTTAGACTTTGCCTGTATACATATGTATGTATCTAGATATTTATACATTTTTAACCTTGTTTTCTGGAAATGTTATAGCTAAAAGGAGATTTATTTTTTGTTTTTTTTCTACATAAACATTACTGTATCTTGACAGATGCTAGAAGTTGGCAAAGCCCTGCTAGACGATAAATATTTTAATGCTGTTCTATGGACCTTAACAGACCTAGCCATGGAGACTGTGCCTATCCCTGGTAATATATGTCACACCCTCAAGTATTTCTGGCCACAGGACCAGAAGATGCTTGGGTCTAAAACCAGCAATCCATTTTAGCTTCCTCCATCATTGAGCATCCTGTCTACCAGCTGGAGCTGTATTCGTTGTGTCAGCCACCTGCCTACTGCTGCCAAGTCTACTGCTCTATGACCTAAAAAAAATGTATTGTTTTAAACAGCGTTCCCTAGGAACATCTCTCTGATTAAAGGTGGTTGAGGAGGATTTAGTGAAACGTCTTCTGCTATTATCTACACTGAATACGTCACTAGCTGGAGAGATCTATGGTCCATGACATGGAAGCCCTCTAGTCTTTTCTTCTATCAAAAACTAGGGAAGAATATATTTGAAATTGTGCACACTAAGTGCAGCATTCAAATTCCATATATATATATATATAATCTCATATTTACACATACATAGGATATTTTTTTTCTGGTGCAGGCGCCATTTGGCTATAAAATTAGATTTTCCAACAAACTGAAAAGCAGCCAAACATGGCCTTTCTATCATTTGAACTTGTACTGAGAGATAAGGGTCATGTCTATGAACATTTAAGTGAACTGATAAACAGTGGGAACAGGTATCTGATGAGGGCTTTTCAAGATTTTGCGTAATCTTGATATGGAAAGGTTGCATTCACAACTGAGAGAAAAAGGTTAGAACTGTCATTTTCCAGATACTGGCTGCACATCCAGATGTGTGTATATTTATAGTTAAATTTTTAGGTAATATTGTCCCTGAGGTGAAGCATACTATGCCAGAGTTTGCGTATTTAAATGGCCGGTTGGTACAGTGGCACCTTTTAAAAACTGAGTTGACTCGCTTGTGCTATGGGTGTATATTATTTGTTTTTCCATAGACACAGAGCAGCAAATATGAATTGGATGAAGGGATTCTGTCGCTTAAGCATTGATTGGAATGCAAATTTCGACAATACGATAATGATTTAAAAATGACCTTGCTTGTAGTAGTGGAATTGTAAGCAAATCGAAATAGGAAAAAATGAGGGGCGCGTATAAACACAGTGCACATGCAGATTGCGCCATTGTACAAAGCATACTCGCATGCCGAATGCATAGATTTAGGTTGTGTCAGCACTTGTTGCATTGGCGCAGCCTATGTATAAAAAAAATCTACTGAAAAGCGCCTGATTTGTGTCCGAGATCCCCCTCTATCTCACTGCAAAGTGTCGAGAGTTATAAAAAAAAAAGTGCAATCGCCGTTACATACTTTGCAGTGCAGGAGTTTATACACATATCCCACAATGTGTCTCCAGTCCATGTTCTCACCATGTCGCTAGATATGCAAATGAACTGTTTTCAATGCAAACTGTGTAATTATCATATCATGCCACAGAGTGATATCATAACTACACACATTTAAAACCAATTTTCCTTTTATTTTTAGAGAATCGCTGATCAATGTTTATTCTCTTCACTCACAGAATAAGTGATATGTATTGACCACATCAATGTCGTATGTTGAATTGTCAAAATTTGGATGAGGCCTTGATTCTTCTAAAGGAGAATTTATTATGGCTTGTACTTCTCTAGAGAGCTATAAATACAACATATTCACTTTCTGTTTCCAGAAATAGAAAGTTATCCCTTTAGTATAAAACTTATCACTTTGTGAACAATTTTTTACATAGATACTTTTATGTGTTTTTGATAAGTGAATAATCTTTTAGATCCCAAACTGGCGGAAACAATGTACAATAATGAAGTCTTATAGAGTTTCCCTGCTATATGCCATAGAAATGTCCGGTAATCAAACAAAACATGGGTAACTGTGTTAAATAAGGTAAAAATGTAATGACCGGAGATTAAATCATTAAGATGTTTCTCTTGCAACCTTTCAGAGAAATTGTATTCAATTACCAAATATCTATTAACCTCAGGTAATTGTGTGCGGTGCAATGTGTCTTGCACATTTAGTTTCCATTGGTTAATCTGGGCCAAAATATGATACACAATATAAGTATTATGAGTGAGAACTGTCAGCAAATGACAATCATGACAACTGTCATGATTGACATCCAAGTGAATATTGTAAGTGAACATAAGTAATTATAGAAAAATAAATAAACAAAATCAATCATGCTCTTTAAAAATAAATTACTAGTATTTACTGCCAATTTTTTTTCTGTGCGCAATGTATATAAACCTATGGAAACATGTACTTACAATACAAAACCAATCACAATATTGCACAACATCAGTAGATATTTGTAAGTATTGTGCACTGCAATCAGTCTAGTTACTGTTATAGGCCAGAAAATGGTATGCATTTAAAGATAATGGTCTCTCTGTATTCCCCGCTTGGCATAAACTAGTTCAAGGTTATTCCGAATTGAAATAACAATTGTCTTCTTTCTAATCATTGTGCATCACATATGAATTATACTGATTAGACTATTTCTTGTTATCGCAGTTGTCAAATAATGATAAAGCAGAGGCGATTGACTGTAGAAAGTTTATATTAACAAAGATCGCTTTATGTTCTGTTTCTCTTTTGTAATTCACAACTTTTTAATCAAGTTGATGATGCCGAAAATTAAACACTGATGCAGGTTTAATAAGAGACCATCTAAAAATGGGAATTTGGGGCTGCTTGATCCATTATTACTAAATTAACCAAGCTATGGACCATAAATGATCTCGGTTTATTTTAATTGTGTCTGTATGTATATATATATATATATATATATATATATATATATATATACGGTATATATATTTTTAAATTTTTTTTCCCTGCCATTTTACACTTAAAACAAATAAAAAATTACAACTTATGCAACAGAAATATGTACTATGTGAATAGGAATTTTGAAGACTCTAAAAATTATCAGTATACAAGAGATCGGAAGTATATTGGTCCAATTGTGGTCCCATTGAATGCATTTTCAACAGAGAAATGTGTGATGTTGAAACATGTCAGATACTGGAAAATTTGAAAAGTGCTTTTCGTCCTGCACTGTAATTCTTAAAAACACAATGTCACGCCTTTGCCGTTTCATCAGTCAAGCGTATTTGCCATTACATTCTGAAGATAGGTTCTCTCCAGAGATATCTGTACCACAATAGCTTATTTCATGCATTTTAATAATGGTTTCCTATTCGGGGCTCACAACATGAAATAGTTGTGTTCTCCACGGAAGGGTGGGATTCCACTTTCCTACCACAACCTTTAAAGTTCTTCTTCACCAATCACAGCTTCACAGAATATTGATACATTAATGAGCTTCACCACTCTCGGTTAAGATAAGAAAAACACATTATTTGCATGGCTAAACTTTATATGAATTTTTAAATTTAGGGCCTATTCCTTAAGGTCCAATGTGATCAGCATGGTGGTTTTACACATCAGTAGGTTCTCACTTAGTATGAATTTAGCAAAAGGTCTAATGTAACATTCAACTGTATGGGTAACTTGCCAAACATGCTACTGTTAACATTGACTTGTTAAACCCCATAGCATTGTTTTGCAGTTTCTTGTTAGATGAATCTGGATCTGCCAATGTCGCTTTTGGCCTTTTGCAGTATTTAGGCAACATGCCTTCTATATCTTATTCCATTACAATGTCCATCTATATAATGTGTATGTTCAGTGCACGTGTGTTTGACAAGCTGTGTGTTCTTAATTGAGGTTGTTGGGCTGGAGTGAATGGTGCCTTATTCAATTGGATGTTCCTACTGACTGAACGTTGCTGGTCTCTCTATGGAGCAACAGCAGATGCCCAGCATCTAGAACTTCAACATAGGAGACAGATTGCCACAGAAAATATACAATCCACTTTTTTACTTGAAATGAACAGTTTATGTTATTTATTGCAGGTTTGACTGCTCTCCTTGAATTTTTGCTTTGGTAAGGAGTTTCTCCTGCCTGAGAATAGAGCACTTGACGGCCGTACTGTGGATGTTCCATATACTTTCATGTCCTTTTACATGCCCACCTTTTTTCCATGAAGCTGTCTGTGAAGACATCACTAAATAGTCAGATGAACAAAAATATAATGGCGGAAACCAAAGCAGAGCATTATGAAGAATTTATAATTTAACCATCTCTCATGAATCACAGTACAGCTTTTTTCAGACAGTATTATTACAATATTTTTGTACTATCCCTCTGCTTTAAATTACAGTCTGTGACAAGTGATTTCTGCCTTCTGTTTATATTAATTTCCGTGTTTCGCTCTAACAATTCCTCATGATTGTTTTTTTTACCTCCTATAATTTTATTTTTATTTTCTGTGTTTTGCAAACTCGTGACTGAATTAGAAAATCTGAGAAAACGTTTAATTCACAAAGTAGTGTTCAGGGTTTTTTTCATTCTCTCTTAGTATTGAACAAGGGGTGGATTATTTGAAAAGATTATACAATGGGGATTACATATAAAACAGACATACACACTGATATAGTTTAATAGAGGCATTTTCTCTGAAGGCAGCAATGTATAACACTTTGCTATTCATGTATAAACAAACAGCTGCTGAAACGAAGACCCAATTTCCACACCTAAAAGTAATACAATGTATAAAAATGGGCAATTCCCTTTACACTTAAGATGGCGACAATTGCTCCCATTTTATTTTTTTTACACATTTCCCACAACGTTCTATCATGTCATGTCTATACCAATCTGTATTGTCATGAGATAATTTCACAATGAATTTTCTGTACACTTTTTGTAAAAAAATTATTTTGTTGTCTTCATTTTCCTTGTATATCAGCAGTGCATTACTTAACACTTTTGGTTAATGTGATATGTTTATATATTTTAAGCTGGAATTCAGCGCCAATAAAGGTCCGTTTCATATATTAAACAGGATGTATGACTATTACATTTGTCGGATGCAATACCCGACTGACTACATCATTGATAGAAGACGGTTAAACCCATTATTCTTTAATGTTACTTTTTTCCCCTCAAAAAATAAATTAATTAACCACACAGAGAGATCTCGACAACAAAGCATTCATTTTCTGAATTCCAGAAAAAATATTAACTATTAGTTATAGTTTTGCTAACAAGTAAATGTGAGATGATGGATATTGTAAAATGGGTTTAAATCATAATGAAGAACCCATTTTATATCTACAATTTCTGCCCATGTTATTTCTGTGGGGGAATCTAAAAAAAAAATATGATCCGCGAACTTGTCTTGTTAAAATACATGGAATGTCTCAAGTCAGAATTACTGTATTTGAAATGTAAAATAATCATGAAGTAAAATATTTAAATATCAAGTTGCATTTCAAAAAAATCCATTATGGGTTATTTTGGCTTCAGTATTTATTTTCAGTCTAACACGCTTAGCTGTCTGGTCCGCAAAGTAGTGTTTCAAAATTACACTGCCGTTCTTTTCAATTTTTTTTCCTTTTATCGTATGCAGTGTTCCATCACTCTCAAGTAGATATTACTGTCAGCTTCCCTTATTTCATCTATCTTCACACTCTCCTCTTTTGTATCAGTAACTGCAGATTGATAGGTGTTTTTTTCTGTCACTCGAAATTGACTCCTGCCGCAGTATGAAAGCCTACTATCTCATTGCAATTCAAACTCTGCACTCACTCACTCCTTCCAGTGTGCATGTTTATTTTGTTCTCAGTTTAAACCTCCCAAAGTTCTGAACCATATTTCTGTCGCTTGCTGCAGTACTTTTTAATGAAAAGATAAAATAGTCTGATGGAAAAACTTGCAAAACTAAAGAATTTGGCGGGAAAAACGTTCATACAGATTCCAGTTAGATAATTATATGTGCCAAGGTTTTACAGAATGAAAAATCTGGATAATTGTTTTCCTCAACTGTATATAAATTTACTTATACCTAAAATGTATTTTCAAGTAGATGTTTAATCTTTCAAGTCTAAAATAGTTATTTCTTTAAGACATTGAAGAAACTAAAAGGTTAATCCCCTCCAGTAGTTTTTGTTTCGGAGCAGTGGGGCTGATCACAATTCATAGTGCTCTTCATGGAAATCCTGCCTGAGCTCAATGAAGGATGTGATGGTCAAGGTACTTATACATGCACACACAACCTTGGATGTACATGGATCAGAAACCTGCCATGAAGAGGCTTCCAATACATACTCTAATATAAGCACTCGTCCATAGAATTTTTAGTGGGCTCGGAGTCATTTGGGCTACCTGCCCTGACCCCCCTTATGTGTAACGGGGACTGGGAGCCATTTAGGTGGCTTTTTAATAGTGGGGCCAGGGCTACTTGCAACCAGTGTTTCACGACTACTAACAATATGCTACAGATTGATTTACTCATCAGCATCTGATGATGTGCTAGGAAACCTTCTACTCTTGTCCATATCATCATTCTCCTCACCAACCTGTACAGATGGAGAAATATTCAGTTATAACTCCTTTGGCTCATTTTCTTGCTTCTGCCCTGGTCACCCAGTTGTATCATAGGCATAGGCTGCGAATCAATGCCTGGCTCTCCTCCACTGAAAAACTCAGGCAATAGCTTTAGATCTTGCCCTCCCCCTCTGTTGCTACCAGTGGCCTGTGTTATGTAAGTAAAGGATGTGAAAGATTTGGGAGATAAGAAAGTGTGTGTGTTTTTTTAAGAACATATATGGCTTTCTTTTGAGACCATTTTTAAGACTATTAACCATTTCTTTACCTTTCCTCTCTCTATCTCTGACGCAAGATCAAATTGTGTTAGTAAGAGGGAGGAAGGGTTTCGACAAGTCTTTGTTCACAGAACCCCTATATTGGGCGTTCCAAGCCTGCCACTATCCAAAGGCATCCGGGAACACCCCTGCCCTGATTTGCAGCGATGTTTAATGTATAATTGATAATAAAGCAATAGACACCAAGGATTTTCAGGCATTAGTGCTGGTGCTCCAGTTTCAGAGCTGATTTTCAAATTCACCAATATGGACCATAAAACCACAGCTGCCATCTGTTACATTGAGATACAGCAGACCATGGTATCCCCGGATTCTCAACCACACGGTATCACTGTTTACCAACCTAATACTAAACATCCTAACCTCTTTTTGGGAGAGGGTGTATATATACTGCTTCGTTTAAAGCACACAGATAAAACAATTTACATTATTGGACTCTTTTGCACACTAGTCACCTCTGAGGAAGCCGCTGTATAAGCGGCGAAATGCGTCAGGTTTTTAATCTTCATTTGCCTACTTTTGATGCAGATGCCATTTCGAATATAGAGACAAAATTCTATAAATTCTATTATTGTTATCACAAGAGTACTATGATTTTATGACATGTTATAATTATTTGTTTTTATCTTTATTTTATCAGTGTGCTAACATTTTTTATCATATGTGTCAATACAATTAAAATATCTGCTATAAACGTCAATTATAGTGTGTCTGCCATTCTCTTTAGCTCTCCCACCATTTTTATCTTTTACCTGATTTGCATTGGGTTTTGGGGAGTAATTGGCACACGTGAGGCTTCCAGAAAACCACTAAAATTAAGTAGTTTTTTCAGATGATCTGATTTTCTTGAAATAATCTTATAATCCAACGAAAAAGGGATAGATGGTACAAATGTGCAGTATTTATATGCCAGAGTTAGAGCAGAAAACCAATGGGAGCCTGGAAGCTTGCAGGGAGCAGGTAGGCATTTGGTTCTTTGACATATTCATTTTCACTCAACCAACCTCTGTTACATTCATGACTATCTCGTTAGGATTCTTAAGAAAATCTGCATGGACTTCCTCTTCCTTTAACCCCTTAGTGACAAGACATTTTCACCTTGACTTTCCCTTGGTGACATTTCTAGGGTGTTTGTGTTTAGCTGTAATTTTTTTCTTTCTCACATACAGTACCCACACAAATGATATGTTGTTTTTATCGTCATAAGAAGGGCTTTCATTAGATACCATTATGTTCATCATATCTTATAATTTACTACAAAAAAAATCATAAAATATGATGAAAAATTTAAAAAAACACACTTTTTCTAACTTTGACCTAAAATATAAATTACACAAATAAAATCATTAAAAAAGACCCCATCTAAATAGTTTCTAAATGTTCTCCCGAGTTCAAAAATATGCATGTTTCCATATTTTTCGGTATTTTTTTGCGAGTTATGGGGAAAAAACCAAAAATAGTGTTTTTTGGTTTTTTCCTATATTGATCTTTTGACCCCAACCCGAACCCAAAATTTAACCCTAACACTAAATTTAACCCCAACTCTAATCCTTATTATATCCCTTAATATTTTTTAACTTTAATTTAATTTTAACCCTATCCCTTATGCTAAAAAATATTAAATTTTAACCCTATAGGCTAATATAGCTAAATAACCTGTTTTTAATTAATTAAATATTTATTTTAAATATTTCCCATTGCAATGCTACTAAACTACCACTAGGGGCAGTAAAGTAGCATATTCAGAGCGACGGAAGTGAAGTTACTTTCACTTCCGAAGCTCAGACCTGCAGAGGACTTAGCCATATTGACGGAGCAGCATGCTCCGTCAATATGGCTCCCCGCGATCGCTCCATGGGGCGATCGTGGGGGTCCCGAAATAGAAATTCACGAAAACTGCTTCATTCAATGCAGGACACGTCCTTTGTCGTTAAGGGAGATTCTCCCAGGACGTGCCTGGCACGTCCTTTGTCGGCAAGGGGTTAAAAAAGTTAACCACCAAAGAAGTAGTGCTAGTCACTTCCAGAGGACACTCATGGAGAAAAGGGCTATCCCCTTGTCCATGCCCAACCAGAGGTCTGCCCCTGCCAGAGGTCTGCTCCTCCTCTGACTAAATCCTGTATCCTAAAATCCATGTTAAAGTTTTGCCCTGCTCCTGTACCCTGTTCTGTTTTTCCATGTTTCCTTTGTTCTTTTGCTCTGATCCATTTCTGCTTTTCAGCTCTGCCTACTATTTTGTTCCATTCCAGGTTTTCTCTGCTTCCTCTACCTTGTTTCTTTGCGTCTATGTAAATGAGCTCCACCCATTTCTCTATTTGCATTCTCGATTTCTCAGCCAGTTCTGCTGCAGGTATTTTTTGTGTGTCTGTGCAATGTTAGATTCTGTTAATAATTAAATGAGATCAGTTTAATTATTAGATTATTCTATACCGTATTTTTCTTCACAGGGCACCATTCGCGAGTCTAGTTGGCACACGAAACAGTGGGATTATTTACAGATTTCATCAATTTTTTAAAATCAATGCCCCCCCCCCCCCCCCTCGTCAAGGTATAGGTAGCAGAGGTAGATTAAGGATATTAAGGGTATTTAAGATTGCACACACAGGATTTGCCCCAGCACAGAGATTGCATACTCACATGATTTGCCACAGAACCTAGATTGTATGCGTGTGACTTGCCCCGGCACCCAGGTTGCATACACATAACTTGTCCACTAACCAAATAGCACACACTTCCCTTACTAGAGCACCCATATTGCACCCACAATTCTTGCCAGAGCACCCAGATAACACCCACAGGACTTGAAAAGAGGGAAAATCAACTAGCATGAGCATTTTATCTCACCAATTTAGCTATAAATTGTGCAGAGACAATCTTGGTGAGTTTGCTTAGCTGGGACACTGACCAGGTTTGTCCCTGCACAATGTATATAATTGAAATTAGTATGGTGAAATGTTCAAATCACCTTTTGGTGAATCATCCATTGATCATTTTGTTACAATGTAGATAATAGCATCTACAAGTGTGAACACTTGAAATGTTATTTGAGAATAACTATATTGCTTGTTTTTTGTGTTTTACAATATTTTACAATGGTTTCCAAAGTAATAGAGCGTGTGCTAATGAAAGCAACGACTTTGATATAAATAGAAAGAGAAAGCGACTGTGATTGAAATCAGGAACCAACTTTCTTTGTGCTTATTATGTGAACCGTTATTTCCATTCTTCAAAGAATGGTACAAACTGCATTATCTTCATGAAGATTATTTTATTTGTCAACATTCTAAAATCACACGTAACAATTATTATAAACCTCACAACTGTCATTTTCCATAGACAACCAAGTCGGATCATTTCCCTTTGGGAACATACATTTTACTTTTTTTTTTCCACCACGCACAATGACATGGGAATCAAAACAGCCTTGTCACAGATTCTAAAGAAAGCCCTGTGGGCTTTGACAAAAGCCAGCACGAGGGAAAGTGAGGAGGCTGACAAAATCGGAGACGTTCCCTGGGGAAGCTGTTGACAAAAGAGCTGTAGTCGAAGAGGAGGGGAACAAGTAATAAAAGGTCACAGCTTTCACAATAGAGATTCAGCTAAATAGCATTACAAAGGAATTTGTTTCCTGATATTTCTGATACATTACTTAAAAAAATAGAAAAAAAATCTAATTATTTGTGGCTGAAAACAATTAAAGGGCATTTCTTTCACTCTCGTTTTCTTACTGGCTATGTTAACTCTTTATTGGTAGAGGAGAGAAGAAAAAAGATCTTCAGTTTGCTAGAATAAACCGAGATCAACAGAGGGGTGATGTCCAACTGGCAGACTGTGGCCTATAAGGATTTTTTTGCAGCCACTGTATGAAAAGCCCAAAGGTATGAGATATTAACAATAGCCTGCAGGACTTTTTTGTTTATTAAAGTATCAAAATGACAATACATTATATTATTTACAATACAAAACATTCATAGTAATAAATTATTATATAGTTAGAAAAAAAAGCTTTCTCATTTTACTTCACATTTATGGGCATATTATGTGTGTATTGGTATGTCCAAAGCTGGATTATTTTCCCTTGTATCTAAGTATCTATTTATACACACCAGCACCAGTATCCAACTAGGTCAGATGTTCCAAAAAGGAATACCTTACCTACATAATTATAATTACATTGAAATTCCATTCACGCTAAACATCCTTTCAGACCTTCCATACTATCTTTCATTCTGTGTCACTAAGGGCAGACACATCGGTTTTAAACGTCAGGGCTTGATATTCTTAACATTCATTTATTTATTTAGGTCACAGTATCTATACCATTTGGACCATATTTCCCAGTAGTTCACAAGGTTCTTAATCCTATTAAAGTGTAGTTTTTCCATATCTGCTAGGTTTGGAACTTGTTCCCTAATCTCTGTGAGGGATGGTACTGACAGTTTCCTCCAGAGTCTGGCTAAGCACACCTTCACAGCTGACGTTATATTTTTTGCTAATATATTATCTTGTTGTTTTTCAATGTTTTGATCTAAGTTGAATAGGAACCATTGTGGTTCCATGATGATATCCAATCCAAACACTGCAGCAAATATATCAATGATTATTTCTTTGAGACTAGAGAGAGCAGAGCATTCCCACCATATATGAAATGTATATCCCTTCTCTTGATTACATCACCAGCATAGATCGGTAGCTATATCTGAAAAGTGATATAAACGCGTTGGGACTAAGTACCATCGATGCAATATTTTAAGCATGTTTTCTTGAATATTCAAGCAATGACTCGCTCTTTTTGTTTTATTCCATACTGAATACCAGGCCTCTGCATCATATGTTTTAGCAAAGTCCTGTTCCCATTTCAAAATAGAGACTGGTTTAATATCACTTTGGAGCTCTTGAATAGTTTTCATACATCTTGAGATAATTTTAGTTTTATATTGACTAATCATGAGTTCATCTAAACTTGTATTGGGCATCCCTTTATTGAGATCTAAAAAAATCTTAAGTCTTATATATAAAGTACAAAAAAAATTAACCCCTAAAAAATGCACAAACAGCAAAAATAAATGCGCTGATGTGCACGATCACTGCTTATGCAAGATCAGTGGCAGGGAAGGGGTTAAACGCAGGGAATTGCTTTAATAATTTTTTTTTTATTCTTTTATTATTTGTGTGTTGTGTATTTATTGTTTTTTTTTACGTTTACTTACTTTTAGAACTTTGATCTGTCTCTCTCCCTCACTAAAAAAAATGTGAGGAGAGGGAGGCAGATCATAACTGGTCAGATCAATATAGGGTTAATATTGATTTGACCAGTAAGTGGGGATGCTCAGCAGAGCATCCCCACTGCCTGTCAGTGTGCCTGGCAGTCACTGATTGCCTCTGTGAAGAGGCAATCGTGTGACAGCCAGAGAGCACAGGAAGCAGGTACTTCCTGCCTCCTGTGCTCTTGCCCTTAGAAGGGCAGCGCCATCTTGGTCACTCAGTGACCAAGATCGTGCATTTTTTGTGTGTGTTACTGATTGCCTCGACTTGCGAGGCAATCAGAAACACTTTATGAGCATAGGAAGCGAAAAATTCGCTTCCTATGCTCGTTTTTTAATGCCCGTCGTTTTAAAGGCGCTGTGCCTTTAAAACCGGCATTTCGATCGCTCTCCGGAGCGATCGAAATGCCGACGGGCATTTTTTTTAGCATTGTACGATGCTTCCACACGGAAGCATCGTTACAATGTGGCTTGAGCACTGAAAGCGGAAAAACTCCGCTTTCAGTGATCGTTTTGACACAGGACGGACTAGGTCCGTCCTGTGTCACTAACGCCTCGGCACACAGGACGGACCTAGTCCGTCCTGTGTCGCCAAGGGGTTAAATGACCAATAGCACAGATTAAATGTCACAATATCTATACCATTTATGCCATATCTTTTCATATATGGAGATGTTTCTATTTTGTAGGAAATACAATTTTTCCATATGCGCTTGATATTGAATTTGATTTCTAATTTCTGACAGGGAAGGGATCATAGTGCTCCAATATCTAGCTAAAGCGATCTTTGCTGTTAGGTTTATTGCAAGTATATTTTCCCATTTATTTTGAATAATTGAGTTAAAATTGAAAAGAAACATTTGGGGTCTGAGACTATTATTTTCTCTGAATATTGCCTCAAAGATGGCATTTAGTCCCAATTTGAGATCTTTTAAAGTTTGACAGTCCCACCATAAATGGAGTATGTTTCCCTAATGCTGCCCACAACGCCAACATTTATCCGTATTTGAGCCCCTGAATAAATAGAGATACCAGTAATGCAGAATTTTAAAGGTGTTCTCCTGTATGTTAAGGTAGTGTACAACTTGTCTTGTTCTTCATGCCTCCTCCCATATCTTGAAGTCGAAAGATAGAATTAAGTCGGATTGCCATTTTAATATGGACCTTGGTTTTTCTATTTCTTTAAAATCCTGAAGCTATTTCACAATTTTAGATGCTATTCTAGTTCCATGTTGCTTACTGACAAATTCATCCGAAGCTATTCTATAACTAAACTAAGAAAGCAACACTGCCATTTTATTCAGGGACACATATGACAAATGCACACTCCAGGGCTATAGTCAGTAAAATATAGACTGGTGTGCAATCTTTATTCTATCAAATATAGCCCGGTTGTGTGTATTTTTAAAATGTCTCTGAATAAAACAGTGATGTGGTCACCCTGTCCTAGACCCCTTGCTCGAACAAGCAGAGGGCGCAGAGGATCCAACTTCTCTTGCGGCAGTCTAAAAATCATTTCATGTGTGTTCATTTCATACCCAGGAAAGGAAGGGGCGGACACTTTGTTTTTGACTGGAAAACTGACCACTCCACAAAGGAGGCAAACACCTCAAAATAATTGCACAAAACTGAACAACCCATGGTCAGGCAAATGTCAAAAATATAGATGCCTTGGAAACAACACCCCAGCTGGTGAGAAATCTCAGGGTGAATAGGTAAAAGTCTAAATGCTGCCTCCACATCCGTTTGCCAGTAAGACATCACGGCCTGTGAGATGTACCAAACCTAAAGCCTGATCAAAGGACACATACCAGACACTGCTCTCCTCCATATTAATGTCATCATTCACTGAAGTACCCTTTGGGTAAAACAAATGATGTATCATACAAAACTTACCATGTTCCCTCTTGGGAACCAAGCACAAGGGGGCAACCCAGAGATTTTAATAGAGGAGAGGAAAATCGGTCCACCATGAATCTCAAATACACCACATTCAGAAGATTCTCCATCACCAAGTCACCGTTACACCATAAAAACTTTCAATTGGCCAACATAACTAGGGTTCTGAAACCTGAAATGGTATCCAAATAATGAGGCATCCCTGCACCTAGGGTAGCACTCTAGCCACGGGCGCATCTTCGCTAGCCAAACAGGAATCCTCCCTACCTGATCCCTTAACCTGTCTTGCTGGAAGTAAAGCAGGTTAACGTAATTGTAATTAGGTTTCATTTCACATTGCCTGTTAAAACATCACACATGTAATTTGTGTAAGTACATAAAACACACATATGTACTTTTTATGAGAACAATGGCCACATCTTTGCAGGACCATCAATGGTCTACAAGCATAGTGTTTGTAAATCTTGTGTCCTGACTCCCAAAAAAAGTCATAGTGCATTGTATACAGTAACTAATGCCCTATGCCTCCCTTCCTTTTTCAAAGGCATTGGTGAGCTCACCAACCCCACCACCACAGCATGGGTGACATCACAGAAAAAATTGGTTTGGATATTTGTACCACATGATCTCATACTTTAAACTATACCTTATTCTTACACACGGTTAATGTGCATCATTGTTTTTCTTAAGTATAAAACAACAATAAAATATTAAAATAAATAAATAAATGCTTTGTAGATTTTTATATAATCTTTTATATATTTTAGACATGGTCTTTTGTTTATAAAAAAACATAAATGTATTCAAAATACAATAAAAGGTGTGTAAAAATAAATAGGCAATCAACACTTTTCTGAACCATTTTAACAACAAAAAAATGTGTTAAACCTTGATGGTTTAACAAAGATCTTATCAGATCACATGGCTCTTCTAAACAGGATAAAGAGAGGAATAAATATTTAGCACCATTCAAAATGAATGCATTTGATTGTCTGGCTATTTATCAATCTATCTATCCACTTGTCCATCTGAAATAAATGTTAGTTACAAAATTGGTTAACACAAACATAAATAGACAACAAATGTAATGTAAAATCACTATTAAAAATGTTAAAATAAATGGATAACTGCTTACAGTAGCCAACTTATAATCATTCTAATGATTATAACGGATATTGAGATTGTTTTAAGTCAGCTACCATAACCTGGGATATCCCACCACCACAGCATAGGTGACATCACAGAAAATATTGGTTTGGGTATTTGTACCAAATGATCTCATACTTAAAACTATACCTTCTTGTTGCACACGGTTAATGTGCATCATTGTTCTTATAAAGTATAAATCAACAATAAAATATTAAAATAAATAAATGATTTGTATATTTTTATATACTCTTTTATATATTTTAGACATGGTCTTTTGTTTATAAAAAACATAACTGTATTCAAAATACAATAAAAGGCGTGTAAAAATAAATAGACAATCAGCACTTTTCTAAACCATTTTAACAACAAAAAAATGTGTTAAACTTTGATGGTTTAACCCCTTAACGCTTATGGAGGAATATATACGTCCAGCAAAGCATGGTCCTTGAGAACCATGAGGACGTGTATATATACGTCCTCAGTTTTCATGTAGCATTGCGCTCCTTTGCGCAAAGCTTCATGCCTGCAGTTACTCTCAGATGCTGCTTCGAATCTGAAGCAGCCTCTGAGAGTGCCTCCCCTAGAGGCAGTCAGCAACATTACAGTTAGAAAGAAAAAAAAATTAAAAGGAAAAAGCTAACCCTAGATCTACTAACCCTAGATCTAGGGTTAGGGTTATAATTAGGGTTATAATTAGGGTTACAGATGGGTTCGGGTTAGAATTAGTGTTAGTACAAGGGTTAGATTAAGGGGTTTGGGTAGATTTAGTGTTAGAGTAAATTTAGGGTTAGGGATGGGGTCAAATGGTCATTGTAGAAGAAAATGGTTAGGAAACAAAAAAACACTAATATTGATTATTGCCCTATTACTTGAAATAAAACATAGAAAAACATGGAAACATCAGTATTTCTAAACTCAGGAGAAATATTAGAAATATATAGACTTGGTCTTTTTTACCATTTGTAAAAAAATCAGATCAAAGTTAGAAAAAGTGTTTTTTATGGCATATTTTCATCATATTTTATATTTTTCTAGTAGTATCAAATGAAAGCCCTATCCGTCCTTTAAAAAATGATATATAATTTGTGTGGGTGGACTGAGCACAAAGAACGAAATTCACAGTTCAGCAAACATGACAAAAATAATGAAATTCTGGTCTTCAAGGTACATCAAATGCAGCATAGAACTCTGTCACTAAGGGGTTAACAAAGATCACATGGCTCTTCTAAACAGGATAAAGAGAGGGATACAAATCTTAGAGTAGTCTGGGCCAGATAAGTTAACACTTGAACATGTCTCTCATTATTATAACTGCCCTTACCTGACAATGAAAATGTGACTTCACATCATATTTAGTAAGTGTCCTTGCCTTAAGAGAAAATAGTTATTTCGTTGACACAGAGTACAATATGCTGACAAAACATCTCAATAACACTAAGGAGAACAGCAGAACTAAACATTATTAAGCTGTAGGCAAACAAGCAAACATAGAATATGTCAGCAGATAAGTACCATTCAGCCATCTCGTCTGCCCAGAAACCATATCATATTTAACACCGTTCAAAATTAGTCTGTCTGTCTATCATCTTTCTTTCTTTCTTTCTTTCTTTCTTTCTTTCTTTCTTTCTTTCTTTCTTTCTTTCTATCTATCTATCTATCTATCTATCTATCTATCTATCTATCTATCATCTATCTATCTATCTATCTATCTATCTATCTATCATCTACTTATCTATCTATCTATCTATCTATCTATCTATCTATCTATCATCATCTATCTATCTACCCATCTATCTATCTATCTATCTATCTATCTATCTATCAATCATCTATCTATCTATCTATCTATCTATCTATCTATCTATCTATCTATCATCTATCTGTCCATCTGAAATAAATGTTACTTACAAAATTCGTTAATGCAGACATAAATAGACATAAAATGTAATGTAAAATCGCTATTACAAATTTTAAAATAAATGGATAACTGCTTACAGTAGCCAAGCAGCAGATGCTAAAAGGTGAGAGAACAGCATTAATACATATTATTTGACATACATAACACATCAATGGATGTTCACTGCTTACAAGCAGGTAGTTCGGTTTCTCTCACCCTCAATCCCCATGGCAGTCTCAGTTCCCATGATCTGCATTAGCTCCACCTCAAAAATCAACAGGTCAGTTGGCTCTGTAGGGCATCTGGTGGTGGTTTGACTGCCTTGGAAAGCTTGCTCTTCACTTGCTTCTTGCTATTACACTATCATCGCTACATATTATCCTATCTCTAAAAGTATGGATGCACATATGGATGTGTATATATATATATATATATATATATATATAATGTGTGTATATGTATATGTACAAACGCCTATGCACTGGTATAGAGACATTCATATGTACTGCAACTTTGGACTACAACTCCAATGGCCCTTAGCTAATTGCACCATTTATTTGTATATGTTGTTTCTTGTAATTTAATGCTTGCCCACTCTCTCTAAAGCTAACATGCAATCAACATCTACAGTTCAATATACACACCTTTATAGCTTCTAAACGTGTGGCAGCAATTTTAATATGTGCAGCCACATACAACATTCCATATCTGGACAGGCTTTCACCCGGCTAGAACATGTGTTAAAAGAACTAGGTGTGTGAGCTATGTGTGTAGTACAATTTAACATGAGGCCAATTGTGTACAAGTATGTTATCCACCTCCTCAGACCGGTTATTCCCAACAACTGTGTTAACTGCATGCATGATCTCCTGCAAGAGCTCATTCTTCTGCCTCTGGCTTGTCCTTTAGTGTAGTTTTTGCACAACTTACATACCCATGCCTGCTTCCCCTACCCTGAAAAAATGTAGTGGTACCTTTTAGGCATTGACCGCCCCCTCTCCTGTGACCTGTGGCTGTTGCCATGGTCCCCCCCCCCCCCCCTTGCTCTGACTCATGGTATGCCATTTGTTAGCTTTTTCTCTTTTTTTTTTTCTCTTTTTTTAACAATACTGCTGACTGTAATCCTGATCTAATATGGTAGTCTTGCCATGTGCTCAGTGCTCCTACACACATTCCTTGACAGTGGTTGGCTTTAAGTTGATTGCAACAATAATTTGGATAATTTTTTTGAACCTGGGCCAATATCCTATGGAAGGTTCATTTTTTTCTGTTACATTTTTGGTGATTTGGGGTATTTCTCGACTATTTTTGCAATGTGCGAAGCCTCCCATAGGATATAAAGGAAATATCGGTGCTATCTGAGTAGACCAATTTTCAGTGTTTTCTTTACCAGAATAAACCCTTTATCTGAAAGAAATGGAGATGATTTTATTATATGAGGTGTGTGGAGCACCTGGTACGCCCTTTTCTTTTTAAAGTGGTGAATACCGCTATATCTTTGGCTTGTGGCTTATTATAAGTTGGAGCCTGGTTCTGTTTTATTCATGGTTAGAAGAGCCACTGAAGACAAAAGCAATTTGGGAGTAATGTACTAACATTTTATTGAAATTTATTCATTAGTATTTTAGAGTGCAATATTCTATTGTAGACGCAAACGTGGAACGTTAAATGGTGTTAGCCTGAAGACAAAATGGCATGCATTTTGCATTAAGACATGTAAATTTTATCCTTTGACCTTAAAATTACATGCTTCAAGGTGAAGCAGCCACTGATGGTTGCTGAATGATCATCAATGCTAGCACATTTTATATGTAATTAACAGCTAGGTCAATACCAATCAGCAGTTTCTACTGGTATTTACATTAATAGGGCATGCAAGATGGCACATCATTTGATAGGTAGTTTATGATGGATTAGTGGAAATGTGTTTATATTTGGCTTCTATTACAGAAAGCTTTGTTTTTTTTATCAGAGCACCAACCCTAAGATATAGTTTGTGTCATGAAAGAGTCCATTCTATGGGTTCGTGAAGTGGCCTGGGGCAGCCTGCCTACAGCCTATTGACTTAGTCCTGAAAGGGGTTATAGCATCACCAAAGGAAACATCTCTGCCCCATTTAATCCTTGTTGTTATCTGTTCCGTTGATTGTATTATTGACTTGCTTTCAGGCCCAGAGACCCTCACTTCCAGGGCTACATCTGGGATGCCGGGGTCCACTCGCGGCACAATCCTGCAGCCATGGGGTAGGCCGCATTCCCGTCCTCAAGTTGTGGCCAGCTAGGGGGCGTGTCTTACCTCTGGTTTGCATCGTGTCACAGGACGGGTCCTGTAGGGCCAGACAGAGTAGGAGTGGTGTTTCCTCCACCCCCTCCTCCTCTGTATAGTCTATGGAGGGGGTGGAGACTTGGTGTTGGGAGGAGGGACTCAGGAGGTCAGTCACTATTTAAACCCCTCACTTGCTTCACTCCTTGCTTACTTGTTGAGCTAGTTGGTGTACTTTCTCAGTCTCCTTCGTTATCACTACTGTGCATATTTGTCTACCTGGTTTTGACCCTTGGCTATCCTGAAACATTTACCCTCCTTTCTCTAATCCTTGAACCTTGGCCTGCCTCCTCATTATTGATCCTCAGCTGCCTGCCTTGACCATTGGACTGTTCCTTGGCCACTCTTTTGCCTAACCCTTTTTGACCCATCAGGGTTAACTGCTCTATGCTCCACCACCCCTGAGTATATGACACTTGCCCTATGTGGCCCCATGTTGTCCCTTGTTCACCCATCCCCAAGAGCTTGTCCCTACCCAGTGCCTTTTGCCCTGTACACATTTTGGGAGGGCTAGTGGCACCCTGTTTTCAGTACAGCAAGACTTCCACTATAAGGTTGCCAGGACAGCCTGTATATCCAGGGAGGACCAGGCTAGTCTAATTTATTATTACTATATGTTACTGTTGAAATTTGTTGCAAATCAAGGTGTTGTGTCCTCCTGTCCTTATGTGAGTCACCCATTGTATTTGGTCAAGTGAGGATGTGTCTACCTGCAAGGTGTGATGTTTAATCATGTTAGGTCCATTGTGTACTGTAAATCTAAATACCTGTAGTAATTTAATTTGTTCCTGTATACATAGCTGCTTGTTTCTCAAATAAATGCTGTTTCTGTTTTACTCCTATACTGGTCTTGTCTGGTGCGTGGGGTAAATTGCTGAGTATTCCTGACCTGTTTGGTGGTCCAAATAGTAAAAAGGGTACAGGTGCCTCAAATAGACATCAAAGCAATTTTAAACAATATATTGTTTCAAAATACAAGTTTAATTTTTGATAAAACCATAATTTGCATAACAGAAAATGCAATTAGTTCACTCTGTACACAGATATTGAGGAATTGTTCCTGATGACAAAAATGAAATCAAATGTGTTTCACCACCTGATGCTGAACTTTTCATTTCTTTTGTAAGTTCTTTAATTGATGTACTCCTGTGGTTGCCAGTAATCATATATTATTAGTGGCAGTGAACAGTCTTTAATGCAGATTAAGGAATAGTATTGGATTGATGAAAAACAAACAAATACTCCACATTTTGAAACATAGAAACATAGAATGTGTTGGCAGATAAGAACCATTCGGTCCATCTAGTCTGCCCAATTTTCGAAATACTTTTATTAGTCCCCAGTCCCCTATCTTATACCTTATCTTAACCTTGTGCCTATTCCACGCACTCTTAAAATCCTTGACTGTGTTTACCTCTACCACTTCCGCTTGAAGGCTATTCCATACATCCACTACCCTCTCAGTAAAGTAATACTTCCTGATATTACTTTTAAATCGTTGCCCCTCTAATTTTAGACTATATCTTCTAGTTGTGGTAGTTTTTCTTCTTTTAAACAGACTCTCTTCCTTTACTGTGTTGATTCCCTTTATGTATTTAAAGGTTTCTATCAAATCCCCCCTGTTACGTTTTTCCTCCAAGCTATATTTGGATGGAAAGGGAGACCATTCTAGAGATTGATCACATGTACCAGAGTATTTAAGTTTATTTAACAGCAAACCCAAAGGTAACTGTTTTTGACCATAACTAAATTTAGGGAAACAGCTCTAGTAAGTTCACCTTGTCCCTTGGGACTCTGGACATCATTGTATACATTTAAACAACAATTGTACTTGAATCAAAAGTCATATTAAAGTTGGACTACTGGTAGTATTTTTCTAGTCTAGAGATATTTGAGAAAGACCATAGACTAGTCAATAGAATTTTATCTTACTACTTTTGTTAATTTGAAATCTTTTAACCATTTGGGTACAAGAGTGAAAGACGAGGGATTCAGTAAGTAAAAAAAAAAGACATGGTAAGTTACTGGCACATTGAGTTTTAGTAACATTGTTAGTTGCTGGTGAGGTCTACATTGTGGTTCCTTTTTTATATTATCAGTAATTTTACTTGCATGACTTTAAATTAGACAGTATAAATTTGTAGGGGGTCTGGTCACAAATAATATCTACTAATTTACTAATCACTAGTGGAGAACAGCGGTTACACTCCCTCCTCCCAGGCTGCTCTCTTACTTGACTCAATGGGCTACGACTGAACCACTTTTCATTTCTAAACTCACAAGTGCATAGCACTGTCTTGTCTGTCTATCAATCTTTGTACCTTACCTGTCAACATATTTGCCTTGTCTCGCTATTCATTATGCATTGTTCTAGTGGAGGGTTGAGAATGGTTAGGTTACTGATCAGTTGTTTGTAAAATATGCTGGCAAGGTTACTTTCTGCATAGCTGATGTGGTAAAAGAAACAGATTGGAAAGACTCGTAAAAACATTTCAATAAGCTAATTACAGCAAATCAAATTCCTTTAGAGACTTAATAGCTTTAAATTATGAATTATGAAGACACTTTTAGAGAATAGTAATTTAACACCTGCTGCAACGATTCTATGTGTTAACAAGTTCTTGCTTAATTTGTTATATCCAGATTATGTCTTTAACACAGTTCCAATGTCTGTTCTCATACATCCATCTTCTCTTTTTCAAGCTCAAATTCTATTGCTATGCTTTTGGAAAATCCACTTTCTCCTTAATAATAACATATTGATGAGATCAACAAATGGCTTGATCTCTATTTATCAAAGGTACATAATGCCTGTGCTGCATATCATAAAATATATTAAGCACATTTTTTTCTTATCACTGGGTAAAACATGATCTTATTGCTTTATAATGAATGTCTTGGCCTTACCATGGCATTTATTTTGTAGCTGGGATATAGATCATTGTGCTCAGTCATGTCTCCTTTCTATTAACAGTTAATTATATTTAAAATGACTGATTTTTTTTTACAAACTGTAAAATTGATGTTAGGTTCGTGTTTCTAATTCAATTATTAAATTATATAAAACAAACAAATGTTCCACCAAACCCCCCACACACATAAACAAGACATTTTTAAATTCATATTTCCATAAATATAATATAACTATTTTATAAAATGTCACCATCCCTCCTCACCCATACATAGTAAAATGAGCTGTAGGTGAGGCCTATAGAATTTCTGCCCCATAGCCATACACTAACTTAGCCGTTGTGCAGAGATGTTGCCTGTGCTTGTTTTGACAGCAAAGCACATTCACTATCATTTAACTGTAGAAACATATTTTATTTTGAAAAATAATTCTAGGGCAGTGTTCTAAAAATCCAGCAATAAAACATTTAATATAATGGTATTGTTCAGTAAAATGATAGTCTTTATTCCAAAAGGTGCAATTGTCTGACCAGGTTAAACCATAAATTAGCTTAAAGTAACTTTTTGTAATTTTGAAATACCTACTACAGTGAACCTGTAACTGAGCCCCAACGACCAATCTATTTTGGACTTCCTGTGGCTCCTGTTTCTGTATTGTCTAGACTCTTGAGGAAACAGGAAACACTTGCATTTTATGTTCCTTTATTGGAAGTGCTGTAAAAACATATAATATATTAATTCACCAGCTAGCATATCATTGCAAAGGACCAGTGAAATACTTCTCTCTATCTGCATGCCATCAGGGACTGGTATTGTAACCTCAGTTAGAGCCAGAAGAAAACAGTATGTCGTGTATTGGAACAGACACTTAAGACAATGAGTGAAAATACAACAGTAGGGCAGAACCTCATATTCCCCAATATGGTTTATTATGGGTTAAGTGTATTGCTTTACTTCACCCATGGAAGGATGAGTTTTGTCGTATGTCATGTTTTGTCAACATCTTTTTTTGAGAAGTCATTTAAATTTCCAGACCAGTTATCAATGATCACAGATAGTCCAGGATTTGGGGATATCCCTTATTTAATGGGTTTCGATAAGAGATTTCTATAACATTTGATGACTGATGAGTGCTTAGTAACAGAATTAAAACACTGATCTAAATCTCCCAAATCTATCCATTTGTGAGATGGACTCACATAGTTTCCCTTAACTGGTTTCATAACTCATCCATAGTTAGACAGCAACAGGACAACACAGCTAAATGCCATTATTAGCATATATATTTTTCTTTTAGAAATGCATTCAGCCACATTATTTTCCATATTGATTATTACATCAGAAATATTTGGTTTAATCTTGTGATAACAATGTCACACATAAATGTCTAATCTCCTGGGTATAATATTACTCCATGATATCTGTGAGCTTATCATGTTTACTACTCTTTTGTAATTAAATGGCGTTTATTATATCCACTATGGGCAGGTGTCCCATTTCCCTGCATTATAAAAAAAACCCACCACCATATGTCATAACCACATCAAAGAACAGCTGTCAAATTATTTCAAACAGAATCACATAGAAAAGTTATTGTCTGTTAATTACCTTTCGTATTCAGAACACAACAATAACCCTGTCGTACGTCATTTAATACTAATAATTAACTTTGGTTATTAATTCTATGAAATATAATGAATGCATTTAATTTTTTTTTTTTTTAAATACACTGTGTTTTATACCCTTCAACGGAATCTTTCATTTCATAGAAATTTCACATCACACAGTACACATTACTAAAAAGAGATTTGATGTCTGAAAGTTACACCGTGACAGGTTTCTCTGGCCTAGATTTATAAAGTGGTCCAAGAACCCAATTCTCAAAATGTTCGGTAAAGGGTTATACATTGGCATGTCCAAAATATCCTCTCAAAGCTTTACGCTAAATGAGGAGGGTGATGAGAAATATGAGAGCAAAGAGCAATCTTCAGGATGTCTTTGTATTGAAGCATGTTATACTTCTAACCTTCCATCAGAGTAAATAAGTATTGTAGCTCATTCATTACTGCTGCTTCTCTCTGAACAATGTAACTACAGACGCCTACACAACAACCTTAGTAGTGACAAGTTTTATATCCGATTGAGGGACTCTATGAAAGAAACTATAAGTTGACGAAGAGCCTTTCATCAAATAAAGGTGTCACTTGTTGACAATCACACACTATTATAGAGCACCTGTGGAGAAGAAGGAGAGAACACATAAGATATGCTAAACTTAACACACAGAAGATAAAATAGTACCCACCATGCCAACAAAAGTAAAGTATGTATGTAGGAACATCACTGTAAGTGCTGGGAACAAGTAACGTTTTAAAGACGCAAAACTTTCCAAGAAAATATATCCAGCTCAGGACATACAGTCTGCAGACTAGATTACAGGTTATGGGGTAAGAATTAAACATTTAATTAAACTGATTAAACAGTGTTCTTTTTGATAAATTCCTTTTTGCACCATTAGATAGCATCAGAAATAGATCAGCATACAAGGGGCCTATATTATTTGCTGCCAAAATAATGAGAAAAAAAACAAGGTTAAGTCCGAATGCAGGGCAGATTTTAGGGACAATAGGCATAGGAAACTTAAGAATATTGGGAGCAATGGTCACAGAAAGAAACCATTAAAACTGCAGAATAACTGAATACCTACTGGTATTCAGAGGTACCTACAGATCCGCCATCCCACTGAGACTGCAGCTAACTAAAAACGTGAGACTTGGATACAGATAGGGTTACCACCCAGTAGGCAGTTTACTGGCTGGCCAATTTTATTTCTATGGAGGTAGATTTTTTGAGGATAAGATGGCAACCCTAGATACAGATATAGGCCATAACGTCTTGAGGCTATATAAAACCATACCAGACTATCTGAGTAATATTTAACATATAGCTCTCTGAGCTTATTGTTCATTTTCTCATGTAGCAAACACGTTTGTGATGTTTTATCTTAATTAGTGCATTTATCATTAACAGGCATAGAACATCCTGAGTGTAACAGCTCCCTGAGGCTCTCTCCCAGTCCTAATCTGGCATTATGTGCATTGAACAAGTCACAAGTAAGAATACATAAAAATCACATATTCAAAATAAAAGTTCCATATTGAGCATAAAAAGTCAGTTTAAACCTTCCTAAAGGAATCAGGATTTTACCTAAACCAGTGTCCATTAATTATGCATAACCCCCATTATTTCAGATAAGATCTGTGAGAACATAGAACATTTTTAAATAGTCCATCACAAAGTCTTATAAATGTCCCCAAAGAGCATTGACTTTGTCATATACAACCAGATTGCCCTCTGCTATCTACTATCACAGTTTATCCCCACCAAATCTACCATTATCTGAGCTTTAGCAAGTACAGCTTTAATTTCAAATAACAATGTAAACATGTATACAATAATAATAATAATAATTAATACAGACAATATATAAGATAATAACAGAACTATAAGTACAATCATCCAGTGGGATACGAGTAACAACTTATCAGTTTATATACACTATATTATTATATACAATCAAATATATACACCATATTAGCAATCATCATACAGTCAGGAACGAACTACGAAATAAGATTGATTCTGATGTTTTCTTCCCATAAAAGCCACTCTTGTTTCAAAATGTCAGTTTTTGGTGTTGGTAAGCGGAAAGCTAGTTCGCAACATCTATTTTCAAATATGTATTGCATGACCTCATTTATGTGTGGTGATTTCATATCTTTCCCGTGTTGGATGATAATTGTCGGTGCAGAAATTAAAATATGGCCTAGTGTAATTTTATTATAATTTGGTAAATTTATGGGAATTTGAAGAGACAAAGCTCTGGTGTCAAATTATCAACTGAATTGTCAACAGTTTTAATTCATTTATGTATCGAATTCCAATACACAGCATGTGACACAAAGATCCCCTTTCTCCACACCCCCTCCAGCATGTATTTGTATGTGATGAATTCTATTTGTGTAATCTGGACAGAGTAAGGTACCAACGGTATAAGATTTTATAATGGGAATCTAATTGTGCCACTCAATGCATTTACAAAGTTAATCCATTCTGTGATGTTAAATGTTTTACCCAGTTCTCCCTCCAATTTTATCACCTGCCAAACGAGTGTAGCATATAGAAATGGCTCCTTTCCGAGCAGGATCTGAATAGTAAATGTTTTCTATTTTTGATAATTCCATCTTACTTTGGTTTGGATCCTGTCCTGAAAGGCCACAATTAACAATAATAAGATTAATTATCTTATTATTGTTTACACAAATTATCAATGTGTGTTATGGAATGTTATGTCCAGTAGTCTAAATTTAAGTCGTGGATATCATAAATTAAAACTGATAATGGAGTTGCCCTAGACCAAACTGCAAAGGGTTTAATTTTTTTTATATAATATGTTCCATGATTTTATAGTAATTTTGGTGGATGAGAACATATTTATGTAATGTGGTCGTCGAGATGGAGAAAGCCATATTATTTCTTTAAAAATATGTGGGAAAATTTTTGTTGTCTCCATCTCGAGCCATTGGGGCTCTCCAGTATCTAAATTAAATTTTAACGCAGCAGCTGTATTGGTCGCGTGATAATAATGAGCAAAGTCTTGCAAACCCATATCCCCAGATACCAACATACCATAGGTTTCTTCAATATGAATAACTTGATTCTTGCTGGTTTCCTATTCCAAATAAATATCAAAAGGGTAGAGTTAACTTTTCTAAAAAAAAATGATAGAGGAATAGTAAGGGGTATGGCTCTAATATAATATAATATTTTTGGAAGTATATTAATATTAACCGAATTGATCCTACCTAACCATAAAATTTATAGGTTGCACCATCTCTCCATGTCCTCTTTAAGCGCAGGCCAGACTTTATTTGTTTTCATGCATCTTAGCCAGGTTTTTGCACAAATTGATACCTAAATAGGAAATGTAAGAGTCTCTCCAATCAAAGACAAACTGTTTTTTAAACCATCCAATTAAAAAAAAATGTCTACAAAAGGGGAGTGCTTGTGTTTTTTTTGGTATTTCATTTGTAATAGGAAATTTTGCCAAATTCTTGCAAGACAGACATTAACCCCTTAGTGACATGACTTTTTTGGCTTGTCCGACGCTTGGTGACATGGGCTGTTTTAACATTTCTGAGGTGTTTGTGTTTTGCTGTAATTTATTTCTGTCTCATTTAGTGTACCCGCACAAACTATATATTGTTTTTATCGTTATAAGAAGGGCTTTCTTTTGATACCATTATTTTGATAATAGCATATAATTTGATGTAAAAAAAATAATAAAATATGGCAAAAAAATTGAAAAAATACTTTTTTTATGACTTTTATTTGAAAAATCGTATACTCATGTACAAGAGACAACAAAAAAACACTGCTAAAAAGTTTCTAATATATGTCCTGAGTTCAGAAATAGCCCATGTTTTTATGTTTTTGTGCTTTTTTATTCATGTTACAGGGCCAGAACTATAAGTGGTGCAAAGCTATTTTAAAATCCTTTCTTTCAAAATTAGCGATAGTGACATTGTAACACTGATTTCTGTACTAAATCCATGAATGACCCCCAACATGTACATATTTTTGAAAACTAGACAACTCAGGGCATTTAACTTGGGGTATTTTGACACATTTCATGTAGCCATTTTACCACCAATCTATGCCAAAGTTTGCAGCAAAAAATCTTTTTTTTTAATTTTTCACATATATTGCAATTTAGGTAAACATTACCTTAAAATGTGAAGGGATATTTCCAAATAACACCTCAATATGTGTTCAGCAACATCTCCTGAGTACAGGGATACCACCCATGCATAGGTTTGTTGGTTTGTTTTGGGGCTAAAAGGCCACATTTAGGGGGTGCGCATTTTGGTTTTCCAACTTGGAATTCTGACATGCAGAAAACTTGTGCCCATGTCCCATTTGGGACATTTTTGAAGCCAGAAAGTGTATTCTACCCCACAAAACCATATATATTTTTAAACTAGACACCCTAGGGTATTTCAAATGGTAGTATTTTAACACTTTCCATGCACTAATTATACTACCAGCCTATGTCAATGTTTTGGGTAGTAATTTTTTTTCACATACATTGTACTTTGTGCATGAATTCACAGATCCTGTTATATGTCAGTGCCAAACAACACCTCAATATGTGTTCAGCAACATCTCCTGAGTACAGGGATACCCCCCATGTATAGGTTGGTTAGGTTATTTGGGGGTTAAAAGGCCACATTTGAGAGGTGCGCTTTTTGGTTTTCCAACTTGGAATTCTGACGTGCAGAAAACCTGCTCCCATGTCCCATTTGGGACATTTTTGAAGCCAAAAAGTGTATTCTATCCCACAAAACCATATATTTTTGAAAACTAGACACCCTAGGGTATTTCAAATGGTAGTATTTTAACACTTTCCATGCACTAATTCTACCACCAGCCTATGTCAATGTTATGGATAGTAATTTGTTTTTCACATTCATTGTACATCGGGCATGAATTCATAGATCCTATTATGTGTCAGTGCCACAAAACACATTAATATGTGTTCAGCAACATCTCCTGAGTACAGGGATACCACCCATGTGTAGGTTAGTTAGATTATTTGGGGGCTAGAAGGCCATGTTTAGGGGGGGTGCATTTCCAACTTGGAATTTTGACATGTAGTCAGCCTGCGCCCATGTTCCATTTGGGACACTTTTGAAGCCTGTCAAAGTATTTTACCCCATAAAACCATATATTTTGGAAAACTAGACATCCTAGGGTTTTTAAAATTGTGGTATTTTAACACTTTCCAAGTGCTAATTCTACCACCAACCTATGTCAAAGGGTTGGGATGTCATTTTTTCCCCACACACATTGTAGTTCAGGCAGGAATTTTCAGATTTTGGTATTTGCCACTGCCAACCAACACCTCAATATGTGTTCAGCAACATCTCCTGAGTACAGGGATACCCCCCATGCATAGGTTTGTTGGTTTGTATTGGGTCTAAAATTCCACATTTAGGGGGTGCGCAATTCCAACCTGGAATTTTGACATGTAGTCAGCCTGCGCCCATGTTCCATTTGGAACATTTTTGAAGCCGTCCAATGAATTTTACCCCATCAAACCATATATTTTTGGAAAATAGACATCCTAAGGTATTTCAAATGGTGGTATTTTAATACTGTATAGGTACTAATTCTACCACCAGCCTTTGTAAAAGTTTGTGGTAGTACTTTTTTGGGAGGTTTTTTTCCACATGCATTGTACTTCAGGCATGAATTCACAGATTCTGGTATATGTCACTGCCAAACAACAACCCAATATGTGTTCAGCAACATCTCCCGAGTACAGGGATAGCACCCATGCATAGGTTTGTTGGTTTGTTTTTGGCTAGAAGTCAACATTTGTGAGATGCGCATCTCAAAATTCCAACTTGGAATTTTGACATGTAGTCAACCTGCGTCCGTGTCCTTTATGGGATATATCTTTGAAGCCAGCCAATGTAATTTACCCCCACCAAACCATATATTTTTTTATCGGTAGACCCCCATCACTACTTGTGGCAAGGGCTCAGCAGCCACCGATACATCGCTAGATGATGTATCAGAAAGCTGAATAGGGTCAAAATCGAACCCTGAGTCCGCGGCCTCAGAATCAGTGCGTAAGCAGTGATCTCGAGCAAAGAAGGGGTTAATAGCTCTTAGAAGAGCCTATCTAGTACTGTAATACATTACAGTACAAAGAAATTAATCCATAAAACAGTGCAGACAGAAAAACATACTGTTGCTGTGCAAGATTACTGCTTACACAGTGATGAATGGCAGGGAAGGGGTTAATACACAGTGAAAGACTTTCATAAAACCTGACAATTTTATAAAATGTTATTTTATATCACTAATACTGATCTGTCTCTTTCCGTCACAAAAATGTAAGTGAGGAGAGGGAGGCAGATCAATATTTGTGAATATTGATCCGACCAATTTTGATCTGACCAGGGCGAATGGTGAGCTTAATTGAGAAATCACCAAACCGCCTTTGCCACTAATTCGCTGTTACTGATCGCTATGCGCTCAGGCAGCTTAAAAAAAAAAAACTCAAATATTTTTACTTTACATGTAATCCCCTAGCGGGTATGTGTAAAAAAAATAAAATAAAAATATGCAGACAGATAAAAATTGCTTTGGCGTCAATATCATTGCGTAAGCAGTGATCGACGGCAAAGAAGGGGTTAATAACTCTTAGAAGAGCCTTTTTAGTACTGTAATAAATTACAGTACAAAAAAAATTAACCCCTAAAAAATGCACAAACGGCAAAAATAAATGCGCTGATGTGCACGATCACTGCTTATGCAAGATCAGTGGCAGGGAAGGGGTTAAACGCAGGGAATTGCTTTAATAAATTTTTTTTTATTGATTTAATATTTGTGTGTTGTGTGTTTATTGTTTTTTTTACTTTTATAACTTTGATCTGTCTCTCTCCCTCACTAAAAAAATGTGAGGAGAGGGAGGCAGATCATAACTGGTCAGATCAATATAGGGTTAATATTGATCTGACCAGTCAGTGGGGATGTTCAGCAGAACATCCCCACTGCCTGTCAGTGTGCCTGGCAGTCACTGATTGCCTCTGTGAAGAGGCAATCGTGTGGCTGCCAGAGAGCACAGGAAGCAGGTACTTCCTGCCTCCTGTGCTCTTGCCCTTAGAAGGGCAGCGCCATCTTGGTCACTCAGTGACCAAGATCGTGCATTTTTTTTTTGTGTTTCTGATTGCCTCGACTTGCGAGGCAATCAGGAACACTTTCTGAGCATAGGAAGCGAAAAATTCGCTTCCTATGCTCATTTTTTAATGCCCGCGTTTTAAAGGCTCTGTGCCTTTAAAACCGGCATTTCGATCGCTCTCCGGAGCGATCGAAATGCCGACGGGCATTTTTTTTAGCATTGTACGATGCTTCCACACGGAAGCATCGTTACAATGCCCTTAGAGCACTGAAAGCGGAAAAACTCCGCTTTCAGTGCTCGTTTTGACACAGGACGGACTAGGTCCGTCCTGTGTCACTAACGCTTCGCCACACAGGACGGACCTAGTCCGTCCTGTGTCGCGAAGGGGTTAAAGGTGTATTTGTGGACATAGGGTTTTTTAGTGATAACATAATGTCATCTGCAATAGACCAATTGGCTGAATTGTGTATACAACGGCAATCCCCTCTATCTCTACACAGTTTCTAATCCTTTCAGCCAAGGGCTCAACTGCCAACATAATAATAATAATAATAATAGTGGTGACAATGGACACCCCTGTCTGGTACCATTAGAAAGTTCAAAACTTTCAGAGACAAAACCAGTTGCAGAGAGTGTTGCCATAGGAGAACAATATAGAGCAAACACAGCCCTGATGAAAGGTTCTGGAATATTAAATCGTGGCATAACTGATCACTGGGTGAGATCAAGACAAAAGGGTCTACTCAACAAAGAGAAAATTGCAGGTAATTGAGATTGTAATTTAAAATTTAAGGCTAAAGCTGAATTAGTACAATTCTCCCATTCAGCTGCATTGAAGTATTTTTCCAACTCAGTTACATTGGCTTAAAGTTTGAAATTCTCATCTCAATTCCCTACATTTCACTTTCTATTGAGTAGACCCTTTATTTTACTGCTTTTCTTTTGCATTTGTTTAAGTCAAATTACTGACTTCCAGACTGTCATCTCGCAGAGATGGGCCTTCAGCCTCATTAAAAAAAAAAATAGGGTTTTAGGCTAATCATACTTTTTTGAGATTCTTTGGGTATGTCATAAATATTATGTGTATGTCAGAAATATCCTCCTCGAATGCCTAAACATAGGAACATAGAATGTGTCAGCAGATAAGAATCTAGTCTGCCCTTGTCTATATCTAGGATAGCCCTATGCTTATCCCATGCATGCTTAAACCCCTTCACTATATTAACCTCTCAGCAAAGTAATACTTCCTAATATTATTTTTAAACTTTTGCGCCTATAAGGAAGAGGTTAAGTGGTTGTGAAAGAGTAATTCCTACTTCATATTTCTACAGCCCCCTCTTCCACAACCACTCAATAAAGTCCATTTATTTAATAAAGACATTTTCCTTGTGGGAGTGATTCATCGGGATAAAATTTGACCCTAGTGAAATGCCTGGTGGATGGCTCCTGGGTAAGAACACTATCCCACTTTCTCATTAATATTGCAATAGGCATTTAAACTGTACCTATTACACTAATCACTGTGTCATGCCATGTATTACAAATAACAAGTGACATTTTAACCTTTCCTCCTTGATGCTTCCACATCTCCTCAAGAGTTCCATTTTACCTCCTGCATTTTCCTTATGCTATAGACTTTCCTAGCTCATATCCTTAATCCATAGAATTCCATATCATTGCTTACCTCACCTACAGTGTGCAGTAGTCATCCTCTCCTATCCTCATTCTATCACGTGTGTTATACCACAACCCCCACACACATTAATATCACATAACACTTTGGTTCAGTCCCCGTAGATTTCAGTCCTCATCAATACTCAACAGACTGCAACCAATACCCTCTACTTCATTACCCTTTTTTCCTTCCTAGACTCTCTCTTCTACTTCATAGTATCCTATAACTTTTTTCCATGACCTCATATTCCTTACTTCCTAATACAAAATAGTGCTCTCCTCTATTAGCCTTCTACCTTTTCCACTCGTCATTGCTTATAGATGGCAATCTTTGGCCTGGCAACTCAGACAGTCATACATTTCAGTTCATTTTCATGCCTGCATCACGCAGAGTCATGGCAGCTGATCTGTCAAGGCCTTGTAGGAGGCTGTCAACAGTGCTACTGAAGCGGGATTTAGCCCAGACCTTCAGCTGCAATTTGGTGCCACTGAAGGGATTCAGCACAAGCCCTATAGCTGTCTTGGTCCCTTACTAGGATGCTAGCTGCACCACCTGATGCCAGCTTTGGTCAATATATTAAAATAACAATAACATAATTTGGATTATTATGTTATAAAACAGACTATCTAAATTACTGCTATAAGAGACAGTATTTTAAAGCACCACAAATAGAGGCTGATAATCAAATTAGGGAAAATATATGTAAATTCCATTTGAGAAGCAGTCCCAAAAATGGTTTTTTGTGGTGAGGGTTATTAATGGTTATTGACATTTGTATTCTGAATTGCCTACATGTGTAAATATAAAAAAGAGAAATTGATGACACAACTTCTCTGCTTGAGTTAATAGCTGTTTTAACAAATTAAATAAATTAATTATAAATTACAAATTAGGAAAAAAGTATTTGGTGATGAAAAAACGGATGTAATAAAAACTTTTAATTGGTCCGATAGAAATCTAAAAACAAAGCAATCTTTTACGCCCAAGTTTCTCCTTCATGACTAGAAGAATTTCTTAATACTGTTTATAATCCATTTCTTCCCCAAACACTTCTAAGTTGACCTCCTGTTTTATGTGCATTGCATTGCTAGTTTTATTGACAGAGCCGCAGTGGGATATATATTGTTTCACTGACAAGGTAAACGACGGCTTTAACAGACAACAAACCTTTATCGTCTGACTTGCAGCAACGTGTGTACAAATCAGCAGCCCCGCCGGGCTTCATCAAACAACATGATACAAGAATCTAAAGAACTGACAGCAATCAGGGTCATGTCAAACAAATGAGTACATAGCACAATGAAGTAAAATATTGCTAAAATTAGTCTAACAACAGTAATTTGGTGAACGTTGCTTAGGTTCATGGGAAATAAAAATGTTCTTTGAAATTGACTGTCCATCCTAACAGAACTAACTCTTTACTAACAGTGATTTATATGGTTTATGCATTATTAGGCAAGGGTGATTTTTTATTTTTTAGGCCACTAAATTTAATGGTAGGGATAGAATCAGTATCTGGTCAACATAGGCAACACTTCAATAAATATAGTTAAATGTGCTATCTATACACTTAAACTACATACATTAGTGGGGTAGAGTTTTGTCGGTCGCCTTGAAAAATAGATAATAGTAGTTGATGTTGAGTCACAACACCAAAGGCCATAAAAATTAAAATGAAGAAATTATTTCAGCACTTAACACATATTTAGTTTGCATTCTCTTTTTCCAGGGGTGGGGAGATCCAAGGAAATCTCTGCATTGCTTATAGGATGAATAAACTATTTGGTTTTGATTTATGTATCAAGTTCAAGAGGTTCATGGATGACCTGTTCTTGTTGAGCAAACTATTGTCTATACTTGGGCCTTGTTTCCTTATGAAAAAATTCTGAGATCACAAAATAAAAGAATGACATATTTGTTTTGGTGTCTGTCTCTTTTATTTATTTATCTTTCTGCCTGTGACTTGATCTCTATCTATCTGTCTATCTATTTCTGCATCTCTCTATCAAACAGAGCCGCAGTTGGTTCACAGACAGAACCAATCATGTCCGTCTAATCTCTCTCTTTTCTCCCTTTCTATCAGTTTATCTATCTGTCTGTGAATCAATATGTATCTGTCTATCAAAATCTATCTATCTATCTGTATCTTTCCTCCCTTTCTATCAGTTTATCTATCTGTCTGTCAATCACTACGTATCTGTCTATCAAAATCTATCTATCTATCTATCTATCTATTTATCTATCTATGCAACTCTCCGTCTCTCACTACTCCCTCTCTATCAATGTATCTATCTTCATGTCTGTCTAATCGCTCTCTCTCTCATCTATGATAGATACCCTTAGAAATGGCTACAAATCTCTCTCTTTCCTCCCTTTCAGTCAGTTTAACTATCTGTCTGTGTATCAGAATATATCTATCTATCTACTTATCTATCGATAAATCTGTCTATCTATCTATCTATCTATCTATCTATCTATCTATCTATCCATCTATCTATCTATCTATCTGTGCATCAATATCTATCTATCTATGCAACTCTCCATCTCTCTGTTTCCTCCCTCTCTATCTATGCATCTCTCTCGATATATCTCTATTTCTCTCTCTCTCCCCCAGTTTTTCTTGCTTTACTATTTTGTATTTGACCTGCTTCTTGCGGCCCTCTTGACCTGTGCTTGCTCAGTCTTGTCCCTTGGTTGCTCTTAGTGCACCATCACTGTGACCCTGTCCTGTCTTTTTGCTTTCAGATTTTAAAACATTTTTTATTGTCACTTCACCTTGGTTGAACTGTGTTCAAGTACTTAGGCCTAACCACCAGTGGCAAGTAGTTACCTTCCATAGCATCCAGTATTATGTTTCTGCTATCAGACTCCCAGGCATGCAATTACGAAGGGATTGAAATGTTTGAATAGAAATTTAATTATTTCTTGGCTATAAAAGTATTCATTAACTTACAAATGAAAAATGTAGCTTTGATGAACGTGTCACCTTATTGTTTGGGGAATTGACTGACCCCAACAGTTTCTTGTATAAAACTATTGTAAGCAGATGAAATAATATGCAAAATTTGACAGCACAAAAGACATAAAAAGTACTTATTCAATGAAAGTGCTACAGGTATTTCATGTGCTTAACACAGTTGAATATTTAATGTGACACGATTAGGTCATTGCATCTTTTGGTCCCTGAGGTATGGTGAATGTGCTGACAATTCATAGATTAACTTATGTAGACTCTATTCATACCCCTGAACGCACACATGCAAATATCGATGATTAGTGCAACACATATCTCCCTAAATGCTCATTAGTCAGGTATTTAGTTGAATAGTTGCACAAGACTTAATAGGATTCCATCACCTAAACATTGTTTATACTGTGATTGTAAAAAAAATGGTCTGTGCATTGTGTGAGCAGAATTGCACTCAGATGTATCAATTGAAAAAAAAATGGTTTTACATTTTAGGCTCAATAAAGACTAGCTAATAATAAACACTAGCTAATAATTAAGACTAGCTAATAATAAACACTAGCTAATAATTAAGACTAGCTAATAATAAAGACTAGCTAAAGAAGACATATTGGGGTAGATTCAACAGAGTGTAATACCTTTAAAAATGTGTTGTATAGTACATTTATGGTTAAAAGTGATTCAATGCACTGTTAAAGACTATTATGTATTACTGGAGCTAGGGATAATGTCTATTAGCAATGGGATCGGGGGCTGCCCCAATGGCCCCCAGATTTCATATTTACAATGGGGCCCCCCTGCGAAAAATAAATTACCTGTTCCCCCAACAACTACGTACTACTCCAACATATTAATATGTGTGAGACAATATCTGTGAGAGGACTGTATTTGCCAACCTCAGAGGTGTGCGCAGGGCCGGCGCTACCGTAAGGCAGCACAGGCGGCTGCCTTAGGGCACCCCAATGGGGGGGCGGGAAAATCGCCCGCTCCCCCGGGCCCGTTTACTTACCTCCATGCTGCTGTTCAGGTCCGTGGCTGAGAGGGAAGCGCTGTGCGCTCCCCTCAGGCCGTGCGCATTCAATAAAGTGTGTTGAAAGCGCTTCCCTCTCAGCCACGGACCTGAACAGCGGCATAGAGGTAAGTACTTGGGTCTTGGGAAGGGGGGAGAAGGGAGGTATAACGAGCATCTGACTGGCACAATATTCCTGGGTATCTGACTGGCACAATATTCCTGGGCATCTGAATGGCACAATATTCCTGGGCTCTGACTGGCATAATATTCCTGGGCATCTGAATGGCACAATATTCCTGGGCATCTGACTGGCACAATATTCCTGGGCATCTGAATGGCACAATATTCCTGGGCATCTGACTGGCATAATATTCCTGGGCATCGGACTGGCATAATATTCCTGGGCATCTGAATGGCACAATATTCCTGGGCATCTGACTGGCACAATATTCCTGGGCATCTGACTGGCATAATATTCCTGGGCATCTGACTGGCACAATACTCCTGGGCATCTGAATGGCACAATATTCCTGGGCTCTGACTGGCATAATATTCCTGGGCATCTGACTGGCATAATATTCTTGGGCATCTGAATGGCACAATATTCCTGGGCATCTGACTGGCACAATATTCCTGGGCATCTGAATGGCACAATATTCCTGGGCTCTGACTGGCATAATATTCCTGGGCATCTGACTGGCATAATATTCCTGGGCATCTGAATGGCATAATATTCCTGGGCTCTGACTGGCATAATATTCCTGGGCATCTGACTGGCATAATATTCCTGGGCATCTGACTGGCATAATATTCCTGGGCTCTGACTGGCATAATATTCCTGGGCATCTGAATGGCACAATATTCCTGGGCATCTGACTGGCACAATATTCCTGGGCATCTGAATGGCACAATATTCCTGGGCTCTGACTGGCATAATATTCCTGGGCATCTGACTGGCATAATATTCCTGGGCATCTGAATGGCATAATATTCCTGGGCTCTGACTGGCATAATATTCCTGGGCTCTGACTGGCATAATATTTCTGGGCATCTGAATGGCACAATATTCCTGGGCATCTGAATGGCACAATATTCCTGGGCATCTGACTGGCATAATATTCCTGGGCATCTGACTGGCACAATATTCCTTGGCATCTGACTGGCACAATATTCCTTGGCATCTGACTGGCACAATATTCCTTGGCATCTGACTGGCATAATATTCCTGGGCATCTGAATGGCATAATATTCCTGGGCTCTGACTGGCATAATATTACTGGGCCCTGACTGGCATAATGTTCCTGGGCATCTGACTGGCACAATATTACTGAGCTCTGACTGGCATAATATTCCTGGGCATCTGACTGGCATAATATTACTGGGCTCTGACTGGCATATTATTCCTGGGCATCTGACTGGCATAATATTACTGGGCTCTGACTGGCATAATATTCCTGGACTCTGACTGGCATAATATTAATGGGCTCTGACTGGCATAATGTTCCTGGGCATCTGACTGGCACAATATGACTGGGCTCTGACTGGCATAATATTCCTGGGCATCTGACTGGCATAATATTACTGGGCTCTGACTGGCATAATATTCCCATTGAAATACTGGTAAGTTTGTTGATTTAACTTTACTTCATTTTAAATATTGTATTTGTTCCCGTTTTGTTTCTTCACTGCAAAATAAGATATATGTAGTGTGCATAGGAATTTGTTCATAGTTTTTGTTTTTACTATAGTCCGGCCCTCCAACGGTCTGAGGGACAGTGAACTGGCCCCCTGTTTAAAAAGTTTGAGGACCCCTGGTCTAAATACTGGCATATTGAGTGGCAAAATAGTGTGTTTCAGGTTATGTGTGAATTGGTGTAACTGTGTGTGTAAGCAGTGGTGTATCTTGATTTTGTGCTGCCCTAGGCAGACAAAATCCGGGCACCCCCCTACCCAAGCTGCACACCCACGTTACACACCTAAGACATGCCCCATCATTCAGACTCACATCAAGCTCACACTCCCATCACACTCAGTCACACACTCCTACTCCCATCACACTCAGTCACACACTCCTACTCCCATCACGCACACTCTGACTCCCATCACACTCAGTCACACACTCCTACTCCCATCACGCACACTCTGACTCCATCACACTCAGTCACACACACTGTCTCCCATCACACACACTCTGACTCCCATCACACTCAGTCACACACACTGTCTCCCATCACACACACTCTGACTCCCATCACACTCAGTCTCCCATCACACACACTCTGACTCCCATCACACTCAGTCACACACAGTCTCCCATCACACACACTCTGATTCCCATCACACTCAGTCACACACACACACACACACTGTCTCCCATCACACACACTCTGACTCCCATCACACTCAGTCACACACACTGTCTCCCATCACACACACTCTGACTCCCATCACACTCAGTCACACACACACACACACACACAATCTCCCATCAGCACTTACCTTTCCCTGGCAGGCAGGCAGCATGGTCCCTCCATGCTGCCTGTTCGGCTTCCCGGCGATTGTGCCGACAGGTCACGTGACCGGGCGCGCGTATGACGTCAGCGCGCCCGTCACGTGACTGTCGGCACTTCCGTGTCGGCACACTGCACGGGGAGCCGAACAGGCAGCACGGAGATTTCTCTGTGCTGCCTGTTCGGCTCCCCGTGCAGCCTGGCAGGCAGAGCGATGGTGAGGGGGGATCTTCCGATCCCCTCTCACCTCCGTCTCTGCCTGCAAGCGCGGTGGGGTTTTTTTTGTTTTTTTTAAAGGGCCGAATTTTTTTTTTTTTACATTTTTTTTTTTTCCAGTGCTGGGGGGCGCTGCCGCCCCCCAAAATTTGCCGCCATAGGCATCCGCCTAGGATGCCTCGCGGTAAATACAGCACTGTGTGTAAGTGGTAAGGGTGTCTCTGTGTGTGACTGCAAGGGTGTCTTTGTGTTTAAGGGTTTCAATGTGTGACACATTTAGAGCATGCGAGTTGAATATTTAGATGTATTTATTTTCTACACTATACATTATTCATATATATATATATATATATATATATATATATATATATATATATATATATATATATAATATGTAAGGAGGCTTAATGGTGTGGGAGGCATGGCGGATCAGAGCAGGGGGGCACCAAAATGCACCTTCGCCTGTGTAGACGAAAATCCTTGCACCGGCCCTGGGTGTGCGACATGTGTGAGTGCACAGGGCAGAACACCATGGGGGTGCTAGAGGCGCGGGCTGCAGTGATCAAATCATCTCCCCTAACCAGCAGGGGGCAGAGGAGAGCAGGCACCTCAGAGCATCAGGGATCACATGACTTCCAGACAGTCAGACTCTACAGAGCCGCAGGCAGTGCACAATGAGATCAAATGCTGGGGGTCCTGAGTGCTATGTGGGCACTGGGGTAAGTCCTAAGTGGGTTTCCTGTTGAATAAAACAAATAATACTTAAGTAAATGGTCATGACATCATTTATTTGTCCTATGTGAATAAACTTGAGCCTCCCATGCAACCTGTATCTCAGCACTACTGTTATAATCTTACCTGTCACTGAAAAATATACATCCTCTCAATAACCCTGTGAAATATATTCAGGTAAAAGCTTATGTCACATTTTATCTACGAGGGGATTGTTAATATTATTCCTGAACTTTAACATTGGTGCAAAGGTATGGAAGCACTTGAACTTATTATATAAATGAATTGTCTTCCCTGTACTTCTCCTATCTAAAATCATCAGCCTTTTTATCTGATTGATACTCAGGACTGCTTTAAGCCTGGACAGACTAAACAATCACTGAGTCCCTAATATTTATGCTGGTGGTATAGCACGGTTAGTAAAAGGTTGGACTACATTATCTCTTTGAACCAAAAGATTGAGGGTGTGGCTCCTATCAAGGTCAAATCACCTCCTTAACCTCCTGAGGTCAATACATGAGTACCATTAAGTTGGGTAATAACATCTATTTAGTTAATTCCCAGATTGTGTGTGCTATAAGTGCCATGCAAAAGCTATTTGTTGTTGTTATTATCAGTATTACCTGAGATTTGTGAATACACTATAAATATAGCTTTTTTTGTTCATCCAACATATTTATGGAAACTCATATTTCCTATTGAAATTCCTATCATGAAACAACTGAAAACATGCCAAGCAGTGTGCTTATCTGCTTAATTATACAAACAGGACATAATTATTCATTTTCAGGACTAGACAGAAGAAGACTGAAACGGAAAGATAAACCCTACATTTTGCTTTCTTGGCATAACCTTTTTGTATAGTTAATTGGGTGCACCATTAAAATGTTTATCCATGCCCAGAAAAGTTCATAATACCAGATTGTAATGTATTGTGTCTTGTGACATATTCCACCCGATTCTCCCAGTGGATCGTATGACATGTGATGCTTTTCAAAAAGGATGTGTTTTATTGAGTGAGAGCAATTTGACTGACATTTACTTAAGTAATGAAATTAACTTTGTTAACAAGGGCATGTCAATCTGTCACATTAATTGCTTTGACAATACAAACATATAAATAGATTTCCTGTGCCGTGCAGAAGAGTTATTGACATCTTCAGCTACATAAGTCAACCCATTAACCTAACAACTCCATTTATCTACTATTTATTTCTTAGGGATCAGTAGATTGTATTAAATTTATCATGCACATTTTACAATTAATCATGTTTTAGAACAGGTTCTTCAGGTCCACGGTCCAACTATATTTTAAAGAATATTTTCTGATTACTATGTAGTTAGCCAACTAGCTAATGTGTAAAAATGAGAAATGGGTTAAATAGTTCACCTTGAAAACAGTTTGTCTCTGTCTAAACTGCATGTGGTGATCAGGGTTAGACACAGTGTCCATACATCAGGTCTATGAAGGTCCACAGAACATCATTAAATTGTCTATCACAGAGTCCAGTAAATGTCCACCTCAACCAGTAAGGGTGACTTTTGCACCCTTACTGGATGCACTTTGAGGCAGAGGGGTTGATACCTGCCTCCCTCTCCAGTGGGTAGAAGACTCTGGGCTTGTCCTGGCTTTGGTCACAGTATGCTACCAGCTACCGCTCATTCAGCCTCATTTTGCAAAGTCCCTCTACTGAGACTAGCATCCTGGGGGAGATATAGTCTCAGCAACGTTCCCCTTCATGACGATACACCTAGGGTAGAGGTTGCTCTATGGTTCCGTATCGTCACAATACCACTGTTTGTTTGCCCATTAATGTGCCACTGTTAGTTTGCCAATTAATATGTCACTTTTAGTTTGTCCATTAATATGACCGAGCCAGTTTGCCCATTAACATGCCACTATTAGTTTGTCCAATAATATTCCACAGCCAGTTTGTCCATTAATATGCCACATCCAGTTTGTCTATTAGTCTTCCCTCGTGCATAGAGGAGGAAAATAGAGACGTCAAATAGGACTTGCTGCAGAGAAGATGCCATCCCATGTGTAAACCCTGCTGGGGGTGTCACCCTGTGCGGTCAACACCCCACGCACCCCCTTGGGACACCACTGGGACAAAGTATTTACAAAAATCATGTAAACCCTTTGAGAACCAGAGTTGTCTTTGAATTTTTGTTGTATTCAGCTGTTTTTTTTTTGTTAGCATTGTTTATCACATGTGAAATATTTATCATTATAAAATATAATTTAACTAAAAAAAAAAATCTTTCACACACCATGTCTACAGTTGTGAGATGCCAAGATTATCAAAGGTCCATAGCTTCTTCCTGCATATGAACTATCTATGCCTTTCAATCCTGCAGTACTCAAATGCCTTTAAGATGGCATAGAATGCCCTCTTTTTAACAGCTCCTCCTGGCTCCTCGTGATGAGCTGTGCTACGTACCCTGCTGCAGGGAATTGCGCCGGGATCCCACCTGTCAGATGAGGGCATTTTGAGTATGCTCAGTCTGACAGGGAAAATGTAATCAACGATCAAGGTGAGAACTGATTATATTTCATTAAATCAATTTTTCTTAAATGCTCAAACTTAACAAGGTCTATGACTCTGTGTCCCTGGCTCCTGATCACTCTGTGATTGGGTCCATGAAGACAAAATCCTGTTTTTATGCCCTGAGGGATGTCCCTCATCGAACATAAAATGTTTAGGGAATGAAACCAATATTACAATCATATTAAAGAATCAAGTCAAAACAAAATAAACCTAATAAATATGTATGAAAGCTGACACAAAAATATTTGTTTGTTCCAGTTTTCATATTTGCAATGCTACTTGAAAACATACATGTTGCAAAGTTTCTCCAGGGGATTAATCCATCCCACCATTGCATCAGTAGCTCAAGCAAAAATGAGAGTTCCCAGCTTCTCCTGGCAGCCATGGGGATTCTCACTGCGCATGTGACGTCACTGCTGTCAACCACCCACCCCCTAAAAAATACAGTAATGCTGTAACCAGAGATAGGCAGCAAGATTGTTCATGGTGGACATGTACTGGACTTTGTGAAGGTCAATTATGGATGTTCTATGAACCTTCACAGTCCTTGCCATGTACAATGTTGTCATTGTATGGACACTTTGCCTCACCCTGGCTGCAACTTATGTCCGAATAAAGTTGTTTCTGCACAATGCTCATTTACACTGATCCTCTTATAGAGGGGCATGTACTAAAAAAATACAAATATATTTTATGTGCAAAACTATTTTTGCAATGTACTAAACATGCAACACTCAATTAGTATATATGAGCAAATTGGGAATAAAAACGGGCATAATTGTGAATTAAAACAGGCAATTTTGAGAATATTTTTCTACCTCTTTTGATAGCACTTGCTAAAAGCTGGTGTAATTTTCACATGCAAATAAGAATTATTTTTCACAAAATATTTGCAAAACATTTTAGCATGCGCAAATATAATCACAATCGGAAAAATGCACTCTAATAAAAATAAACAGAAGAGTTGCAAATCAGGGAAAAAAAGCGCAGAATGTTACAAATAGTCGCAAATTGCGCTTTACTCATGTTTCACCTACCTTTTCCCCCACTGCATTTGTTTAGTACATGACTCCTATAATAAGCAAAAAGCAGAGGGGAAAAATGCAAGAAAAAAACTAAAATGTTTTACAATGTACAGGTTAAAAACAGTTACATTAAAACCTGATGTGTCCTTTTACTATTATTTTAATCCAACCAAGATAATGTAGTAATTTCAGTATGAAGGAAGGACTACTTTTGGTGTGTGGGTTACAGATAAAAAAAAATAAAAAGCTGTTTTCACCCAACAAGAACTTGAGCTGAGATGACAGCTTCCACCATTTAACTGTGCAAAATAGTAACAATATGTCCACCGTACCCAGACAAACACGAAATATACATTTCTTTAAAAGCATTTTAACACATTTATTACAAAACTGCTAAAAAAATGAAAATAGTATCAGCACCAGGTTTAAAGTACCGTATTTGCTCGAATATAAGACGACCCTGATTATAAGACGACCCCCCAAACTTTGGATATTCCTTTAGGAAAAAAACTAAAAGCCTGAATATAAGACTACCCTATAGGAAAAAAGTGTAACTCGTATATATTCACATATAAATTGCTTTTTAATATTTAATAAAAATTATGATTTAAAAAATATGCATTTCTTGTTTTTATTTCCTTTTATGTGCCAATGCAGCCTCTCTCTCCCCCTCCTCCCAGCTTTGTCTCTCTCTCTCTCTGCCCCAGCGTTGTCTCTCCCCCCCCCCCCCCTTAAGTGTTGTCTCTGTCTCTCCCCCCAGTGTTATCTCTGGTGGCTAGTGGAGCCAGCCGGAGGATGTCTGCACGATACACGCAGACATCCTCCACTGCTGCCCGGCACTTCCGCTGGGACTTCTATAATGAAGCCGGAAGGTTCCCGGCTTCATCATAGAAGCCCTGACGGACGTCCCGGGCAGCAGCGGAGGATGTCTGCGTGCATCGCGCAGACATCAACCGGCTGTTAGCGAGGGGGATCCAGGTCCCATGCAGCTCTGCGGGGGACCTGTATCCCAGTCTTATAATCTGACCTCGATTTGAGGTCAGACTATATGACGACCTCGAATATAAGACGAGGGTTCTTTTTCAGAGCATTTGCTCTGAAAAAAAACCTTTTTCTTATATTTGAGCAAATACGGTATTATATGATGGAGCAAAAAAAGAAAGGCTCTCATGGTCTGTTTTATAGCAAATTATGCTGCTTGGCTTTTCCTAAACATTTCTAAAAATAGCTGTCCTCTTATGTATGAAGTTGTATATTAAATATTAAAAATAAGCAATGTTCTGTAGAAAAAATAAAATCCCAGCACATTATCCATATGTTCAGCAATAGATTAGGACAAGTGAGACGTTGCCTAAGAAACTCAAAATAGCATCGGTTAATTTATGAAAAAGTAACATAAGGTGCAAATAAAATCAGGTGGCAAACAGTGGACACTTTGTGAACTGGTAGAAAAGTTTATTTTTCACTCTTTGAATTAACAAAATAAAACAAATTTTTTACAAATTTTAAATTTGTTTAGAAAACAGGGCCCGCAGCTGTAGTGCTTCTCTTCAAGTGAGATGACCGCACTTGAAATATATAAAGGTCTTAAGAGAAAATTGCAGGGAATTGGGAAGGTAATCTAAAATTTTAGGCCAATGTAGCCAAGCTGGAAAAATTTCTCATATGCAGGTGGGAGAATTGTTTCAACTTTGCTGCTTTGGCCTTAAGTTTTAATACCCTGCAATTCTCTCTTTATTGAGTAGACTGTATAATGGAAAAAAAAGCATGTAATGGTTTTTATATTTGAACTTATACTTTAGGCATCCTAATCATTTCTGAAAGCAGCCTAAGGGGTTTGTTAGCTTTTAGCTGTGAGTTTGGATGTCACTACAGGTCATGGCATAACAATATGAGGCTTTTGAAGACCATGACTTCAGATAAAGCACTGAATAACTATACTTGTTTAGTAGGTATTACTACAAAACAGTAAAAACATACAGAATATGAATGTTGGTTCCCGTTGTGTGATAATAGAATTTTCAGTTGGTAAAACATACCATTTTTGGGAAAGAAACCGAAGTTATGTAGCACCTGTCTTGTGTGGATGTTAGGTGATGTCTTTGACTAGTGTACCTCAATGCATGGATTTGTGGTTTTATCTATCCCCATATTGTGCACACCCAGGCAGGGCCAGACTGAAAACAGAAACTAGCTGTCACTTACCTGATCAAACCTCCTGGTCCGCCGCCATCGCGGACCAGGAGGACGCCGTCCCATTGGCTGGGGCTCCGTGTCAGAGCTCCAGCATCTTCCTTTGCTGAGACACACGTCCGCCCGCAAGTTCAGTGGGAACTTGCGTGAACGGGTGATTAATGAATATTCATAAGCCCAGTTAAAGGGCTATTTATTAAATTAACCCCTCTTTTGCCAAATTGACCAGAGGTGTGTCCTGGTCATTAGGAAGTATTTAAACACTCATTTCACAGGTTACCTTTGCATGTGATTGTGCCTTGTGTGCCTCACTAGCGTTTTGGTTCCTGAATTGAATCTGATTTTCTGTTTGCTGACCCGGTTCGTTCCTGACTACCCATATTTCTCTAATCCATTTGTTCCTGCGTTCCTGATTTATTCCGTGTATGACCCTGCTGTTCCTGACTATTCTATGTTGGCTTCCTGCCTCGATTCTGCTTGTGACCTGTTATCCGTATATCTCCATTCCGGGACCCAGCCTGTTTTCTGATTCTCCGTTTGCCTGTTGTCCTGTGCTATCCTAATCGGGCTCCTCTTGCTGGGTACCCGGTAGTAAGTGTTTCAGCAAAGTCTTTGGTGACATACCACCAGCGGCTCAACCAAGGGTGTGTTGTCATTAAGTGGAAAACCAATACTTGCTATCTAGGATACTTAGTGAGTGTTCCCGTAGACTCACCAGCACTGGTGATCCATCTTCTGAACAAGAAAGTTACACTAGCCCTGGAAAAAAATTATACCAGTCCCAAATACCGTATTTACACGAATCTAATGCACCATTGAATCTAATGTGCACTTCAAATCTTGACACCTTGAAGACAAAAAATGTGTTCACCGGCGAATTTAATGAGCATTTGCACAAGAAGTATTTTTTTTTATGTAACAGTTAGTTTATTCTATCAATTTAACCTTGTTTTATTATGATTGACACTGCTATACAACTGCATGATGGAATTTCTGTAAGTAAGAGAGGGTAGTATGCATGCACAGTTTGTGTTTATTGCATTGGGCTTTCCTTTCAGTTAATATACATTTTAAGCTATCCCTCACATACAAGGCCACCCCTCCCCCTTTTTTACCTTCTACAAGCCAAGCATGCTTCCCAAATGTCCCACTTTGCGGGGGACAGTCCCAAATTGGAGACACTGTCTTACGAGCTCTACCTCTGTCAGGCTTTTTGCCCCTCTATACCCAGACCAAAATATTTTTTATAGATTTTGTTATTAAAAGGGTTTGGGATTGAATGCACCATTTATTTTTTATTTTTTCTGCATGTGAATAAGTATCCCATGCAGATATTAGACAAAACTCGGTAGAAGTACAGTTTGATCACTTGGATCAATCGGAAACCCTAGAAAAATTGTTTTAGGAAAATGCCCACTGGCCTCTCAGGGTGTAACATAAGGATGCAACATAAGATTTATTAAGATAATGCTTACTAGACTCTATAAAAACTCCAGTTTTTGAAATATGCAAGTGTTGAGATTGAAAAAAAGGCATGATGATGGTCACTGAACAGAAGACATAGCACTTGTGCCTTTTTTTATTTAATTATTTTATAAGTGACTCCTAATGTGTTATGATCTGTGATAAACTTATTTTTTTTATATTTATCTTATTTATTCACATTTTCAGTATCAAAAATATAAAAACCAACAGTTCCAACAACATTTCATTAAACAATACATGTGTACATAATTATACTTAATAAATTAATATTGCACAATGTTTTAGACACTTTTCAGCAAGTGCAATGTTATTGTTTCCATACAAATCTCACACAGCCAACAAAAATCCTTAAGCAAATAAGACAAACACTCCTAAGGAAAAGGGGAGAACCGGGGTGTTGTGTGATCACGTGGGGTGATATATCACATCAATAGTCTGCTAGTTCATTGTCAGGGTTCTATCATGACCTCCTGAACATTAATTTAAAAGTCCTGATGTTAACTTTTGCAATACACCCTTTAAATACCTGCAGGTTAGGGATTTTGCATTCTGAGAGCTGCTTTCTCTGTTCTGGATCCTCTGCTGAATTAAACTGCTACTACAGATCCACTGCTTTTAGCTGCTCTGAACTGAACCAGGAAGGCTCAAGCCAGGGGATGTTTTTCAGCATCTCCTGAGATCATATGGCTATAGCATAATTACTACACCTAAGTTGCCCTCTTTAAGCACCCACTCCTCTTTAGTTTTCCTCTCAAGGGTTTCCTGCTTTAGTTACTCTCTCAAGGGTTTCCTGCTTCAGTTACCCTCTAAAGGATTTCCTGCTTTAGGTACCATCTCAAGGGTTTCCTGATTTAGGTACCATCTCAAGGTTTTCCTGTTTTAGGTACCTTCTCAAGGGCTTCCCACTTTAGTTATCCTATATAGGGTTTCATGCTTTAGTTACCCTATATAGGGTGCTCCTTCTTAGTAACCCTCTCTAGAGTGTTCGTGCTTAGTTACCCTTCTCAGGCCTCACCCTTACCTTAGGTGTCACCCCTTGTATTTATTTTTGTCTATACTGCCGTTCCTTGCTAAAGTCCCCTTTTTTCTCTGCTGTAGTCCTTATTTCAATCCTTATTTCTTTGTTTCAATATCTGTTCTCAACCCTGCACAATAAATAATACCTTGCAACCAGACTCCTCTTCTATTCCTGCACTGAAAATCCTACCTGACCTGTTAAAGGCTTTGACACTCATTGATTTCACATGGATATCCAGGATGCCCAAATTTCCCTATGTCTCTCTGATTGCACATTTCGGAATATAATCTTCTTTCCATATTACATTGCAAATCAACCTGAGATATTACTTCTTACTATACTAATGGACCCTGAGATTTCCATTTCCTAATTATGCCTAATTTTATAGCTAGCAAAACATTCACTAAAAAGGTTCTGGTCGCTTTACCACAGGTTGGCAAATCCAAATGTATTAGGGACAATTGAGAAGACATGGTTAGATTTGGTCACCATCATGACCTTTTCAAAACTACCTTCAGAGAGTCCAGAAGGTTGTATTCCCACCAGAAGTGGTACATGGAACCAATGTCATTATAGCATCTCCTACAAAAATTAGAGTTGGAGCTCGACTTTTTATGAAGTTTTTGAGGAACCATGTACTTACTACCTGTATATTAATTTACAATGCAACTCCAGCAGATTTATGCAGTGCGTGCATTTATTTACCTAAAGAATTCCATGCAACCAATAAAACTAAGAGAAGGATTTATTGATTTCCACCTCCCATTTTAAAACAGGGGCTTCTTCATCCTTAGAGGATGAGTTGCAAAGAACTTTTTAAGATCTCGAGACAAGTCTCTTCCTAAGGTAACTATTGATGAATCCTGATTCAGAGATTTCTGGCCTCAAGATAAAATTATTTACGTGCAAATAAGTAAATATATCCCTTTGATGAATCCCAAAGGCCGACTGTAGTTCTATAAATGGCTTAATTTTATCATGTATCACTAAATCGCCTACCTGAGACAAAACCTTATCTACCTGACCCAGCAAATCAATGTTCCCAATAAAATACTGCATAGCCAGCATTGGAGTAGATATTAACAACCTATCTCTTTTATCTTTTTAACCAGATCGTTAATTATGTGGTTAGTTAGTTTTCATTTGTTTATGAATGTAGAATTTTCCCAAAGGAGCAAAAAATGGATCTCGATTCCCATAGTCTTGCCTCTCCGTACCCAGCCATGAGGAATTTCCACCAAGAGGATTGCCCCAAGCTATTAAATTAGAAATTATAGAAGAACTATGTAATTTATGAACATTGGGGAATGAGATACCTCCATTGGAGGCTTTTTTTTTTTTCAAAGAATCTCCTGCAAGGTCCTTGGTTTCCTATATGCCCATTTAAATTCTGAGAATACTCTCTGATATTGCTGCAGGATACTATTAATTACTAAATCCTAAATAAATATGTACGTTTGGGAATCAGATAGGTTTTTTACCGCATTAACCTTTCCCAGCCAAGAGAGTTCAAGACACTTCCAAGCAGTAATTAGCTTCCTGAATTCCAAAATAAGACCCAAATAGTTACAAGAAACCAAACTTGGTTTATAGTTTAATATCCAAGTAGTAGATTAGACCTTTACTCCAATCAAATTGATAATTGATCCATAGTTCTAAGCATTCTAATTACACTTTCTGGGGTGTTAAATACTAGAACTTGATCTTACATACATTCATTTTATAGTTCGAATCTCTGACGAACTTAAATGATTTATTTCATCCACACACAAAAACATTTAAGAATCCATTCATCACTCTGGAGAGATATTCAACTATCTGGATGTAGCAATTAATCACCGAATTAAAACATTGTCTCTGTAAATAAATAAATAAACACATCTGATAACATTGCACACACTGATATGAGCATTAGTACATTTACTTACTTGCTGTCCTGAGGCCATCTATTTTTAATGCTATTAAATTGTCTATTCACATTTGGGTCCAATGGATGCTCTGTCAGAAGAAATGTTTGTTTCATCTTTTTGTCACCATAGTCTCTGTCCCCTGAGGACAATTCATGACAACACTGGTTTGTTCTATAAACCAAGCCTAATGCTTTCCATTCATGTTTGTCACCTTGTCAGTTGTCTTATATTCTCGGTGTCACCCATTGAACATCTACTATTAAACTGTTTACTAAATACCCAACTTTCTGCATTAGAAACACCCCTTATCTTTTACAACTTGAATATCATCTTAATTGAGAAAGTGAGATATCCAAGTGGGGAACTAGCAATGTTTAATTATATGGTGATATTTGCTAAAGAGAAGAGTCTATTCATTAACCTTTTCATTCAAGATGATGTTTTAGTCCTTCAGAACCAAAGCACTAAAACAGTGTCTTCTCCTGGCCTTGATCACCAAGTGATCGGGAGACAGGGACATATAGGCAGAGTATTGAACATGAACAGTAAACAACTCTTTCTGTGCCAGAGACAAGAATGGACAAGTGTGCCCCCTTTGATATAGTTGCAAGTGGTTAAGTGAGATGTAGGTCTTTGTCTTCTCATCATTGTCATTCATCCATGCAGCCACATGTTGCCAAAAGGATAACAGGCAAGAGTGTCTGTGTTAAACAGGATGCCAGGCGTGCAGATACTGGTGCTGGAAATCGGTAGAACAGGAAACAAGCCAGATCTAGAAAGCCAGAGAGGAGACGTAGTCAAAGATCACAGCCAGGTCAGAGGGAGCAAGAGATCAGAATAATCCAACAGGAAAAGCAAGCTGGGTCAGAATAACAAATCACACAGAAAGTCCAGAGGAGAACCGGGCCAGAAGAGCCAGAAATCAAGGGTGAAGAGTCCAAAAGCATACCCAAAGATAGGCTGGGGTTTCTGAAATAGTACTGTGTTCCGTAGTCCAGGTGCTCTGACTCCCAGTAACAGGGACTCCTCCAATCCTTGATGTATAAGAAACAGCACAAGTGGAATCAGCACTTAAAGAACACTGGAACATTTGATGGTTGTAAAATGAGTAATCTAAATAGAATGGATGTTCTTTGAGTTGCGATTCCACTTGTTCTAGTTCAAAAGCTTATGCCGGGATAGAAAGCAGGAATCTAAATGTATGCACCAGGAATGCTAGCTCTGCGTGAGGCAACTAATCAACCTTAAATCAGGCGTGCAGTGGTTTTAAAGGCCTATACACCCACCCTGTGGCATGCATGGGGAGTGCTGCACCTTCCGTCACCATGCTGACACAACGGATAAGAAAGACAATGCATTCCAACCACCTATGGGGGACGTGCACAAATTGGAGTAGGATAACCACTCTCTCAGGGGCACAGGAACAACTGAGCACCATGGAAGGTGTCTCAGGGGTTTTAATAGGCTGAAAGAGGCTGTCTTAGGACCTGGGGGCGGGGCATTCACTTACCACTCAATCATTATAGGGATCTAAGGACGGCTTCCTTCCCTTCCCTCAGTAGGGCTTTAGGGTTGGTGCGCAGGTGCCCCTTTAAGAGGCGTGCACATGCATACTTGGCCTAGGGGAACTTGGGGGATGCATGCACACTAGACCCAGAGGTGGACACATGAGCACAAACCTCCTCCAACACCGCAGCACATGACCTGTCCCCACTATGTGTGAGAAGGCGGGGAGGTGCATCATTATGACAGAAGCTTCAAATAAACACTTGCAATGCTATTGGTGCTATAGATTAACACTGGCCTCAAGCCAGTTTTTTAATGGTTCAGCAGTAAAACATTGACTGTGTGGCAACCACCCTTGTGACAGTCGGGAGCTGGCAAAAAGGGGGAGAGAGCTGTAGCACTGTTGCGTGAAAGGTCATGAGTGAAGTTATTACTGCTGTGCCAATCTTTACTGATAATCTGGATAATGTTTCTAAGCCTGTTTTGTGAATGGTCAGTATTTTCAGAAACAGTATTACTGAAGCCAGTGAATGATGTTTTCATGGTTCCTGTTCCATGGTTCTTTTCCTACTCGAAAATTATATTTCAGGTGTGTTTGTTGAGTGAGTATTTATGTAAGTTCCAGTTTATTTGTGAATATGCTTAAGAACCGATACAAGGCTAAAAAAGCACACAAGGCGTTTGTTCCCTTCTACAATCACTGCCTAAATGGATTTATACTTGGAATAATTCACAATATTCAAAATCTAAGTATCTGTTCTCGTACTATTCTTCAATCAATCAGGGAAATTGCTCCTTTGTTCTTTGCCAGAATTTAAGTTTTGCAATTCCCTTGTCAATTCACCATAGTTCACTGTTTATAGAATAGCTGTCAATGCATCCTCTCCACAATTGTATTGTAATGACTTGAAACTGCAGGTTTCTGCAGTCCATAGTTACTAAGCAGGCAAACTTTCTCTGAATGAGACGAGATGTCTCCACATCTCTGCTTTGCTCCATTTAAGCAAAGCATTTTGGGATCTCATACCCAACAAAGTAAAAGCTCTTTACATGTTTGCACATGTAAAATCATAGAGCAAAACTCACAACATTTCAAATGGCCAAAGAGGGACTCTTTTATTTTTTATGGGTCATATGGTCATAGAAGCTGTTACTATGGGTGAGGCATTTTAGTGACTTTATGCCCAATAGGTAACTATTTATGTAATATTGATATCATTTAGGAAATGAAAATATTTTATTTGCACAGATTATTATAAAAACACATTTGCTGCATTGTAATACACTGTATTGTTTATTTTATTGCTCTGGTGTTCTGTGATACATTTACACAAAATAAAAATGATAAGCTCTCATAAAAGAGAGACAATAGAGGAGGGAAGGGGATGGGACACTTCATCGCGGCTGCATCCGCGCAGCCGCTTCACCGCCGTCACTTCACCACACGACAGCTCGTCGTGGGACATTTCCTCGCTAAAGGTGAGTTTTAATGTGTTAGAAGATAGAGTCTTACAATTGAGTTAGAAGATAGAGTCTTACAATTACAATTTTAGTATTGGGGTTTAGGGTGGTTAAAATTAGGGTTTAGGAAGTTAGAATTAGTTTTTAGGGTTCGGGATTAATTTTAGTATTAGGGTTTAGGGGGTTAATTTTAGTATTAGGGTTCGGGGGTTAGTATTAGGGTTTAGGGGGTTAGTATTAGGGTTCGGGGGTTAGTATTCGAGTTCAGGTGTTAATTTTAGTATTGGGGTTTGGGGGTTAATTTTAGTATTGAGGTTTGGGGGTAAATTTTAGTATTGGGGTTAATTTTAGAATTGGGGTTTGGGGGTTAATTTTAGTATTAGGGATTGGGGGGGCACTTGGGGGGGGATTCATTTATTAGGGGGGTATTTTATTTTAACTTGTACGTTTGTAAGAGCTGACAGTTCAGTGCTGAACTGTCAGCTCTTACATAGCCGCGTCCGCGATGAAGCGGCCGCGTTATTCTTCATTGCTGACAGTTCAGCTTTCTAACTGCCACGCTGAACTGTCAGCGATGAAGTCGCCGCGCTGAAGTGTCCTAGACCCAGGAGGGAAGAGGGACAGGGGAATTTGGGACTGTTCTTCCTAAAAAGGGACACTTGAGAGTTATACATAGTGTCAGATTTGTTAAGCTTTAGTACATTTCTCCATGTTCCCAGTGAAAACTCTTCTTTCTGCAGAATTTTCTGGCAAGTCTAAGTGAAGGTTAAAAAAGTGACTAAACCCTAATATTTTTTAATTACTGAGTTCTGCCTAACTAAAACACTAAGTTGAATGGTGGCCTAATGATAGTAATTGAATGGTCCAATAATGACACTAATTGTGCACCATTCAAAGGAGTTTTGATCCGTGAAAGCAAAGATAAACGCAGCAATAATTCCACTTTCACAATGTATAATGGATTTTTCAGTAACATGAGCATATAATATTATTACTTTATCAGTTAAAAAATAACTGAAAATAAGTTTATTCACATGATTATAATACATTTCTAATTTACTCGTTGTCATGGCACAGCTAGGTACTCAGCTGCGCCTGGGCACCCACGCCGCAGCTCTCACTACTCCTGAGAGATCCATTGTGGAGGAACAGGTCAGGGACCAGGGAATAAAACAAGATGGCGCTAAGTCCCTGACCTCTTTATATAACATCTGTGTGCCCCACCTACTGGTGGTAGGTGGCCGGTCATGTGATCCCAGCAACCTATTTAAACCCAGCACACCTTCCAGTCAGTGCTTGGTTATTTTGCTTTTTGCTTCTGTCTGCTGCAAGACTGCATTTTCGTTTGCTCTTCCTGCTCCAGCTTCTGTTCCCGGTTCCTGCTTCCTGATTCCTTGGACAACTGCTACAGCCTGCTTCCTGACCTAGATCCAGATTAAGCGTTTGTCTGTCTGCTGCAGATTGCATTTTTGTTTGCTTTTCCTGCTCAAGCTTCTGTTCCCGGTTCCTGCTTCCTGATTCCTTGGACAGCTGCTACAGCCTGTTTCCTGACCTAGTTCCAGATTTATCGTTTACTTCTGTCTGATGCAAGACTGCATTTTAGTTTGCTTTTCCCGCTGCTGCCTTCTGGAAATGTATTATTTTTATTAAAGGCCTCGATGCCACCACAGACCCTTTGGGACCCTGTCTCCACTTCCAGGTGCTCCTAAGGGTCGTGATAGTAAGGGAGTGCTGTTCATCTGCAAATTGGGTTTCATCCGCTCCATGACTCTCCAGGTGGGTGTGACACTCGTGAGCTTGAATCTATTCCTTGAAACAAGATGGAGGGAGCAATACCTCATCCATCTTTCCCTGATTATTTTCTTTCCAAGACTCAACACACAATCTGTAAGGCAAACAAGTGAGTAGCTTTGAGCATGTACAACATCACAGTTCCACTAGAGCAGGGGTATGCACATTTTTGAGAAAGAAGAGCCAAAAATATCCCTCCCAACCATACTTTGAGAGACATAATTACCATTTACTCAAATATAAGACAACTTGGATTATAAGACGACCCTCCAAACTTTGGTTATTAATTTAAGGGAAAAAAAGAAAAAGCCTAAATATAAGATGACTCTATAGGAAAAAAGTTTTACTAGTAAATATTCCTTCACATGTAAATAGTTTTTACATATTTAATAAAAAAGTCTGATTGAAAATTCAAATGCATTACTATTATGCTGTGGTCTCTTACCGGTATGGAAGGAGTCCAGATGCAAGGAAGACAGTTTGCACACAGGGACAAGCTAGAGACACCAAGCCCAATAATTGAGGATGTGAACAATAATCCAGATGGTGAAACATTGCATGAGGGCAAGTATAATCTTAGTGCAAAGAAGGAGACATGAATCTTGGTCAAAGGGAAAGCCGAGGTCGGGACAGGCAGTACAGGATCATAGTCAGGATGGATATCTGACGTTAGGACAGGCAGTACAGGATCATAGTCAGGATGGATATCTGACGTTAGGACAGGCAGTACAGGATCATAGTTAGGATGGATATCCGAGGTCAGGACAGGCAGTACAGGATCATATTCAGGATGGATATCCGAGGTCAGGACGTGCAGTGCAGAATGGGTAGCCAAAAGTCAAGTCGGGCACAACTGTTATGAGATCGGTAAAACAGGCAGAAGTCAGATAACAGAATACACACAGGATAACAAAGGATAGAGATTGCAAGTAAACTTTAACTGATTGGAAACTTCAGCTTCAGGAAGTACTGAATTGTAGGAGTAGTGTGTTTATGTATTATGCAGTTGAAACATTCTTGATTGGGATCATTTAATTGCTATAATTGATGCATTGCCATGGTGACTCAATGGCAATGTTTACACGCTTTCTGTTTCATCTTATTGGCGATCACTCCCCCTGACACCACCGCACCAATGTGGGATGAGAGGATGGAGTTTCCCTGCTTGGTGGGTGTTCCATTTCTCAGGGAAGCGGGGCTAAACAAAGTGGGCCCACCATCTTGGATGATAGCATGGACACAAGTTACCTCGTGACCTCTTTATAGGTCTGATAAGACGGCCTTAAATATGAGATGAGGGGGCATTTTAAGATAATTTGCTGTGAGAAAAATCTTGTCTTATATTCAAGCAAATATGGATGTATTGGGAGGAGAGGACAATTTCATAGCATTCCCCTGGACTAAAAAAAACCCCTGCAACTTGGCAAGAGTGGCAAGAGCCCGAGTTTTGTTGCCTCAGTTTGCTGAACCCTGTACTAGAGCATTGTTTATTTCAGAGCTTTTCAAATGTCTGTGCTATAAAACAGATTTTTAGTGCTATATCTGTCCCAAACAGCTTGCCAGTGACAAACATGTTCCCAGACAGCTTGTCAGTGTCATCTCTGCCCCCAACAGCTTGCCAGTGCCACTTTTGTCCCAAAAAAGTTGTAGGTACTATGTTCCCAAACAGCTTCCTGGTGCCATCTTTAGGGCAAGACCGTAGGGCCAGTTGCCCATGGTTCTTAAAAATATGGTCCGGGCTGTTGGTGGATAGTATAACATTAAAAAAGCAGCCCACTTGGTGAAAGCAGCCAAACAATCCATGCAGGACCTTTAAAGGTCCCACCATGTATGTATAAAAGGAAAACTGCCAAGCATATTTAACAGTCTCCTCTTATATAGATAACGGAGGAGGCCTTTATTCATATATTGCTCTAGGCTCCATCTGTTTTTACTCTAAACCTACACAAAGACTTGCACACATTTTCACGACTCTCACCTATTACAAAAGCAAATTCAAATGTTTAACCATTTTGTTTAAAAGTAAAACACATTAGTGTTTCCCGGGATACATCCGTTCTTCTCAAGGAACAATGCCAAATCTCTGATATATTTAGCATGTCAGTCACAACTTCACAATGCCTTGTGGAAGAAAGCAAGCAAGTGAACAGAGAAATCATCTTGTCAAATGAGGCACTTTAAAGAAAAAAACCTCACAATGGCTAGCGGCAAAGTCAGAAGGAGTCTGGAGAGAAAACCAGAAGTGATGTGGCTCTGCATTATATCATTAAAAGTAACTGCCACATAATACAGAATGCAAAACAAGACCAAGACAGGAGCACAGAAAGAACTCTCCTGTTTATATGTGTTTATAGTAGCAGATTACTAAAAAAAACATGCTTAGCTAGTATCCGTTGATATGAAATGTGTAGGCTTTTGTTAATTTAGATAGTGGGAGTTATTTATAAAAAGACAGACACAAAAAGGTGTCCAGAAGGTACCGAAAAGGTGCGATCTCCATATTTTATGTATAATGGCGGTATTGCATCCCTCTAGTGTGTGGGGAAATAACACCTCTTTCATTTTATACATGGTGTGCACTGATGTTAAAAATGCCTGAGCATCACAGAAGTGGCAAGCCAGCACACTTAGTGCAACTTTTGTAAGATTTTAGTATTATACATTGGGACACATGGAAATAGCGCCACTATTTTAAAAAGATTCTGTGGGTTTTACTGCTATTGTTCAGCATAGCAGTACAACGACAGGCACTGGAATGAATATAGCTGGAAACCACATGGCCCCGGTGCGAAAAGTGCACTGGGGCCCCCACATGCATCTTCCCTCGCCCATCCTTTTGTATAACATATACAGATACAAACACTGACAAACATACAGATACACAGACACACACTGATACACATACATACACACATACAGACAGACACACATATAGACACACATGCAGATGCACATACACAATATGAAGATGATACAGATATAAACAGTGACACACATACAGGTACATAGGGGCACACACTGACAGATGCAGACACACATACAGACACACAGGGCGACTGGGCCCCTGGAGTGACGGCCCAGTCGCAGCTGCAACCCCTGCGACAACGGTAGTTCCACTGTTATGGCAATATGAGATAAAATGGACACTTGCTTCTTTTAACAGTTAAAACGGTGCTTAGAAGATAGAGACATTTTCTTACAGAATACAACCCCCCTTCTTTCCCCCTGTTGCTTGTGCAGCTTTACTAAGATACGTGTATATTTGCACAAGCACGCCTATTGTCCTACATATAACCAATCAACTAGTGGTACAATAGACGCCCCCTTCCTATCTCCTGAAGTGTATATCAAGCTGTATCACACCCAATAAAGTAGAGATTTGCTTTGACTCCACAGAGTGTGTCAGTGTCTTTTCTCTCCGTGCACGTATCATATCTAACTAATTTGGACCAACACATCAACATAACTGACCCTTGATCAGATCCAAAACACCATCACTGAATATACCTGTCCCCAAATTCTGATGCGCAGAAATAGGGAGCACACACAAGGATGCTACGTTTCCTTGCTGTTGGCAAAGCCATAAAATTACAACCTTGGAGCAAGTAGTATTGTTCATTTGAATGTCTTTAGGAGAAGCAAAGGGGCAAACATGGTTTTCTAGTCATGTTAGCTCAACGAGGTCATCATTTTGAAGTGTCTTTTCACACATTCCAATGTTTCAGAAGAACATGTCTATAGACGCATGATATATGTCACTCAGAATTGTGGTGAGCACATGCATTATGAGAGCAAATGAAAACTAAGTGCCTGTATGGTAGTAAAGGGGAATGTTCATTATTTATTATGCAAAACTCCATAACCCCCCCAATAAAAGACACCAGCCATGTATGGAGTTAAATAGGCCACAGCTTTATTAAACATAACAAATGTAACTGGATAAGCCAAAATGTACCTCCGTTTATTCTTATAATTTATTATAACTTTATATATAACTTTAAACATTCCGTGAAAAAATACAGTTACTTCTAGTCCTGGCCAATCAATCCATAACATCCAACAAACTTAACCCGTTACAACTAAGATCTCTAAGGTGGACCCCTCGTCCACACTTTCTTTAAACCTGATGCTAATCACCAGCCGGCAGTTAGCTTGGTGGGCACGGCCGTTATGATATCCTTCATACTGCTTAGAGGTTAGGGTCCACCCTGTCCATCCATATGACTCAACTTTCTTACTTAATTACTGGATTGCCAAGGACAACCCCGCCACAGGCACCGCTGGTTAACCCCCTTAACTCAGCGGTGTCCACCACAATCCACTGCCATGGCCTGTATCACTGCCTCTTGCAGTGCCATATTAAACAAATCCAGCCCTATGTTAAATGTGGACACCATCACTGTGAAATAAAAATTCAAATACCCTGTGATGAACAGTGATACCCCCACCCCCAGCACAAATTTGGACACCTGTGTATTCAATTTTATCGTGGACCTCTCCAGAGCCCTCTGATTTTGGGCACACCTCCAGTAATTTCTGGGGACAACTTCAGACCAGACTATGCAAACCTCAGGGAACAAGACAAGTAATCTGGCTAAATCTTGCTTGATAATGTCGCACAGGCCCTAGACCGGGACAGTGTCCTAATCATTACCATCCAAGTGAATCACGAAAATATCAGGGGAACCCAAAAGCCGGGAGAGCTGCATGATCTCAATGAGAAGCTGGACCCACCTCAAGCCTCGCGTCCCTAGCCAACAAACTTCAGCTTGGAGAAGAGAGAGTCCCATATGCTCACCACCAGGGCGGACTGCAGCACGCAGTGGCGCCCAAAATATGTAAGAATGGCTGATCAAATCTTACATGGAAAGCGATCTATAGGGATAAAAGAGGAGGGGAAAAAAATAGACCTGCCAGGCCCACATGACTGGAATATGCAAGATTCCCACCAACTGATACGCCGTACTGCGTGGTCCGAGTAACCCAACCTGGAGGCCTCAGTGGCTGCCCCTATCCAGAATGAGTGGCCCCTTGAAATCCCCACTCGGGGTGCCCAGCGCAACCAGGGTTAGTTTAAACACCCGTATAAATTGAAAACAGGAGAGGCGGCTGCCATCCAGATGAAGGAGCAAAGAACCCGGGGCAGAGGGTCACTGTGAGGAGCAGTGGTAGCGGGCCTGAGTGCAAAGGCCTTGTGTGAGACAAACGCTGCCTTCCAGATGTGTCCTGGGGGCTCCAGCTCCGAAATCCTGGCCGAGGAGGGGAATCAGGACTGAGACGGGTGGGGGGCGTGAGACACACCTGCCCAACCCTCGACCAGTATCAGCAGCGGTGGCTCCGACTGGAGTCACCATCAGTTGTGCCATCTGCTACTGGATTTTGGCCCCACCATCCAGCAGGGCTTCAGCCCTAAGGGCCGCCAGGATGCTTTCAACATCCATCCCCTGCAGACACGAGCAGTGCAAATTCACTGCTATATTCGGACCTAAAATGGCTGCCAGAGAAAAGGGGGAGGGGGGCTGCCTATATACACTCACATTCCCAGCCACTCCTCCCAAGGTGTCACTCACAAGCCATTCACACCCCTCACATAAACATGGTCCCCTCCCACCTATGCTGTGCCTGTCTCCCGGGGAACTAATCTTGTCTCCCCATAATGAAATCTTAGTTTTATTTTACTTCTTTGAATTTTACCATATGCTACCGCATATCCAAAGTATCTTTGAACTCTTTCACAGCAGGGCTTCCCAACCTGGATGGGACTGCAATGTCTACAGTGAAGGTGTGAGTAGTTCAACCAAAACCTTGTTGTGGATATTTAATATACTTTATTAATGCAGTAACAGACTCCTCAACAGAGAGGGCTGGGTAAAATAAAAAAAAAAATGATAGCAGGTATTTATTTAATTCTTAGCACTCTGATAATGACTAAAAGCCAATAGGACTTCAAACATAGAGGGGACGTGAGCCTTTGATGTAAAATTGAAAGCTGGCATGATCTCAAAAAGGTGGGGTTCCAACACGTTACCGTGTTTGTTGCAACGGTTAGAAGACTATTAACAATATCCACTAGCCTTTTCTGTAAAACTTTTATTCTATGCTGTTTACAAATTTATGTGCAAAGTAGAACACAATCAGGTGTTAGAAAACATGACACATTTCTGGTTGAGAAATTTACATGGCAAGTTGAGTTGTAATAACTTATTGCACCTTATATGAATGACTATACTCTATTATGGGTAAAGAAAGTGTTACAAATGTTCAGAGAATACCATGTAATTCCATCAGTACATTCTCACTTTTATTTAAACAAAGGATATATTCTGTGTTTCTAGTCAATGGCCAATAGTTGTATACACATGAGTACATTCTGAGCGATTCAGTTGTAAAGGGAAAAATGACAGCAAATAAAATTACACTGCTTATAGAGTAATAAATATGCTTGATATTATAATGTAGGAATCTGATTCTATTGTCATCTAGGAACACAAACCAACTGGGATTTCGGGATTTGAGCCCTACACTATATTATTTGGTTTGTTAAGGAATGCATTCTTTGAGGATTGAATCAGAAATCCATTTTATCCCTGAGTTGGTTCATGAAAAAGCAATGAAATCCTAGCACAGCAGAGAGTAGGTTTCTGGAGGCTTTTAGGCCTTGTTCTTTACAGATGTCTGTATTACCAGTTTTACACCTCTAAATCATCATGACTGTCCATAAATGTTAGTTTTTGAATTTAAAAATAATATTTAATTCCTCTGGAACATAGATAGTGGAAGCACTTTCTATTGCAGTTTAAAGAAGAAAATAAAATCTTCTATATGGTGATAGTAGTGTGAAATACAAAATAACGTCAATAAGCTACAGTAAATATAATAGACTGTCAAATCTAATTTGTGTTGAGACATTTTAATTGCAAAAGCCCTGGTATTTATATAACCTTTCATTATGTGAATATACATCAAGACTTACATAAACCTTGTATAAAATTCCATTGCTTGGCATCGAATCATGTTTATTGTATAGTTTGGCATAAGTGCATAAATGTATATACAATGATGATTGTGTAAAATAACACAAAGCAAAGAGCCATTACATAATTGTTTTATTAAATTCCAACACTTTGAGGGAGCTGCTTGTGCCTCCATCAAAATTGATTTGGCGGAGATTGTCCACAATTTTTCAAGTGCTTTTTTTTCTATAAATGTCCTGCACTGGTACTAAATGGACCAAAGCAAGCCATAACTGCATTATAGGTGCATGTGATTCTAGCTCCTGACTTTTTTTATACTGTTATCATGTGTGCCACTTATATACATAACTCCAATTTTTCAGATGGACTGATCACTATACCATTGATATCGCACCATTAGTTACCTCTAAACATAGATATATGAGCAACAGTATCTGCAAATCTCACATGTTATCAAACCAGTGTGAATAAGAAACAAATCAGTTCTAAATGGTTTAAAGGTATACATACCTTGCTTTTGCCTAAAGGGAAATGTAGACTTGCCTAACTCAAAGGAAAGGTAGTTCAAGTCATATGTGGTGACTCAACCCTTTATTAAAGAATGTAAACTAAGCAAGGTGTTCAATGGACTTCCGATGTATCTGTTTGTGACACCATGACTATAGAGATATGCACTCCACATAGAACGCCAAATGGATTTTTTAGATTATTAAAGCTACGTACATTATTAAAGCATTTATACATATGTAGTATCTGTAATACAATAAAATTCATGTTTGGGTTTCACATTTTAGAATACTCTCAATGGTTTAACCCTACCCTAGTCTGAACAACAAGACTCAAGATCAAAGCCTGAAAGCCACAGGGCATGTATATGTGTCTGCATATGATACATTAAATAATGGCTTGGAGGATAAAGAAATAAGGGGATAGGGAGCAGTACTGCTGAGGCTGAAAGTCAAAAGTTGAAAAAAAAAAGGGCCCCCGATGAAGCTGCCACAGTGAAACGCGCATCGGGCCTTTCCCTGCCTTCGGCTTCATTGTCATCCTGTCTACCTGTCTCTATAGCTCTGTCTCTTTTAGCTAGCATGTCAGGTTAGGTAACACAAAGCCTTTCACAGTAGGTTGCCTGTTAGGCCGGCCAATGTCTGCTTTATAGGGACCAGTACTAGTTAGGCTTTCATCAGTAACTAATTGGTAACCTATATAGAGCAGTACTGCTAAGGCTGGAATGTTAAAGGTTGAAAAAGATGTATATATATATTTGACTTTTCAGCCTCAGCCAGTGGTGTATCTTGATTTTGTGCTGCCCTAGGCAGACAAAATCCGGGCACCCCCCTACCCAAGCTGCACACCCACGTTACACACCTAAGACATGCCCCATCATTCAGACTCACATCAAGCTCACACTCCCATCACACTCAGTCACACACTCCTACTCCCATCACACTCAGTCACACACTCCTACTCCCATCACGCACACTCTGACTCCCATCACACTCAGTCACACACACTGTCTCCTATCACACACACTCTGACTCCCATCACACTCACTCACACACACTGTCTCCCATCACACACACTCTGACTCCCATCACACTCAGTCACACACACTGTCTCCCATCACACACACTCTGACTCCCATCACACTCAGTCACACACACTGTCTCCCATCACACACACTCTGACTTCCATCACACTCAGTCACACATAGTCTCCCATCACACACACTCTGACTCCCATCACACTCAGTCACACACACTGTCTCCCATCACACACACTCTGACTCCCATCACACTCAGTCACACACACTGTCTCCCATCACACACACTCTGACTCCCATCACACTCAGTCACACACAGTCTCCCATCACACACACTCTGACTCCCATCACACTCAGTAACACACACACACACACACACACACACACTCTGACTCCCATCACACTCAGTCACACACACACACACACACACACACACACACACACACACACACACACACACACACACACACAGTCTCCCATCAGCACTTACCTTTCCCTGGCAGGCAGGCAGCATGGTCCCTCCATGCTGCCTGTTCGGCTTCCCGGCGATTGTGCCGACAGGTCACGTGACCGGGCGCGCGTATGACGTCAGCGCGCCCGTCACGTGACTGTCGGCACTTCCGTGTCGGCACACTGCACGGGGAGCTGAACAGGCAGCACGGAGGTTTCTCTGTGCTGCCTGTTCGGCTCCCCGTGCAGCCTGGCAGACAGAGCGATTGTGAGGGGGGATCTTCCGATCCCCTCTCACCTCTGTCTCTGCCTGCAAGCGCGGTGGGGTTTTTTTTTTTTTTTTTAAAGGGCCGGATTTTTTTTTTTTTACATTTTTTATTTTTTATTTTTTTTTTTCCAGTGCTGGGGGGCGCTGCCGCCCCCCAAAATTTGCCGCCATAGGCATCCGCCTAGGATGCCTCGCGGTAAATACAGCACTGGCCTCAGCAGTACTGCTCTCTATCCCCTTATTTCTCTCCAAATTCTGGACATATTGGATATATTTAATATTGGGACTTAATGGGGGATCTTTTTCTGTACATGCTGTCTCCAGACAGTACTTAACTACAGAAAATCCCCTTATTTCCTAGTGTTTTAGATACTTGTTGTGAATTGAGCTGTGTGGCAATTCACTTTTGTGGTTCCCTCTTTTATCTGCATTACCAATAAAAATGTATACTTTTTATCCGGACATTCTGATGATAGTTTTTGGTCAGCAGTCCATTTTTCAGTTGCTCTTTGTTATAATACTTATCAGTATTAACAATTATATTTTATTCTGTAGTTTTCCTCTGTTGCTCTTTTTCCTGTTACAGTTTGAAATAATCTTTTTTTTTTCTATTATGTATTGTTCCCCAGAACCTTTTACATGCACAATAATAATACAATGGAAGGAAGCTACAATTTATATAGACAGCGGTAATTTGAAACTTTAGGGCCATCTTGGTTTCTTAAACCTTTTGAATCTCATTAATGGATCTGCAGTCCTCCCCATCTGCAAAGCAATCAGGGAGAAATCCTACACACAGTGCACTCGATCAGCAAATGAATTATTCAACGCTGGTAAATCATTTCTGCAGTACTCATACAGATAAAAAAAATAATGAAGCCATAAAAGAATGCACTTCTTGGTTTGTTCTTTCATAGAACTGCAGAATTAGATACTCTATATAGGATGCCTTATTTGGCGTATAACAAAGCGGCTATGTGTGTTCAACTCGCTGTGCTGATTTTTATTTATATTGATGTTAAAAATCATCCTAATAGAAATCTTCAAAATATTCCTAGAAATGTATCACAGTTTTGCTTTGTCTGAGAACATATGCTTGTCTACCCGGTGAGACCTAAATACAATACTTGGGGGTTTGAAAAATGCAGCAATTCCTAAAGAGGCTAATATATGGAGGAGGACTTGAAATGAACTGATATAGTACAAGCAACTAGATGACTGTAATTAAAGAGTTGGATGAAATTACTATTTTGGACAATAAGGGGTTTAAAGGTTATGATTCTCTTTATAATTTTTGTAATAACCATTTCTCTCTCTCTCTCATATATATATATATATATATATATATATATATATATATAGAGAGAGAGAGAGAGAGAGAGAGAGAGAGAGAGAGAGAGAGAGAGAGAGAGAGAGAGAAAAAAAAGAGAGAGAAATGTTTTTGAAAAAATTATAAAGAGAATCAGAACCTTTAAACCCCTTATTGTCCAAATTAGTAATTTCATCCAACTCTTTAATTACAGTCATCTAGTTGCTTGTACTATATCAGTTCATTTCAAGTACTCCTCCATCCCCTGTTTGTTTTACTAATCATCCCATGTCCACAGTTCAAACATTCCTCTATCTATTGCCCCTCTTCATTAGTCACTCCTCACACCTTCCCTAAGCTCACATTATCTCATCTGCTTTCTAGTTTGACAGACCTTTACTCCAAAAAAACACCCCGAGGGACTGATGAATGACAGTCTAAGAGGAGGAGAATCAGAAGGGGATACTAAGCAGACTGACATGAGATGAGACCTCCAAGATCATCTTTGTCTTTGACATTGAAGGTAGATAGAACATCAATAAGTTGTCAATCAAAAAGTCCAGTCCACCATGTTGGTGCCTACAAGGTGGTGGCCACAAGTCTCAGGGATGGGACGGTTCTTTTCGGCTGCTGAAACGCAGCTGCTTCACTGTGACCTCTCGCGTGATGACCAGTTCATCGCACAAGAGGTCATAGCAGAGTGTTCATTGCGGGACAGTTCATTGCAGGGATCGCGTACAAGGTGAGTATTATTTGTATTAGGGATTAGGTGTTATTATTAGTGCTTAGTGTTATTATTAGGGGTTAGTGTTAGTATTAGGATTAGTATTATGGGTTAGTGTTAGTAGTAGGTGTAAGTATTGGGGTTCAGGTGGTTGGTATTGGGTTCAGGGTAATTTTCGGGGGGGGGGGGGGTTAAATTATGGAAATAGTTGAGAGTAAGATGTAAAAGAAATATCTCAGAGGGTACATTTCTTTTCTTCAACAAGCTGTTTAATTTCCAAATTTAAACTAGGACATATTACTGATTCTGGTAACTTTTATCCAAGGTCAGTTGATAGAATTATGTTTTTATTTCTCACATTTCCCTGTTCACCAGATTCTGTTCTTATTATCTTTGGAGAGCCAAGATATTTTCTTCATATCAGCTATTCCATGGGTAATGAGATCAGAAAAAAAGGAACTACAAAACCTTGCAGCTCTACAGGTATCTCTTCAAACTACATCTACAAGGAGTTTCTTTATTATTTGCTCATCATGTGCACCTCAGAAACAGAAACATCCGTAGGCAGAAAAAGAATCCAAAAAAGAAATACAAATGATTATGTTTTTGAACTATTTTTTATTAGCTACAGAATATGTGACTTATCTTTTGTTAACATACAATTGTATGTTATATCCTATCTTTGTCTTATTTCATCTGGATTTATGGATTTCAAAGCTTTCAGAGAATATCCAGCATTCAGGTGAAAAAGGTCATCTCCTATAAAGTATTACATTTAGAATTTGAGTTTAAAGAGATAGTAAACAATATGGGGACAATTCTGTCTTGAACCCTAAACTCCAAACAGATTTTGCCCCCCTCGCATGCCCTCATGATGACCTTGCAAAATGCAGTTAAAAAATAATTTTTGCAAGTTTGAAATGTGGTGAAGGCAAGAGAAGATTCAACTCACCTTCCATTCACTTCAATGGGGGAAGAATTTACACTCGGTTTTGAGACTAAGTCCACTATCAAGTTGCCTGTTATAGCAGCACCCAATTTTAAATACTAAGGTCAGATGCTGCCAAAATAGCCTCTAGACCCCTAATAATAAATGGGACCGAGAACTGGAAAGATGTTCCTGGCTTTGAAACAAATTTTGGGGTGGAGGGCTGCCAAGATGGCCCCCAGCTCACAATAACTAATGAGATTGGTGGCTGGTAAGATGCCCATGGCCTTATGACAAATACCGGGACTGGGGACTTCCAAAATGGCCGATAACCCCTAATAACTAATAGAGCTAGGGGCTGGGCAAAGTGCCCCCATTCCTGGCTTTAATATCAGTGCCAGGGGCTGGACAATGTGCCCCCTAAGTTATACCGAATCCATGCCCCCATCTCTCTAATAAGCAGGGCCACTTTAAGACCCTAGTGGCCCCTGGGCATAGTCTTTAGCAGTGGGACACCCTCTACACAATTTTTCTAAAGTCACAATGTAAAAAACTATATGTAAATGTACACTTTTTAATAGTATATGCAAGTATTTTAAAATTTCATTCAACTAATTGTATATGTAATGAACATGTTATTGAAAAACTACATTTCTAGTTTTTATTCCCTTTTTCTGCATCCACATTGAACCTAAAGGATTTAACACAACACCATACAGTATCTACAACACTTGCCATGGACTTATATTGCACCCACAGCATTTGACTTGTACTCTATTGCACCCACATGGTTTTGCATTCCACAGTGTCAATGTGCCCCACAGAACAAACCACAGTGTCATTTTCCCTCACAGAACTGGCCCTGCAGAACATGCCACAGTGTCACTTTGCCCCATAGTACATGTTATTTTTCCCCACAGAAGTTACCACATAATCACTTTGCAAATTAAAAGGAGCCACAGTCATTTACCAATTAACATACCACAATGAGTTTGCCATTAACATATACAACAGCCAGTTTGCCCATTAAAATATGTCACATTTTGTTCATTACAATGTGGCACTGTTTGTCCATTAATATGCCACTGGTAGTTTCCCCATTAATATGCCACAGCCAATTTGCCCATTAATATGCCACAGCCAGTATGCCATTAATATGCAACTGTTCATTTGCCCATTAATATGCCACTGCCAGGATGCCCTTATGCCACTGTTCATTTACCCATTAATATGCCACAGTCAATATGCCCATATGCTACTGTTCATTTTCCCATTAATGTGCCACAGACAGTATGCCCATTAGTATACCACAGCCTGTATGCCCATTAATATGCCACAACGAGTATGTCCATTAGTATGCCACAGCCAGTATGCCCATCAGTATGCCACTCTTTGTCCATTAACATGCCAAGGCCAGTATGCCAATTAATATGCCACTGCCAGTATGCCCAGTAATGCCACAGCCAGTATGCCAGGTAAGATGCTACTGCCAGTGTTCATCCCCACTTCCCAGGCCCCATAACTTACCTTGCTGCTGCTCTGCTCTCTCGGCCGCCTCCTCCGCAGTCTTCTCTCCATGCATTACTTGCTGTCACACTAAGAGCAAGCCGGAGCGCATCCACTGGATGTGAGACAGTCATCCGCTCCATGTGAGACAGTAACGTAGGCAGCGGGGTGGGTGGGGGGTTTGGATTGTTGGGCCAGTGGGTTCTCTTTAACCAGTGAAAACAAATACAATAAAGTGAACATGTGCGCTAGTGACCAACACTAGAAAAAAAGAGCATTACCCTTTTCTATGAGACGAAATGCTCAGATATCATGCAAAGGGAAAAAAACAAAAACAATAATAGTGTAGTATATCAGTACAATGATATAATAGTGCAAAGTGCATAAATGGTACACTCACAATTACATGAGCAATACCCTGCTCAAGATAAATAGCGTGGGTGAGCTCAGATAAGAGCAGGTAGATCTTGTAAACCAGCTCCAGAGGCAGCCCAGATATCCAGATCACATGGGAAGGAGAAGGCAGGATTGCACAAGTAAGTATTTTAATATATAAGCAATAAAACCAACAAACAGTAAGATCTTACATTTAAAAACGTTTTAAAAGTCCCAGATGCTTGTCCATAAAACCAATAATGTTGTCTGTGCACTCCTCTCCTCTCACACAACGCGTTTCCCCTCTTATTGAGGCTTTTTCAAGTGTCAAAAACTTGAAAAAGCCTCAACAAGAGGGGAAACGCGTTGTGTGAGAGGAGAGGAGTGCACAGACAACACTATTGGTTTTATGGACAAACATCTGGGACTTTTAAAATGTTTTTAAATGTAAGATCTTACTGTTTGTTGGTTTTATTGCTTATATATTAAAATACTTACTTGTGCAATCCTGCCTTCTCCTTCCCATGTGATCTGGATATCTGGGCTGCCTCTGGAGATGGTTTACAAGATCTACCTGCTCTTATCTGAGCTCACCCACGCTATTTATCTTGAGCAGGGTATTGCTCATGTAAATGTGAGTGTACCATTTATGCACTTTGCACTATTATATCATTGCACTGATATACTACACTATTATTGTTTTTGTTTTTTTCCCTTTGCATAATATCTGAGCATTTCGTCTCATAGAAAAGGGTAATGCTCTTTTTTTCTAGTGTTGGTCACTAGCGCACATGTTCACTTTATTGTATTTGTTTTCACTGGTTTGCTAGGAGTGAGACACTAGCTGTGCACAAGTGCTAGCTTACTCCATCACAGTTATTGGCGCAGTATACTGTATTGTTTGTTTATTCCTCTTTAACCAGTGCCCACTTTGCTAATTGGTTAAAGTGGCCCTGCTAATAAGTGATGAAACCAGAGGCTAAACAAAATGCCCTCAGAATCACCCTTAGTAATGGAGCTGGGGATGATGCCTGCAGCCCCATTTTGGTAAACTATGACGCACCACGATCTGCAATGCCTTTGATTCCTCATCTTTAGCCCAACAAAGGAGGCCATCCAAAAATAAAAAAAATCCACCTAACCAAAAATGTGCAGAAAAAAAACTAAAGAAAGACTGAAATCTCAGCTGATACTCCAATCAAAAGCCTCCCTGGTTCCAGCCCAGCCATTAGTTGATTCTGAAACAGGTTTCAAAATCAGTCAATGGCTGGACCGGGTCCAGGGAGGCTACTGAAACTGGTTTCAAAATCAGTCAATGGTTGGTCTTGGACCAGGGAGGCTTCTGATTAGGTGACAAAGTCAGCTACTATGAGTAAAGATGAAAAAGGGTATCTGATAAAAACATTTTAAAATGCAGAGACTCAACATAGTAATAGATAAGTGTATATTTATAAAAAGGTAACTACTAGCTTGTCTGAGATTACATCAGAGGCTTAAAAGTAAAAAAACTATAAATATTAGCATACAAATTTAAAGAAAAAGTAAAAAATAAATTATAGTAGGTACAACACTCCTAAACTGAGCCCAGGATGTAGCGAAAATGTATCAATGAATATGTAGGATGGGCACAGAAATAAAGAATAGTAAACCACAGTGATATAATCCAATATATGTTTAAGGTCAGAAATTTGTAAGCTCCATTAAATGCATAAACTTTGTATATCATATCAATGAGCAGTACATGCATAAACATTGTATATCATGTCAATGAGCAGTACAATGCATACATTCTGTTAATTGGGGCTGTGCTTAGTGAATGGGCATTGCTAAACTTTGCAAGAAGGGTGAGATGCAGGGAGGTATGAGATGGAGGGAGAGAGGGGTAATAATCTGGAATGAGGGAATGAGATGAAGAGTGAGAGGATTGATAATCGGGAGACAGGGGTTCTCAACTGGAGGGAGGGGCGAGAAGCTGGAGGGAGGGGTGACAAGCTAGAGAGAAGGAGTGAGAGGAAAGGTGAGAGGGGTGATAAGCTGGATAGAGGGGATGAGATGAAGGTGAGAGGGGTGATAAGCTGGAGAGAGGGGGTGAGATGGTCAGTAAAGGAATGATAAGCTGGAAAGACAGAGTGAGATGGAGAGGGTGAGAAGCTGGAGAGAGAAGTGAGAGGCTGGAGAGAGTTGAAAAGCTGGAGAGAGAGGTGCTAAGCTGGAGAGAAGAGTGAGAAGCTGAAGAGATGGGTCCTAATATGGAGAAGGGATTGATAAAATAGTGAAGGGGTGAGAAGCTGGAGAGAGGGGTGAGATTGCGGAGAAAGAGGTGCTAAGATGAGAAGGGTGAGAAGCTGGAGAGAGGTGTGTTAAGCTGGAGATAAGGGTAAAGCTGTAGAAAGGGGTGCTAAGTTGGAGAGAGGAGTGAGAAGATGGAGAGACGAGTGAGAAGCTGTAGAGAGGGGTGCTAAGATGGATAGAGGGGTGAGAAGCTGGAGAGAGGTAGGGAGAGAGAGTAGGGTAAAGAGAAGGGGTGAAATTATGAGTGACTGCAAGAGAGAGAGAGAGAGAGAGAGACACCTAATAACAGGGTTTTTACTACAGAGTGTCTTTCCACACAACCTAAGTGTAGTGAAAGTAAAAACATAACGCTGTCAGGTAATTGGCATCCAGATTGCTGAGATAAATATTTGACGAAAGTGAGCTGTAATACCTTATTCAAAAGTACTATGAAGAGACAACCTGAAAATAACTGTGTCTCTAGTATAGGAAGTAAACAGTTCCCGAGTATCTATCCCCTCAAGGGTTAATTAGCTGCATTCAGCGGTCAGCATGGAAATAGCTTACACAAAACAAAACTCTTGAAAAAGTACAAGTGAACCTTGGACTGAGTATAGCGTAATAATTTAACCAAAGTCTGGATTGCCACAGTTGTACAATAAATATGCAGCAATAGTGTTATAAAACAGATCTCTGTATCTCTGAAGGTATAATCTTTTTAGCACTGACATCTAATGCAGTAATAAACTTGCATTAGATACAGATGCAGCATTTTCGTTTAGAGCAGCCTGTCAAGCGCTGATTGCTGCTCCCAGTATCTATCACACTGAGGTATTCACTTTTAAAGGGACAGTATCACCTGAACCTTGTTTTTACTATGCATGTAGAGCATACAATTATTGAAAATGATCTATACATTGTATTAGCAAAACTGGGAGCAAATGCCTAAAAGTAGGATAAAAATGTATTTTAAATGTATTCATGCCACATCACCTGTGGCACGTTATGCAAATTACACATTTCCCATTGAAAAGAAGTCAATTACATACCATGCCACAGGTGATGTCATAAACAGGAGACTCCACAGACATATTGAAAACACATTTTTGTCCTAATTTAGGGATTTGCTTGCACTTTTGCTAACACAATGTATAGATCATTTTCAATTATTGTTTATGGTCTATGTTCACAGTTCACAGTTCACAGTTCAACAATGTTTGGGTGATACAGTCCCTTTAATAAGCAGATTGCCAAGTACTGATCACCGTTCCCAGTATCTCTCACATTGCGGTATGTCCTTTAAGATTCTTGTAATGCATATTTGAATTGGCCCAGAGCCTACTTAATTCATCCTATCAGTGTCACAAGTTAGTTTAAGCATATCCGAGGTGGTGAGATTATGTGTTTCCTAAAACGCTAACACAAAGACCTCTGCACAACACAGCTCAGACCGGCTATTGACATGTGCTTTGCAGTGCTCCAGCGGCTTTGTCAAAGGCAGTACAATCTATCCCTGTGGCAGTTCTCGTTGTGCTGATTGGTCAGGGCTGCTCGTCCCTGATTGGTCGAACTTCATATTTTCTGATATGTTTATTTACTTAATTTCTCTTCAGTGAGTAAATGTGTCATGGAGTCGCCCCTACTCCTAATATTCTTTGAAAGACTTGTTTCACCAGATTGCTGTAGAAAAATCTTGGGTATGCTGGGGATCTCTGTATAGTATCTAAATCTTGTAGCCAGCAAGACTATGAAGACCCCAAAGTGAATAGTAATCGCACTTAGCAGCAGTGAATATTGATCACATTGGATGCCCCCCCATTCAGGGTTACGAAGGGAAACCCATGTATGAAGAACAGAAATGCTCCATAAATCTGAGGACCCCTATGCCAAACTTTGTTGATGAAGATGCAATTCATGTTCATAAAAATATTAAGAGCCTTTGTACATCCAATATAGGTGATTGCCCCCTTTTCTAACTTCCTGACACTTTTATGTGAGTGACCTTTATAAATAACCCCCATTATGTTAGCATAATACAATGGACATGTTGTCTTCCCTTCACACCCCCTAGAACTCCCCTTCCCACCCCCACCGCTCTTGTCCTTCCTCTCCTCACCCAGTGCCATTTCTCATGATCATCCTTCCTCACTCCCCCTCCCCACTTGTTATACACCTTCATTCCCCATTGGAAGTGTGAGGGTAAAGTCTCCGCCCCCTTGCCTTTTCACGAACAACAGCCGGTAATGTGATTAAAATGTAAATAAAAAAAAGGAATTACAATTCCTGCTGATCCATATAATGCTGGCTGTATTGTTAGTAATTGGAAGTCATCTTTACCACCGTCTTGGTTGAAATTGAATTGAAACAGCAAATTCAGTAGCATGCCCTAATGGAAAAAGCTTTCTGGTCTAACAATGGTAAATTATTAATAATGTATGAAACAATTTGGCAAAATAGCTCAATAGAAACAATGGCACATAAGTCTAAAGCCAAAAATACATTTATGGCTAGGCACCAACCCGAGAGTGTATAATGTATGAATGGAGTGAAAATAGAGATTAAATATAAGATGTGAAAAGGAGACACAAAGCACTTTGTTGCATTGGGTTACTTAACATTTTACTGATTACACAATGTATTTAAAAAATATAAAATGTAACCTTTTCTATATTTGATAATAAAATAAAAAAAGAAATTAAATGTAAAAAAAACAGTTGTTGTGAGTGTGATGTGAGTCTGTGTGTGTGACTGAGTGTGATCGGAATCAGAGTGTGTGTAACTGAGTGTGATGTGAGTCAATGTTTGACTGAGTGTGAAGGAAGTCAGAGTGTGTAACTGAGTATGATGGGAGTCAGAGTGTGACTGAGTGTGATGGAAGTCAGTGTGTAACTGAGTGTGATGGGAGTCAGAGTGTGTGTGACTGAGTGTGATCGGAATCAGAGTGTGTGTAACTGAGTGTGATGTGAGTATGAGTGTGTGATTGAGTGTGATGTGAGTCAGTGTGTGACTGAGTGTAATGGAAGTCAGAGTGTGTAACTGAGTGTGATGTGAATCATGATGTGACTGAGTGTGATCAGAATCAGAGTGTGTGAGACTGAGTGCGATGGGAGTCAGAGTGGGTGTGACTGAGTGTGATGTGAGTCAGTGTTTGACTGAGTGTGATAGGAGTCAGAGTGTGTGTGACTGAGTGTGATGGAAGTCAGAGTGTGTGTGACTGAGTGTGAGTAACTAAGTTTGATGTGAGTATGAGTGTGTGACTGAGTGTGATGGGAGTCAGGGTGTGTGTGACTGAGTGTTATGGGAGTCAGAGTGTGTGTAATTGAGCATGATGTGAGTCAGTGTGTGACTGATTGTGATGGGAGTAAGAGTGTGTGTAACTGAGTGTGATGGGAGTAAGAGTGTGTGTAACTGAGTGTGATGGGAGTCAGAGCGTGTGTAACTGAGTGTGATGTGAGTCAGTGTTTGACTGAGTGTGACGGGAGTAAGAGTGTGTGTAACTGAGTGTGATGTGAGTATGAGTGTGTAACTGAGTGTGATCCGGGTCTGTGTTTATGACTGAGTGGGATGGGAGTCTTTGTTTGTGACTGAGTGGGATGGGAGTCTTTGTTTATGACTGAGTGTGATGGGAGTATGAGTTTGTGACTGAGTGGGATGGGAGTCTTTGTTTATGACTGAGTGTGATGGGAGTATGAGCATTATGTGATTCTGAAAGTGATGTGTGATGGGGGTCATTAATCGGGGTGATGGTGGCATTTAATGTGGTGATGGGGCATGTCATGGGTGTGCAACGTGGGTGGGGGGTAGCCGATTTTTGTCTGCCTAGGACAGCACAAAACCAAGATACACCACTGGTGTTGTGTATGCATTTTTATGTCTGAAGAAAAGACCTGAGTGATCTTGAAGGCCATGCACTCAAATGATCCCTAGTTAGACAATAGAGGTTCAGTTGAGGTTCCATTTTGAATTAATTTTGTTTCCACAGTTAACATGGCAGCACATTACCTATGATCTACTTTAAGTAGGTTTACCAAATATCCTCTGTAATGGACTCATTTTTAAGTACCAAATAGAACACAAGGATTTCTATGGATACATTTAATTTAAATATGACTTGTGTATGAATTAAAAGCTTTGGCGTGTTTTGCTGAACAATAGACTTCTGAAAAATGAAATGTTTGCATAATGAAATCTATTGTTTTGGTTTAAAATGTGATAAATATAAATAAAAGATCTAAAAACAGTCTTGAAATACCGACTGGTTTCCTTCTAGTTATTTAATGGATGAAGTGCAGTAAGTAAAATATTTTTTTCTTTCATTTTTTCATTATACATTTTTCCATGTGATTTTTTTTAAAATTATCGGGTAACCATGACAACTACAGCTTGCTTTAAGTCAGTCATTAAATGTTTGAATCCTGTTTGTCATTAAACACAGGCTTAGATTAAACAGACTAATTCTTCTTCACACACGAGTAACCCTTTTCATACCATTCAGTGTGTCGGAATCAAGTCTACAGTTTGGTAAAATACTCAAATACAAGTTACCTTGACATTTTAAATTCTACTCTTTGGCCAACTGGAAATGATTGATGGACCCGGAAATGACTAATAGGCTTATGTTTCCAAAATATGAAGATAAAGCCAAACACTAAGAATATTATACATAATGAACAGTTAATAAATTGCGTTGAGAATATTTTGTTGTGAATCTCTATGACAAAACTATACTGTGATTGAAATAATAGGATAATTTTCATTGTCTGCAGTGGCAAGGTTGCGGACAAGCAGAAAAATAATTTCTTAAACTTGTTTAGACAATGGTATTTCTTAACTTTTAGGGACGCAATCATATAAGAGTTTTTTTTTTTTTGCCTTCTTTTGGAACAACAAGGATTTGGAAAAGGGTTGAACTGTGAGCCAGGCATTTGAGCCAGTGTGGTGTGTATGGATGTCCTCCGTTTTACCAGCTTTTTGGTGTACAGTTTTGTCCAGTCCCATTTCTCTTTGCAATATCGCTACATGGAGGAGGAGGCAGGAGACATCTTATCAGCTTTTCAATAAATGCTTTAACGAAACAATCCAAACAAAGTGCACCCTTTGCTCCAAATATCTCTAACTGGACGCAGACATCTTGTTTAGAATCTTGGATAAAATTTGTTAGATCTTCATCTGGCCCAAGATGAATGATTCTTAATAACATATCCATACCCTGACAAATCCATAGGAAGCACAGAGGACTCAATAAGGTGCTTTATTTCTCTCTTACATTAAAGCATTTTTTATTTAAAACATCTACTCTTACAACAATCTTTTTATTAAACGTGAGTTAATTAGTTGCCGGAGTCCTTTAAATAGAAGCTATGCAAAAAAGTCTACTATATTAGTGATTCCTATTTTCATTCTCTGGCAGCAAGGATCCTACTTTTTTGCTAATGCAAGTTAAGATGTACCTAGAAGTCATCTTATCATTATTGTCAACACTCATGAAGGACTCAACTATTCTTTTTGTTGTAAGTAAGAAGCTTGACTTTGACCATTTGGTATGGTCTCTCACTGGCTTTGGGATTTCAAGCAGATATCGTATCTTCCTTGACTTTCTTTTAAACTCTTATTTTCCATCTTTCACAGTGAAAGAAAGGCTCAGTGAAATAGTGCAAACACATTGCATTTCAGACTGATAAAAAAGCTCTAGCTTTCCTGAAGTACCAGTTTAACAAAGTGCACTCTCCTAATGATAAATATCAATCTCTGAGCGCTGTCTGCAAGGTGTTAGAAGATAATGTATTAACTGCTAGAAAGAGCCAAAGTAGAAGATATCAACTGCCAGACCAAGAAAGGAATCAGCCACAATCAACTGCCAGAATGTAACAAAGCAGTTACCATCGATTGCAATTTGAGAGGAAACAGACACTCATCTATTGTAGCTTAAGAAGAGTCATTTCATAGATACAGTGTAATGGCAGACCATTGACTATTAGTATAAGAAAAAGACAACATTCACTGCCATCTGGTCAATAAGTAAAATACGTCTCCCATCAATCACCAGAACTACACAATGCTGCTAATCAACCTCAGCTTTCAGAATGAGAGAGATCTTCCCCACGTTACAAGTGTTCCTCACACTTGGAAAAAGATGATTTCAAGGGAAATTGAGATTTTTACACAGATAATTCATTATCTAAAGAGTATACTAGCAATACAAAAGAAGTGTACTTGCTACAGAGCACTTGGGTAGTATAGAGTGTGTACAGAGCATATTGGGAAAGAAATCTCATGATGCAAATTTAGTTCTGTGATGATTTAACTCAAGATCAGATCTAAAATCTGTTTATGCTGAAATTGTGTTTTAACTGTAAGTTAGTTAAACTAATGTTAGTTGTGTGCTGAATACATTAAATGAACCGTTAACATAAGTCATCATGGGATACAAGAAGGCGTATAAAATATGGATGCCTATGAAATGTCCCTATTCAAGGAAATTCTATGTCAAGATAGGGGCATTACTAACTCCTTGACTTGTACACTCTGTGTTGGGAATTGGGGTTGCATTATGCTGGTCTGCTGTGCATCCATTCTATATGGGCAGGCAGGGCCGGCCTTAAGTGTTCCGGCGCCCTGTGCGGGATTCCCCCGTGGCACCCCCCCCATGTATGTATCTCTCTCCCTTCCCATGTTTGTCCCTTTCCTCTTCATTGCCCTGTCTGTCTCTCTCTCTCAGCTATAGGCAGTGTCAGAGGAGTTAATCCCTTGGGTGGATAGACAGATACAGGCAGTGTCAGAGGAGTTAACCCCTTAGGTGGCTAGACAGATAAAGGCAGTGTCAGAGGAGTTAACCCCTTTATCCATTACAGACACACTCACACACATGCACAGACAGTCTGACACACACACTTTCACTCACACTGACACATACACGGTGTCAGTTTTTTCCTTACCTTGTGTAGGAATCTGTTGCTTTGAGATACTAAACCAATCAGGAGAGACTTCTTAGAACTCTCAGCCAATCAGGAGAGTTGAGTGGTCTCACCTGATTGGCTGAGACCTCCTTCTATCAGAGCTCTCAATCCAGGACTTTGCATTGTCCAGAACTGAGGCTGCTGACACAGGGGGAAAAAAAAAATGCTGCATGGAGCAGCAAAGTCCTGCCCTTGCTAGGGTGCCTAATGGGCAATAGCAAGCACATTTTGTAATCTGATAGAATTTGGGTGCTGTGGCAAGTTGTGTGGGTGTTGTGGGGCAAGTCATATCTGTGTAATCTCATCAAGTTAGCTTTTGGTGCACATCCTGTGGGTCCAATGTGAGTACTGTAGCATGACCCATGGGTGCAGGCTGGTGCAATGCAAAGTCCCATTTGTTTAATCTGATATAATTTGTGTGCTGTGGGTGTTTTGCTTCTATAAAATAAGCAAAATTTATTTTAGCAGGACTCTATCACCTAAAGACTGTTTATACTGTGAATGTAGAGATTAATAAAAAAAAGTCTCTATACATTGTCTTAGGAAAATTACACAAATTACACTTTTCCCACTGAATATAATTACCTTACATATGAAGTCACAAGGTGATGTCATAAACAGGAGACTCCACATGTACATTTAAGACACATTTTTATCTTGCTATCACAATGTATAGATCACTTTTTTTTTATCCTTTACTTTTATAGTATCTGCAAGACTTAACATTACATCTTACATATTAACATAGTTGCAAACAGTCCCATATTTGCTGTTTTGTTTTTTGGTCATGTCCTGGCATTAATCCTGCTTTTGCACAGTGGCAGCTAATTAGGGGCTAATGATTAAGCACGCTTAGTACGAAATGCGTCTACAATTTAGTTTTACTAACATTACTAAACGAGATTTCTGTCAAGTGCGTCCCTCTCACCCCACTTTTGCTGCGATTTTTGGATTTATTTACTTTATAATACATTTTTCTACTTTTGCAGCTGATTACCTTGCAACTATTTTAGCATCTGATTACACTTATGGCCAGTAGATAGCTGAGGCACCCCAGTTCCTGCATAGCAAGTAAAGCCACACTTCTATCTGCCGTAGTGGAGCCTGGACCATCTCGTTCAGGAGAAATTACCTGCTTTACATGCCAGCGAGGTTCACAGGTTCAGCTAGCAACTAACCTCCAGCTGGTTAGATGTGGCAACAGAAGTAAATAGCTGACAGATTGCTGCTCTAGTGAAAAATCCAATCCTTGACTGCATAATAAAATATGCCCTGCTTATGAGCCTATTCTAATGGACCCTAGTACTGTGTCTGAAGTTGGTAGAGGGTGCACTTCTGCTCAGTCTACTGTTGTTGCTTCCCATGTGTGCTTAAGCAGTCATGCAGGGAATGGAACTCTTACACCCCTTGCCATCTTCAAAAATACTCAAGACAGCTCAGCCAGTGTGCAGAGATTCTAATATACTGGTGACCTACCAAAATATTTACAGAACTGCAAAACTGCTAAATGCCCACACAAATTATATATTGTTTTTATCACCATAAGAAGGGCTTTCGTTGGATACCATTATATTCATGATATCTTATAATTTCCCACAAAAATTATCTTAAAATATGATGAAAAAAACAAACACTTTTTCTAACTTAAACAAATACAATCATTAAAAAAGACCCCGTCTAAATAGTTTCTAAATTTTGTCCCCAGTTTAGAAATATGCTAGATTCCATGTTTTTTTGCAATAATTTGAGTTATAGGGCAATAACCAAAATTAGTGTTGTTTTTTTTTTACACCTACAGTGACCTTTTGACCCTAACCCGAACCCTAAATTTAACCCTAACCCTAGTTTTAACCCTAACTCTAAACCTTATGCTAACCCTTAATTTATTCTAATTTTAATTCAATTTTAACCCTAACCCTTATGCTAACCCTAATTTTATTGTAACCCTAACCATTATTCTAACCCTAACCCTAGAGATTTAGCTAATTAAGCCTTTTTTTTACATTGCAATGTTGCTGACTGTCGCTAGGGGCAATCTAGCAACAGCATCAGAGTGACGGAAGTAAAACATTTTTTACTTCCGAAGCTCAACCCACAAGAGGGCAGCAGCCATATTGGAGGAACATGCTTCTCTCCAATATGACTCACGATTTCAGGGATGCTTTATGTCTTGACCTCGATGCACCATCTTTTTGTTTCATTTAATATATTTTGTTTAAATAAAGAGCATATGGCTAGTGTATTATATATTAACTCTCAATATACTTGTAGAATGTACTATAATGGATTGTCAGGACATTCATGCTGCACATTCATATATCTAATGGTTAGCTTTCACTTGCGGAAGTCATATTTGATGGTTTGTGTATTTGAGGGTCATTCTATATTTCCTTGCAGTGTATATTTACAAAGCATGTGATAGTAGGTTTCTTTTCTACTGAATGTATGTGATGAACAATCTTTACAGCACATTCAGTGCAGTAATCTATTTGCACAGAACTACTTATGCGAAGATTGTCCTGCACACAGCATGTGTAATGATTTGCAGAATGTATGTGGGAGCAGTTTTATTTCTGCATGCAACATCTTTTTTGAATGGAATACGGTACCACTTTATACATATTTATTATTATACAATGTGGTACACTGCCTGTGTTGTTAAGCTGTCTTCCTCCAGCTCTGTGTTTAGAACGTAGGAGTATAATTATTCAAATACAATCAAGAGAGGGGTAAATGGAATGTATCCACAAGAGTTGGGAAATAAAATATACAGCTGGATAATATAGCAATGCCAAATAGAGGAAAATATCCCTCCTATTTCTTGATTATTATTAGAAATAGATGTACGTGTGCAGGGACAAAGCTGGGGAGTTTCTCCCGCTAAGCAAACTCACCAGGTTCGTGGCTGCACAACTCACCTCATCTCAACTCAAATGCAACTCACCTTTTATAGCTTTTTTTTTTTTTCCAGAGCTGCTTTTACATTGTCACTTGGGCATTGGTATGTCTACACTATGCTGAGTCTACATTTTTATGATATTTGGCTTATCCAGTAGGGGTCGATTTACTAAAAGATGAGTTGCAGGTTAGTTGAGGGAAGATGTTTAGCTATACATTGTGCAGAGACAAACATGGTAAGTTTCCCCAGCTATACAAATTCACCAAGATTGTCCCTGTACAATGTTTAGCTAAACTGGTGAGATGAAATATCCCCTCAACTCACCTGATCTCCCCTCAACTCACCTGCAAATTACTTTTTAGTGAATAGATTCCATTAGTGATTTATTTTGTATTATATACGTTATTTGTTAACTCATTGTTTGTAAATGCTCCGGAAGAGGTCACAGTTTTAGTAGTCTACAATCTGGAGCAGCTGCTAGCATTGTTAGTGGGAGTGCCACCTTTCCTTCAAAAAATAATTCTTCCAAAGGCTTAACATAGGACTCTAGCAAACTGTTTACCAGCCTAATAGTAAGGGGGTTCTTTTCTGCTAATTAGCATTGGTATATTCTGAGAGAGAAAAAGACTGAAAAGTAAAAATGGAAAACAAAATAAATAAAAAAAAATGTAAAAATACGTATACAAACAAAAGATTTATGAGAGCTATAACACAACAACAAAGGTTTAACTTCTTTTAAATATTTTAACGTGTTTTCTATTTTTCTTCTAATGTTTGTTATGCTGTCATATGTCTACAGTTTGAAATAACTTCTAGGAACTAGAAGATCATGTTTCAAAACAGAAGAAAAATATAGGGGTCTACTCAGTAAAGAGATAATAACAGGAAACTAAGATGGGAATTTCAAAGTCAAGGCCAAAGAAGCTTTCTCATTTAGCTGCATTGGAGAATTTTTCCAACTCACCTGCTTTGTCCTAAAGTTTTAAATTCTCATCTTAGTTTCCTGCTATTCTCTCTTTATTGAGAGACTAGCAGGAAACTAAGATGGGAATTTCAAACTCAAGGCTAAAGAAGCTGAGTTGGAAACATTCTCTCATTCAGCTGCATTGGAGAATTTTTCCAACTCGTCTGTGCTGGCCTAAAGTTTGAAATTCTCATCTTAATTCCCAGCAATTCTCTGTTTATTGAGTAGACCATATTGCTTTGCCTGATACATCCTGTTAATTGTGGCTGCTGTTATGTTGAGCCAACCTTTTACTATAAGATTTCTTTTCTAAATCTATTTTAAAAAATTGAGTTGAACAAGGACAGCTGTCTTGCTAAAAGCCAGCTGTGTCCAGAAATGCTGCCAGAATGGCTAAAATCACTTGAGATATTTCTTGCTTCTGAACTGCATGACATACAACAGTCACTACAGGAACTCATTGCAGAATTGGACCTCTATAGCTTGCATAAAAAACACTGCTTGCTTCTAAAGCTGTAGAGTCATCTGCCTTCTCTTGGATGGCTGCTATCCTGCTGAATGCCACTTTTATGTATGTTAGAGGCAACTGCTGCTCTGTAAAGCAAATGTTCACACAAAGCTCTGTTAAAGGTACAATGTTTTCATAACAGAATTGACAATTGTTAATGACCCGGTAGCATTTGACGTTGTGAGGGTCATTTTTTAAGGACTAACTTTGTCTCAAATTTTTGCTGCAATGTGTCAAGGGCCAGGGACGCTGTGATTTCAGAAAGAACATCTTTGTATTTAATGGTACCTGACATATCTAGGTTAACTAATCTTAAAGAGTTTTCTAAATGCCCTCCAGATGGCAGAAGCAATACATTCATCATGTGCAATATTGTCTCTCTGAGAGCTCTGCTTCCCTGTAAAAATGCATTCAATTTTCTTTGCTGTGAGAACAGTAATCAGTAAAATAAAAGATGTGTACACCCTCAGGTCTCCAAGCTGAATTCACATAGCTTACCCTCCCCCACCTGAGTTGGATAAGAATGGAAGGTGCCAATGTGGTAAATCTCACAAAATGGATTCTTTCCTTCTACTGATAAATCTTGAACTAAATACACAGGAATACTATTGTTAACTTATAATAGAGTGTACTGCTTTAACATACTTCATATATATTCAAACCATGATACATAATGTTAATTTAAAGTAAGCAATGTGATAGCTGAAATTATATAAGATTAAAATGAGTAGGACTAACTGATAAAGGTAGAGAAACATCTATAACTTCCTATGATTTGTTTTCACTTTGGATCAGTAAATAATATTTTGAAACCAAGAAGAATTACCAAAGATACTAGTTTTAGGACAACTGTTGTCAAATTATTATGTTATGTGTAAGTTAAAGATTGCATCAAGTGTAGTCATTTTAAATAGATTAGTTGAAACAATACACATGAAATACAATACTGAGTCATCTTTGCTTGTAAAGTTCTTTATTTGCTTTTTTTTTTTCTTCATTAACACACAAAAAAAACAAAAAAAAAAAACATAAAAACATAAAAAAAAAAAAATAAAAAAAAAATTCAACAAACAAGAAAAAAAAACAAAAAAACAGCTTACATTGTCTGAGCCGTACACTGCGCTCGGTCAATAAGTTACATAGACAATACATTAAATTACATACATTGGGGTGCCAAAGGAAGGAGAGAGGAGTATTTAAGCACTAGAGCAAAGTAATCCACTTTACCATCCCCGTTTGATTTTTTAACGTCAACCTCGGCACCTTGGACAGACAGTTGAATGCTTGTAAAGTTCTTTCAGGAGGCTGACATCTTGTGTTAAATGAATGAAAATCTTACCCATCTGATTTATGATTCTAAACAACATGTCTGCTCCTTGATATAGAGCAAAATTATATCTTATAAGTGCTTTCTTTTTTCATTAAATCATGTCAAGTGGTGAACAATGTATATCAAACACAAATGGGTCTATTCACTAAAATTTGAGAGCAGCTCGAGGAAGTTGAATTTGGAGGTTCATTTTGAGAAAAAATAAAATTCAGCCTTGATCTCAAAAATAGCTTTGATCATTTTGCCTTCCTTTACTTTCAATGAGGATAATCCTAACCTGGGTTTTTGCTTCTAAGTCCAACTCAGGTGCTGAATTTGACTTTTAAATAAAAGTCAACCTCCAAAGTCTACCTTCTCAAGCTATTCTCGAATTTTAGTGAATATACCAAAAAGTATTTCTCCTTTGGAGGGATATTTATCCCTTAGAACCCCAAAAAGTTAATTTACCAGTATTATTTTGCTATTCATTTGCCCATCATTATTTTGCCATTCATTTGCCAGTATTATTTTGCCCATCATTTGCTCGTTAATATGCAAATTGACACCCCTCCCCCTTTCCCAGTACTTACCTGGATGCTGCTTGTCGGCCATCTCCTCCGAAAAGGATTCAACGCAGTGGCATACTAAGGGGGGGCGGCCCGCCCAGGTGCCACTGACTAGGGGGGTGCCATGCAGTGGCGTCCCGAGGGGGTGACACCGGTGCTGCCTGCACCCCCCACCCGCACCGCTTACCTTTTTTTTTTCCTTTTTCTGGCAGCCGCATCGGCCGCCGGAAAAAAAAAAAATCACAGCGACTGTGTTTCCCTCCTCCTTGCAGGAGGGAAGACTGCACGGAGGAGGCGTCCGTCCAGGAACACAGAGCAGCAGCAATTCGGTAAGTGATGGGGAAGGGGGGGAGGAGGGTGGTTTGAAACGAGCACTTTAATGGCACAATATTCCTGGGCTCTGACTGGCACAACAATACTGGGCTCTGACTGGCACAACATTACTGGGCTCTGAGTGGCACACTATTACTGGGCTCTGACTGGCACAATATTACTGGGCTCTGAGTGGCACACTATTACTGGGCTCTGACTGGCACACTTTTACTAGGCTCTGACTGGCACACTTTTACTAGGCTCTGACTGGCACAATATTCCTGGTATCTGACTGGCATAATATTACTGGGCTCTGACTATCACAATATTCCTGGGCTCTGAGTGGCACACTATTACTGGGCTCTGACTGGCACAATATTACTGGGCTCTGACTGGCACACTATTACTGGGCTCTGACTGGCACACTATTACTGGGTTCTGACTGGCACACTATTACTGGGCTCTGACTGGCACAATATTCCTGGGCACTGACTGGCACAATATTACTGGGCTCTGAGTGGCACACTATTCCTGGGTTCTGACTGGCACACTATTACTGGGCTCTGAGTGGCACAATATTACTGGGCTCTGACTGGCACACTATTACTGGGCTCTGACTGGCACAATATTACAGGCATCTGACTGGCACACTATTACTGGGCTCTGAATGACACAATATTTCTAGTAAATGACTGGCACAATATTCCTGGGCTCTGAGTGGCACACTATTACTGGGCTCTGACTGGCACAATATTCCTGGGCTCTGAGTGGCACACTATTACTGGGCTCTGACTGGCACAATATTACTGGGCTCTGACTGGCACACTATTACTGGGCTCTGACTGGCACAATATTACTGTGCTCTGACTGGCACACTATTACTGGGCTCTGACTGGCACACTATTACTGGGCTCTGACTGGCACAATATTACTGGGCTCTGACTGGCACAATATTCCTGGGCTCTGACTGGCACAATATTACTGGGCTCTGACTGGCACAATATTACTGGGCTCTGACTGGCACAGTATTACTGGGCTCTGACTGGCAAAATATTCCTGGTATCTGACTGGCACAATATTCCTGGTATCTGACTTGCTCAATATTACTGGGCTCTGAGTGGCACACTATTCCTGATCTCTGAGTGGTACACTATTACTGGGCTCTGACTGGCACAATATTCCTAGTATCTGACTGGCATAATATTACTGGGCTCTGACTGGCACAATATTCCTAGTATCTGATTGGCATAAAATTACTGGGCTCTGAGTGGCACACTATTCCTGGGTTCTGACTGGCACACTATTACTTGGCTCTGAGTGGCACAATATTACTGGGCTCTGAGTGGCACAATATTACTGGGCTCTGACTGGCACAATATTCCTGGGCTCTGAGTGGCACACAATTCCTGGGTTCTGACTGGCACACTATTACTGGGCTCTAAATGGCACACTATTACTGGGCTCTGAGTGGCACACTATTACTGGGTTCTGACTGGCACACTATTACTGGGCTCTGACTGGCACAATATTACTGGGCTCTGAGTGGCACACTATTACTGGGTTCTGACTGGCACACTATTACTGGGCTCTGAGTGGCACACTATTACTGGGCTCTGACTGGCACAATATTACTGGGCTCTGACTGGCACAATATTACTGGGCTCTGACTGGCACACTATTACTGGGTTCTGACTGGCACACTATTCCTGGGCTCTGAGTGGCACACTATTCCTGATCTCTGAGTGGTACACTATTACTGGGCTCTGACTGGCACAATATTACTAGTATCTGACTGGCATAATATTACTGGGCTCTGACTGGCACAATATTCCTAGTATCTGATTGGCATAAAATTACTGGGCTCTGAGTGGCACACTATTACTGGGCTCTGAGTGGCACACTATTACTGGGCTCTGACTGGCACACTATTACTGGGCTCTGACTGGCACAATATTACAGGCATCTGACTGGCACAATATTACTGGGCTCTGACTGGCACAGTATTACTGGGCTCTGACTGGCAAAATATTCCTGGTATCTGACTGGCACAATATTCCTGGTATCTGACTTGCTCAATATTACTGGGCTCCGAGTGGCACACTATTCCTGGGTTCTGACTGGCACACTATTACTGGGCTCTGAGTGGCACAATATTACTGGCCTGAGTGGCACACTATTACTGGGCTCTGAGTGGCACAATATTACTGGGCTCTGACTGGCACAATATCCCTGGGCTCAGAGTGGCACACTATTCCTGGGTTCTGACTGGCACACTATTACTGGGCTCTGAGTGGCACACTATTACTGGGCTCTGAGTGGCACACTATTACTGGGTTCTGACTGGCACACTATTACTGGGCTCTGACTGGCACAATATTACTGGGCTCTGAGTGGCACACTATTACTGGATTCTGTCTGGCACACTATTACTGGGCTCTGAGTGGCACACTATTACTGTGCTCTGACTGGCACAATATTACTGGGCTCTGACTGGCACAATATTACTGGGCTCTGACTGGCACAATATTACTGGGCTCTGACTGGCACACTATCACTGGGTTCTGACTGGCACACTATTCCTGGGCTCTGAGTGGCACACTATTCCTGATCTCTGAGTGGTACACTATTACTGGGCTCTGACTGGCACAATATTCCTAGTATCTGACTGGCATAATATTACTGGGCTCTGACTGGCACAATATTCCTAGTATCTTACAGGCATAAAATTACTGGGCTCTGAGTGGCACACTATTACTGGGCTCTGAGTGGCACACTATTACTGGGCTCTGACTGGCACACTATTACTGGGCTCCGACTGGCACAATATTACAGGCATCTGACTGGCACACTATTACTGGACTCTGAATGACACAATATTTCTGGTATATGACTGGCACAATATTACTGGGCACTGAGTGGCACAGTAGTACTGGTATCTGACGGGCACAATATTACTGGGCTCTGAATGGCACACTATTCCTGGTATCTGACTGGCAAAATATTACTGGGTTCTGAGTGGCACAATATTACTGGGTTCTGAATGGCACAATATTACTGGTATCTGACTGGCACAATATTACTGGGTTCTGAGTGGCACAATATTCCTGGTATCTATAATTGTACTATTTTCAAACATTGAAAAAATGGTGGGTGTTTTCTTACATTTTTATTATGGGGGGGGGGGGCACACTCAGGGTCCGCCCCGGGTGCCAAATGCTCTAGGTATGCCCCTGATTCAACGTCATAATTTCCGGTAGCTGTGATGAAAAGCCAGGTCTGCATCCAGTGGATGTGGACTCACGGTTGCTGCCCGATCGTGGCTGTCTCTGTGTGAGACAGTGATATGGGCAGCAAGTACCCACGGGGGCCCAGCTACTTTGCCCCCAGGAATGAATGGGCCTGCCCCATTTGGCCATGCATTTTTTTTTACATTTTTTTTGCAGTGGTAGACAGGGCAGCCGGGCCCCCTGGAGTGATGGGCCCTGTCGAAGATGCGACCCCAACACCAGTTCCGCCACTGACCTGCACAATGTGTAGTTAAAATGGTGAGATGTTCAACTCACCTCATCTCACCTCACCTGAAACTCACCTTTCAGTGAATAGACCCCACTGTGCTTAATTGTATTATATGTGTTTGTTTCCCATTTGATCATTCATAGAAACATAGAATGTGTTGGCAGCTAAGAACCATTCATTCTCTCTAGTGTACCCAATTTTCTAAATACTTTCATTAGTCCCCAGATCCCTATCTTATATCTAGGATTTATTTTGCTGTGAGGTCTGCATACTCTTGCACCACATAATATAGAGTCACAATAATTCTGTTGTGTTAAACTACAGGTCTGTTCACTATAAAGTGAATAATGGTGAACTGCTAAATTATTTATAGCTGAACTGGAGATAATTATCCAACTTGCCTATGTTTCTCTTTAAAAATTTACATCACATCTCAGAAAACAGTAGGTTTTCTCTGTCAACTCAACCATCTGTTTATAGAAGTAAATGGTTAACAGTTATTGTAAAGTAAAAGTAAATATAACATTTTCAGCTGAATAGGGCAAAACTGAGGCTAGAGGAGCAAGTCAAAATGGCAGGTTCATGAAGTCACAGTGTAAATGAAAAGCAGTCATTAGGCACAAATGAGATGCAAATTACTCAATGAGTTACAACATACTATAAATGCAGAAGACTTTCCCATGTCAGTCTCCAACTCTTTGACCTCAAATAATGATGATTGTTCCTTCTTCCTGCACCCTGGTGTTCACATGTCAGATTGTTAGATTAAGCACTTTAAATCTCAATTAATTGCACACTCTCTCCTTACATGTTTACTTTATTCTGTAACCTCGGACCAAAATAAAGAACCCTATACAGATGGGAATTTCACAAACTCAATAAACAAATGTATATGGAGCACACAGAAAATACTGACTTTAAAGGATAGCAAAGAGCAAAACATTAACTTAAACTATATAGAAAAATGTATTGAGATACACCACTAATTATTTAATTCAGGTGTTTAAATCAGACACATTTCCATAGGTGCATGCCTCACAACTATTTATTTAGGTATGTCCCACTTTTCGGGACAGAGGTGGAGCTCAGTGGGACAGTAGGACTCAGGACCACAATCCTGTGTTCCTGATAGAGTTCTCTGGTGTCCCAGACACTGGATAATGTTTATAGTGCATGGGCAGCACTGTGCGCATGTGTAGTAGCGATTCTGGCATCAGATTCCAGGGTCTAAAAAGGCTGACAGTGATACTGCGCATGCGTGGTAGTGCTAACACACAGTAGTGTATCTTCCACAAGGCAAACAAGGCACTTGACTAGGGCAGCACTTTGCCAGCGGACAGCACTTTGCCAGAGGGTGTTAAAGCACACTTCTGGTGTAATGGACATGGTGGGGGTATGTAATGAGGCATGTAAAGGGGTTGATAGGGCATTTAGTGTGTATGCAATGTGGGTGATGGGGGCATCTAATGGGGTGATGGGGCATGTTGTAGGTGTGCACCGTGGGTGGTGGGGGGGGGGGGGAATGCACAAATTTTGTCTGCCTAGGGCAGCACAAAACCAAGATACACCACTACTAACATGTCCCGCCCAAGAACCCACCCCCAGCATACCCAGGCAAAGTTGGGAGGTATACAGGTGTATAAAATCAATCTCCTAGCCATTCAGTCTGCATTTACAAACATTAGTGAGAACCATGGGTCATTCTGAATTCAGTGAATTCAAGCATGGCACTGTGATAGAATTCCATCTTTACAATAAGTCAGTTTGTGAAATTTCAACCCTGCTAGATATGGTAAGTGGTCCATGGTAAGTGGTATTATTGGAAAGTGCTAGAGTTTAGGAACAGCAGCAACTCTGCCACAAAGCAGAAGACCATGTAAAGTAACATACAGAAATTCCTTAATGAAATAATATAATGTACCATGTTGAGCAATCTTTGCCCCACATAGCACTATGTGGAGATATTTTATTTATACTCTTACTTTAAAGTATTTCTATTTAAAACATCTACAGTTGATTAAATTTTCCGATGAAAAGTTTTTTAAAGTTTTTTTTTAAGTGTGAGGAGAATGGTTACCTAGTGTACGGTTAAGCTAGTGGCGTTGTATATTGCATTCTATTGAAAAATTGGAATACAGCTAATGTAATTCAATGGGATGTGTCAAACCAAAAAAATGGGTGGTAAATTAACAGGCAAAAGTGATTCAATGCCCTCTGTTACAGCCATTAACAGATACGCTAAAATCTGCATCCAGTGGTAAAAAAAACGCAATCTAACATGAAAATGCATGCAAAATAGAATACAAAGGACGATTAGTAAATGATGGGCAAAAATGCATTATTTTTTGTCCACTACCAGAATTGCTGCTTCTGCTATATGCTCTGTCTACTTTTAAAGCAATGAAAATCCCCTGGACTCTCATTACATTTGCATCCAGTATGGGTGCTTGGCTTTACTATTTGGGTGTGAAGCTGAAATTCTACAATTATAATTACCGACTTGGAGCCCCGAGGAAGCCTAAGTTGCCCAGATGATCAAATCTTCTATTCAAAACAATTTGTGGCTATATTTGTATCTATTTTTCCATTACCATAACGCGAAACAAACTAGGTGTTACGTGTTCATGGTTCATCAGAAACAACTTACAGTGCGTTAACAACTGAACCAAACAACTCATGCATGCACAATACTACCATAAAAGCCATTTAACCCTTATCATAATGCTGGCTACAATTAAGTATTAATTTCACCATTTTTAAATATACCTGCACATGCACAAACAATCAGAATGATACAATAACATCCCCATACATACCACATGATCATGACCCATACAGATTATTTACATAAATGCCAAACATGAGGACATGTCAGCATTACCTGCAAAATTGTACCTCATATTCATCCTGCACACTTAAACACCAATCAAACTGGAGCATTTGCAATACACTCATCCCTAATAACGCACCCTACACACCTGCAGCAATGTACCCACTGTGCATCTTCAGTGGTCATCATTGTTGCAATGATAACTCAGATGATTGGGGTGAGGAGGAGGGCTCACAGCAGACCTTTTCCCTTACCATAGGATGCCGGCCTTGGGGAACACCCACTTATTGAAAAATGTCTAGAGAAACTGCTGCAGCCAAATCACGCACACTTCATCATTGAAGTGCATTGAATTAGACATTATTCAAATCAGAAAAACTTTCTACATTTTTCATATTTAATGGGCCTCATGACATAGACACCAATGTGTTAGAATACTGTGAATTGAGATACTATTTTAATTGTATAAGCATATCCTCTTGTGGGTCACTTTCAGATGCTTGTACTAAATTGATTTGTCACTATGCATTTTATTACCAGTGCTTGATTAAAGCCGTTGCAGATTTCCAAATTGTTAAACTAATTAATTTAAGTTATAGTTAGTCTTTATAAGACTTTTTTTTTTATTGGTAAGGTATAAATAACAAGTGCATGGTATGTTTGGTGTAGGAACTTACTAGCTGAAGTTAACAAGGGAACATTTTTATCAGTGTGCTCAAATCTAAAGTACCATGTTTTATATTAATTTTCTCTTATATTTAGCGTTTTCTAATATAAATCTGATTATAGGTCTATGGCATTACAGGTTTGAACTAGGTCATGGGCATCTAAGCTGTTTCTAAAGTGGGTCACATTGGATTTTTTTTTTTTACAATAATGCTAACGAATAGCTTGTTAGGCAGAGAAACATGTTTGGTTATTTAGCGGTAATACAAGAGCAATCCAATAACGGTTTAAATCAACCTCATTAAAACAAATGTACACTCTTGTATGTCCTAATACGAATATGAATAGCTAAGACAGTTGGGCCGCACCTTGCTGTCAGATGGGCTGCATTTAGCCGGCACATTGGAAGTCCCTGTAATAGGTGATGTTCTATAGCAGTGATTCTCAAACCTGTCCTCAGGACTCCCCAACGGTCCAGGATTTAGGGATTACCCAGTTGTGTTTAAATAAGAATATGTAGAACACCTGGTATGGCTGCTTAATTGTTAGGGAACCACACCAGGTGTTCTACATATTCTTATTTAAACACAACTGGGTAATCCCTAAATCCTGGACCGTTGGGGGTCCTGAGGACAGGTTTGAGAATCACTGTTCTATAGTTTCAGTTAGTTAATAGTGTTTATGTACAATGCATGTTTAGAAGGTGTTGCATTAAGTTTGTTGAGGTAATCTGAAGAGATTTCACCTCATGCTCCTTGAAACAGGTAGGATTGGCTTGAGTGGCACTTCTTACATACCATATGATCAAACTGCTCACACAACAGCTCAATCGGGTTGAGATCTGTTGACTGTGCTGGCCACTACATCATAGATACCACACTGACGAGGCCATTGTAGGCCAAAATGTACATCTGTGGTTTGCTGTGTTCCTCGTGCAGAGGGTACTAGCCATGCATTTCGGGTCTGACTGCCCTTATGGGTGGGATTAGTCTGATATGCTAATGGAGTGGTTCCTCTGTAATGGTGTAGGCAAGCAAAAAAAGGAGTTGCCCTCCCAAGTAGGTACTATGCTACAGGACAGACTATTGTAGTGCTGTCTGGTCTCTGTGAGTTTGTGCACCCACCCCCTTTTTTGCTCACTACATCATAGATTATTCCCTAAATAGTTCTGGTATGGTTATACCTGGTGCTTTAGGTCATTGTTCTGTTATAGGAAGAAATTAACCCAATCAAGCCCCATCTATAAGATATGGCTTCGAGTTGCAGAATGAAGTGTCCGCCTTCCTTCTTCATGATCCCTTTTGACCACCAACAAAGCACCCCCGGACTATCACACTGCCTCCATAGATGGCTTCTAGCACCTCACCTGCATCTTTTCATTTGGTCTGCATCTCACAAATGTACGTTTGTGATCCGAACATCTGAAAGTTAGATTTGCCTGTCCATAACATTTTTTCCCCCAATCTTCCTCCAGTGTCTGTATTGTTTTGTCCATCTTAATCTTTTAATTTTCTTGGTAAGTCTGAGATAAGGCTTTTACTTTACAACACTGCCTAGAAGGCCAACATCCCAGAGTCACCTCTTCACTGTTGACATTGAGACCCCTGTTTAATCCGTACTATTTAATGAAGCTGATAGTTGAGGACCTGTGTGGCATCTGTTTCTCAAACTAGACACTCTAATGGACTTGTCCTCTTGCTCAGTTGTTCACTGAGACCCCCTACTCCTCCTTCTTTTCTGGTTAGCGCCAGTACACAGCACTCTGTGGTCTTCAGTTTCTTGGCAATTTCTCACATAGAATAACCTTAATTTCTCAGAACAATAATAGATTGCTGAGTTTCAGAAGCAAGTTTTTTTTTTTTTGCAGAAGAGATGTATATAGATAAAAAGATCCATAGAAAACCACTCAGCACAGTCTCTGAAGAGAAAATCTTCATCAAACAAATAAAAGAAGAGGCCTGTAAATGGAAACAAACTCCCACTCAGTTATCCTAAAACAAAAACTCTGTTTTGTCTCAATCCTCCCTTTTACTACTTATAGCTAAGACTCTCAAACCACTTTTCCCACTTTTTCCTAAATCCATTTCGTTTTACTATACAAACCCTGCTTCAGTCTCCCGTTTCCATTTGCCACTGGAACAGGAGAAAGTTCCTTAGTTTCTGGTCAATGGTTTCTAATGATCAGCTAGCCTATATAATAATTTGGATTATCTAACACAGCGTGCAATTGGAACACAAGAGTGATGATTGTTGATAATGTGTCTATGTATACCGATGTAGATATTACATTAAAACATCAGAGTTCTTAGCTGCTAGCCATTTACAACATCAACAATATCTGCACTCCATTTGTTATTATTTCAATGGACAATCTCTCTCTCTCTCTCTCTCTCTCTCTCTCTCATTGTCCCTCTCTCACTCTGTCTCTATGGTTTTCCTATAACCTTCTTCAAAAATGCAGTAATACTTGTACCTTTATTCAAATGAATATATGGATTTATAAAGTTAAGCAAACTTGGCACTATGTAATGTGTTTAACTCAACACACAAACACTATTATCTAGCATTTGAACAAAATATATAGCAAAACATATTGTAGACATACAAAGAAATTACATTTCTCAAACTTTCAAGTATTTTTTCTGAAACTCATAAAGAAAAAAGATATAACTTGAAAAGGAAGTTTGCATCACCTGTTTGCTAAGGGTCAAGCATAAAGGTATGGTTTTATTTTTTTATTTTATTGATCTGAATTCTATAGAGGGAGAATGCTTCTGATAGAAAGACACAATATTTTCTTGGCAGGAACTTAACGTATCTTGCTCGAAGGATATTTCTATTGAACTTTCTGCCAAAAATTCCACTATATTGCTCTTTTCTTAACTTTTAAATGCATCTATGCTGCCTTTTCCTATCTTTTTTAACAGGAAAAATATTATCACTGCGATATCACGAGATTTTCCTATGTCTTAATTAACTACTAATTAAATGTTAAAGTTGATAGTCAGCAGTAATATTAATGATAATAATATAATGAACCACAAAACATCTAGGGATGTGTTTACTGGAATCAATACCCACTTTTTTTTATTGCATTATAAGAACTGAATCTGCCTAGGGCATATTCCTTGTGGGCCATGACATGTAGATAGAAATGTATTTGAAATATTTCTGCAAAACCTGTGCCTGCATGTTATACTTATAAAAATGTGTGTGATCTTCAAAAACATCTTTACAGACAGAAACAAAAGGAACACGCACAAACAAGACAGTGGTCAATAAAAAAAATATAAAAAAAAGAAGGAGATACTACACATTAATATGTAAAGTTACAAAGTGGTAAGAAATTCCCACATTTTGACCCAAAACATTACTGATTCGTCATTAGCCATATGTACAAAGAAAACAGGCTTAGTCAGAGCAGGAACAAAACAAGCATTACTAGAGAGGACAGGGTGAGCTGTAGATATGTATGCATAAAACCAAATAAGCTAGCATGTCAAGTATTCATCTAGCAGTAACTATAGGATGTATCTAGTTGTCTCAAATATTTGGATATGGAATTAAGGGATTTATTCATGTATGAGGTAATTGCAGTGACCTAAGCAGGAGGTTCCAAAATATAGTATACCAGAATTTGAAGTATTGGTATATTGGATAATTTTTCCTACTCACCTTTGACCTGAAGTTTAATATTCCCTTGTCAATTCCCTGCAATTCCTTGTTTAATTAATAAAATCCATGTACTGTACAATCGGTAAGATTCAGTAATCGTTACAGGAGAGTCACGCTGTTACCTTTATTGTCTAACTGAATAGGTTGAGTGCAAGGTTCTGCCCGAACGTTTCTCAAATCAATGGATGAACAAGGCTTGGTCCAGAGGCAATAACAATCTTCTTTTTTTTTAGTTATCTATGCATGACATATTCCCAAAGAATGGCTGGGAGAGGGCAATAGACAGGTAATTCCGTGTTTCAAGCCTCAAAACATTTCTAACAAAATACTTGATGCTAATAACTAGATGCTAAATACTAGATGTAGACAATTTGATAACAGGTGAGTTTAGACAAAAGGGAGATAAGACAAAAATATGTGAAATAGAGTATCTGTTTAAATCTGCACTGTGTGCTCCAATGCTTAACCTCGGGGCTGGTATTGCACTCTGAGTTTCAGCACCTGATAAGTGAGGAGAACCTCCAGGTTAGATTCCTACACAAGAAAGTGTTGTTAACTTCCCAGCACCTTTGTGTGTTGAAGTGTTATAAACCTCCTGTGTAGTAGTGTAATATTGTTAGTTAATGCCTTTTAGGTTAGTATGTGTATATCTAGATCATTGTGTTATATAATGTTTAATCGAAAACATTAAACATTACTTGTTATATTACATTATTACATTTTTTTGTGAACTATTGGCCAACCTTGGAAGAATTAATGCAAGATAAGAGATGGTAAATCTGTTCAGAGCTTGATTTGCTCTATTGCAGAGTGTATTCACTTTCTGGCATGATGCATAGAATACTTGTAAACCAATTATTCTAGTAATCCCAGCATATTTATGTACTCTTAATATGAAAATAGAGTGAATGCCAGAAGGAGATATAGTAACAATTCCATTTGGCAGGAATACCAGCCAGATAATTTAAATTAGTTTATTTTTTAACTACATTGTACATGCATGAGAATTTATTGAAATTACTATGGGTACTATGGTAAATTATATATATATATATATACAGATAAGAGGGGGTCAGCACACTCACATCGAACAGGTTACAACTAGAGTTGAGCGGACACCGGGATGTTCGGGTTCGGCGGGTTCGGCCGAACTTTGGACTTTTCGACCACGAACTTGACCACGAACCCAAACCCCATTAAAGTCAATGGGGACCCGAACTTTTGGCCACTAAAATGCCTCTAAAAAAGTCCTGGAAATGGCTAGAGAGCTGCAAAATGAAGTAACTAGTAACTAGTGTTGAGCGAACCCGAACCGTACTGTTCGGGTTCGTACCGAACTTTACGGTTTTTGGACCCCGGACCCAAACACGGACATTTCACTGTATGTCCGTGTTGGAGTTTGGGGTTCGGCGATTACATTGTATGTAATGCTATTGGCTTTCTATAAACCGAAATAGAGTCCCCATTCATAAGAAATTCTTATGAATGGGGACTCTATTTCGGTTTATAGAAAGCCAATGCAATGTAATGCTATTGGCATTCTATAAAGCGAAATAGAGTCCTCATTCATAAGAATAAGTCAATTGACCTATTCTTATGAATGGGGACTCTATTTCGGTTTATAGAAAGCCAATGCCATGTAATGCTATTGGCATTCTATAAAGCGAAATAGAGTCCCCATTCATAAGAATAAGTCAATTGACCTATTCTTATGAATGGGGACTCTATTTCGGTTTATAGAATAGCAATAGCATTACATGTATTCCATAAACCGAAAGTCTATAAACCAAAAGACATTGAATACATGTAATGCTATTGCTATTCTATAAACCGAATGTTGTTCGGTTTATAGACTTCCGGCTTATGGAATAGATGTAATACTATTGGCTTTCTATAAACCGAAATAGAGTCCCCATTCATAAGAATTTCTTATGAATGGGGACTCTATTTCGGTTTATAGAAAGCCAATAGCATTACATACAATGTACTCGCCGAACCCCAAACTCCAACACGGACATACAGTGAAATGTCCGTGTTTGGGTCCGGGGTCCGAAAACCGTAACGTTCGGTACGAACCGAACAGTGCAGTTCGGGTTCGCTCAACACTAGTTACGACGTCTTAAAACTACTTACAAACACCTTTCTAAGTTAATGAAACTGGAGATTTAGACACCATATTATGCTTAGCCCACCATATGTCAGAGTACTCCAATATAGGTGGGTCCTAACACTAAATAGTATTGCTTTTATAAAGCTTAATATCTCAATTTTGCTCACCAGTGATCAAAGGTCTTCTTATTGTACACTACAGAGACTCTCTTGGGGCTCCTGCGATGGGGAGTGGTGCTAACCCAAAGCTTGGTCAGAGCTTCTGTCCCACTCACCGTTGGGTCCCATGATCACTCGGCACCATCCTGCTGCACCTTCATGGTAGTTTAGCCACTTGTAACATCCAAGATGGGGGGCAAACTAAAAAACATTGCAGTGACGAATGTCACCAAAGACAGATCCAATATGGTGGGCGGCCACCTCCTAGATATACCTCCCTATTCCCAACCACTGATTTTATATAAAGGGGTGTGGCCATAGTGGATCTCTGTAGCAACACCCAAGCTTCCCTTCTGGCACCTCCCTTGCAATTATAGGCTCATCACCTACAGCTTATATAAACAACGCCTTACCTGAGTATCATTGCTTCTGGTATTTGGAGCTGTCAGTTACTTACGTTTACGTGCTACTGTTTTTTTGTGCATTACTCGTTACTTGACTCCTGTTGCTGACCTTTTGCCTCCCTTGACTATGATTCTGTACCGCCTGTCCTGCCCTTTGCCTGTCCCCAACTTTGATCCTAAGCTGCCAGCCCTCGACCCCGGATTGCCTGACCTTGATTTCTGCATGGCCCTCCTGTACCTTTACCCTGGACATTATACTGTCTTTGTGCACCAACTCACCGACCAAGTTGTTGTTCCCATCTTCAATGACTCTGGTTGGTGTCTTTATCTGTACATACAGGCTCATTCTCTTCTTAATCTGGTCTCCACTTCAAACTGGTAAGAGATCTCGACATTACAGCTTCAAATATACAAACAAGTCCACAAGGGAAGCACTCACCTAGACTAGCATGTATTATAACGGGATGCTGCTGAAGACCAAGTATATATATATATTTCAACAGTGACTGTGAAGCCAGGTATAGGGACAGAGTTTAAATATTAAGTTTCAGGTAGTGACAAGACATCCAAGTGGAGATGGCCAACAGACACTGAACTACATGTGACACGACAGAAGGAGTGAGGGCAGGGGAGGAGAGGTAGATCATCCACATACAGGTGGTTTTGGAAGCTAAAAGAGCGAATGTATTCTCCCAGAGAGGTGGTGTACAGGGAAAACAAAAGTGGGCACAGAATACATAATAGGGGCGCTCAGATAGTTATGACTTGATCCAACAGAGTGCTGTATCATCTATGACAAATGAGGATATACTGTTAAGAAGGAGGCGGTGGTCAACGGTGTCAAAGGCAGCAAAGAGATCTAAGAAGATCATCACTGAGAAATATATATATATATATATATATATATATATATATATATATATATATATATATATAATCTACCTGAGTCTTCTGCACTCAGTGGACTAACTGTGTTGGTTATATTATCCAGGTGCTTCAGCTTCAAATGCATAACAAATCCACAAATTAAGCATTCACCAGATTTGGATACCAGTTCAAGATTTTTATTCAAGGACCAAAGATCGATGAGAGACTTTTTTTAAGATACCTTGTCATAGAAATAAAAACTCATATATACAAATAAGCCCCGCCCTTGTCCGCCCTCTCCCTACACAAAGACCACCCCCCTGATATAACCACTCCCGAATACAACCACCCCTTAAATTTTTTTTAACTTTTTAAATATAATTGTTGTAAATATACTATGGAACTATAACCCTGGAATGAGCTTAAAAACCGGAGAATAACCCAAAAGAAAGAAAAATATATAAAGATGAGAAAAAGCGAAAAAGAAGAATGATAATAAAAATGGGGACTTGTTACCTGGCCATCTCAGGATACACCCTAAAAGTAATAAACAATAGAAAGCATCACACTGCCTCTGCCGACTTGCCACATGTCAGTGGTCATAACATTATGGCTGATTGATGTATATATTTAAACCAATAATCACTTCTTCTTTATATCAATAACAAAGATTTCCAGGAATCTGTTACGATATTAATTCATCTAAAATAAGCTCTTTAGATGAATCCTAATCATTCCTTACAATGTTGTTTTTTTTCGAGGTTCTTTTTGAATCACAGGACTCTATTCAATGACCTGATTTGATTTATCTCCGGTCACCGAATAGACGTCAACCATCGGTAAGTGATAACTCACATCGTATGTAATTGAGTCCATTATCTGTTCAGGCATCTTCATTGCCCCTGTTCTGCTATATAATTTGATCTGTGTATAATTGTGCACACAACCACAAAATTGACCTCTTAACAAAACAAACCGGTATGCGGAGGTGAGAACAGTAATTCCCCATGTACCAATGTGTATGAGGTTCTCAGTTTTACCACCCCGGTCTAAACTCAGTATTGCATCTGCACTGCATTGTAAGGGTTAAAAAAACTGGTTAATAACATTTCAACCATGAAAACATAAAAACACAAAATCCCCAAGTTGTCATTTCAGGATGTAATGACAACATTTTAGTTTGTTGTTTAATATAAAAAAAATGACATTTAATAAAATTGTTATAACTTGCTTAGTTTTATCGTGTGTCTAGCTTAAGGCAGTGCAGAATTTTGCACTGAGCATTAAAGTGGGAAACAATGGGACACATTTTTTATGTTTAAAAAGTGCAATGGAAAATGTGTTGCTTTAATCAAAGTGCCTGTCCTTTTATGAGTACCAATCTTGGCCTGTACAATCCATGTCTGGAGAACTGAAGGCATTCCTGCATCAAAACAAACAAATGCAAATAGCTTAAGGACACTGCCTGCAGGATGGGAGAAACTGGAACAGGGCTTGAAAGAGAATGGATGGCATTTTAAGTAGTTCCATCTCACCAGCACACAATTTGATAATGTAAAAATGATTACTTCTTATGGGGATATACTTCATAGTCATTATTAAAATACCAGTGAAGATATAACTTCTGTTAAAGTGCCTGTGGGAAATGTGAACTAAAAAGTGAGCTGAGAAGAGAACTGAAAAAAAAAAAATGTCCATTAATGTTTTCTAGGAAATAGGCAAATTGGAAATTTTTTCAAACTTGCCTATTAATGCATGTTTTTTTGCAGTTCACTTGTCAGTTCACCACAGCTCAATTTTTAGTGAATAGACCCCTCGGTCATCAGAACTGTTTTAGCCATAGTATAATACTTTAAACATTACCCATACCTTGTGGTGTATGTAACATTTCCACCCTGATGTACATTGATGCTGGGAATTAGTCAACTCAGTTCAGAAAGTACTATGATTGCTTGCTGGCCAATTTTTTTTTTAAGCAGTAACTCTCTCTGAGAAGGTTATAGTAATTATGATTCAATTCCAAGATGGATGCCTTCCTACTAAGACTTTTGTCTTCTGCTTGATTAACTTACATTGGTATTTAGAAAGGTTGGACAGGATGAACCTTGTATCTTTATTCAATTGAATAAACTATTTAGTTATGTATATCTTGACCTTTATAATCACAGCTGAATTTACTGGAGTTTGGAAGAAAATTATAATCCGTACAAACTAATTAATTAAGATAGTAAAAACGTAATACCCAACTGAACACTACATTTCTTTTGATTTATAGTGTGAAAGTTTAAAATGTAAAAGCTTTTTATTCAGTATTGTCTAAAATGTTAATTAAAAAAATCTGATTAAGATGACTACTTTCAAAACAGCATCGCTGACTCATGATACTACTATATAGTAGTAGTGACCTTTCGGGCACAACTATATCTAAAAAACATTTCTGCGGTTTGCCTTGTGTGTTAATGCTAATTAGGTAATTTAGCAAACATTGCATGTACGTATTAATTTACATTAATGCATTAAAAAATAAGACCCATTCATGTATAAAACCAATTGCAAATAGAATTAGTAACGCATGAATATATTGACTTGCATTTAATATATCAAATACTATCTACTCATGCACATTTTACATATTAATGGAAATTCTAACATACAAACCCTAATAAGATCAGAAATACAAATTAGTCATTAGTATGAGTATATTCCCAGTTACTGCTAAAGGGAAACTATAGTCACTCTTTAATAGACACATAGTTCTTCTTCATTTACATCTTGTCTTAAAAATGTTTATTATATATTTATTGGCATTGTACTGAAAATACAAAGTGCATTAGCATTTGCAATAATACAACAATTGCCGTTTTCTGTATTTTTTGGGCATGTTAACCGTATGCATACAAAAGTACATAAACAAACATACAAAAAGGGAGTTATATCTTAATAGTGTAAGGAAAAGAAAAATGTGCCAAAGATTCTTGGTTCGGATTGTGTGCGACCATAGTCAAAGTTTCTGAAATTATTAATTCTTAGGAGTCAATGTGGATTAGACAAGTTTCAATAAAAATATACAAACTATAAACTGAGAGAGGTAAGGCTCGTCTGCAAGTAGTGAATATAAACAAAGACACATCCTTGTGATGGGCTATGTAGATTAGGGTGTAATACACAGAAGAGGGTTCTCTCAGACCAGGTTAAATTAATTTCTATTATATAACAGTATATTTACATAACATAGGAAAAATCAAGATTGTTCACCCAGTAACCAATTCTCACTTTAACTCATTCAGAAATGGCAGTTACTCCAAGAGTAATAGGAAAAGGAAAGGAATAAGTGTAGTATGAAAGTTGGAGACAGAAATTAGATGATGGAGTAAAGGGAGGAATTGGGAAAAGGATGCCTCAAGAGAGAAAGCATCTGTAGCTTCAGAAGTTGGCTACAAAAAAAGGGGCCCCACAAGGTGGAAACATTTTAGCACATCCATCACAGAATGGCAAAAATGTGCCCATTGATCAGTCTAGTAAACAGGGTGGCCAAGTAGACAGTGTGTCAAGGAGCTCCGAGCGCCATATGTCCAACTGGAACTCTTCATAGGTCGCAACATGAAATTCAGTTACTGAACATCCAAAGCTTCAGGCTCAGTCAGTCCTGGATCGCCCGGGTCGTCCTGCGTCTTTGGTAATGGAGGAATGTCCAAATCTCTCAGTAAAGAGGTTATGTCAGCTGGATCCACAAAAGAAAACTGCTTGTCACCTTGTGCGACCATTAATGAGGTTGGAAGGCCTCAGCGGTATCTCACACGGTGGGTGCACAAGTGAGTTGTTAAGGTTGAAATAAATTTTCTCCGCTGAATAACATCCTCAACAAATACTCATAAAGGTGGAGTAGGTCCTTACTGTCGGATATATGCTGTAAATTCCGGGTGGTTTTAAGAATGGTTATTTTATCAGCCACAGTGGGGAGTCGGATAACAATATCCTGTTGCGTATCGCATGGGGCTCTTCCAGCTTTGCGGATTCTAAAAAAGTCAATGATAATCTGATCTGCAGCTTCCAAATCGGGTCACAGTTGAAGTATAAGACCCTGCAGGTAAGAGCAGAGTGCGATTGGCCCATTCACCTCCGGCACTCCCCGCACTCTAATATTTGTTTGCCGAGCTTTAACACAGAGAGTAAGGGCATGTTGATGAAGCCTCTGTGTTTGTTGCATCAGCGAATTTATCTGTTGGTCAGATTCAAGACGAGCTGGTTTCATTCTCTTCATCTCTGTATCCAGCGTGTTAACTTTCATTTTCAACGCAGTGACTTCAGTATGGATTCCCGCCAATTCTTCCATCACCATTTCCTGGAGGTCCTGAAAGAGTCTCCTCAGGTCACCCCTTGTCATTGGAGTTTTGTCTGAGTAGTGGTCTGAGGCATTCAACGTAACTTGCGCACCCTCAGTAGGAACAGAGTCCTCAGAGGACTCCTTCGAGTCTGTGAGGTCCTGTTTGCGTGCAGCTACTATCACATTAGTCTTCTGTGGCACCGAAGAGATGTGTACCGGGTATTTTTTGGATTTCCATCGCCCCTTCTTGGTAACACCCTGGCCAGTGTGGCCATCAGTTATCGCTTGTTACGAACTAGTCATATATGGAGCTGAGAACACATGTCCGTCCATGTCAGATGCAAGCTCCGCTCCCCCATTTACTCATCTTAATAATACATGTAATTGGCTTTAATACATATACTATACATTACGAAACTAGGCCCTGATAAGATTATCATATTTGTTTGTTCTGCACCACCCTCTAATCTCAAGGGTTTACCTACATCTTCCTCAAACTCTATGGAAGAGAGATAGGAGTCAAGTGTGGCAAAATATTTGACTGGGATGGAACTATTCTATAAACCGAAAGTCTATAAACCGAAAGACATTTGGTTTATAGACTTTCGGTTTATAGAATAGCAATAGCATTACATGTATTCTATAAACCAAAGTCTATAAACCGAATGTCGTTCGGTTTATAGACTTTCGGCTTATGGAATACATGTAATACTATTGGCTTTCTATAAACCAAAATAGAGTCCCCATTCATAAGAATTTCGGCATTTTACTACACGGAGACAAAGTCTCCATTCATAATTTTATGAATGGAGACTCTGTCTCTGTATAGTTAAATGCCGACAGCCTATAAACCGAACGTTCGGTTTATAGACTTTCGGCTTATGTAATACATGTAATCCTATTGCTATTCTATAAACCGAACGTTCAGTTTATAGAATAGCCATAGGATTACATGTATTCCATAAGCCGAAAGTCTATAAACCGAAAGTCGTTCGGTTTATAGACTTTCGGCTTATAGAAAACATGTAGTACTATTGCCTTTCTATGAACCGAACGAGAGCCCCATTCATAAGAATTTCTTATGAATGGGGCTCTCGTTCGGTTTATAGAAAGCCAATAGTATTACATTGTATTTCTATAAAACGAACGAATTAAAATTAACGAAACGAAAATAATGAACTAATTTCGTCTGAAACGAATGCAGTAATGAACGAAATTCGTTTTAGATGAAATAAATAACATTTTCGTCCGAATGGACGAAAACGATACGAAAATTTTAGTTTTGCACATGTCTAGTGTTTACAATCAGGGCTATGGGACAGTTTGCTGCTGTAGTAATCATATGAAAGCTAAACAACCTGTTGTAAACTAGCAAGAAGCTGATCACACAATTTGAAGTGCATAACCAAGTAAGTGATACTGTCAAAAATTGCCATTTCAAAACATATATAAATACTTCAGTTGAAACATAATTCATTCTCTCAATCTTCAAATGAAATACAGGGGTCAGAATTGATGGCTGTTCATGAAGAAAGTTTTACCTATTACTCCCATTACCTTATGTGTCAATGCATAGTTTGACTGGAAGCTCAAAATCTTTTCCTTCACATCAAGGCTAATGTATATCATGCTCACTAAATATGTCTTTCCAGGTCGCAAAATGGCAGATTATCTGTAGTAAAACTGAATGTGGGAAAAGTGAAATATAACAAAGTAAACTAAACTATTATATGTGTTGAAAATGCTTACCACAACAACCATCTTGTCTCTGCAATGTTATGTTTTAACAAAAAAAAAGTTATAGTTATCGAATGGCCACAGGTTCCCCTTCCTTGCCCGACAATGCCTATTACTACAAACAAGCTTTTAAAAAAAGCACAGGACATCAGCCTGACCTTGCTGCCAATGAGAGTCTCAGCTGTAAGTCGAAGGCATCCCAGGGTTGGCTGGGTTGATTGAACAAATACATGTCTGAGGAATTATGGGGAGAGTCACATTCTTGTGGTTATATTACTGTAGTTGGTTTTAAGTCTTATTTTTCCGAGTACCCTAATGTTATAAATCAAATGCGCAGTTAATATCATATTTAGAAGACAATTACACTTTTCTTGCTTGTTCTATGCAGAATTGGTAAATAGGTTGTAATAACTTTGAAAAGTTTATTTCTCAACATAGCAACAATTATTTACTTTGGAGGTTGACTTTCATTTTTAAAGTTTTAGCCATATGACTAAGTCAAATTCGACAACCCAGATTGAATCTTCTCCATTGGAAGTAATGAGAGGAGAAATTATCAAAGCTATTTTTGAGACTAAGTAAAATCCGGCACCCGAGCTTGACTTAGTCTCAAAAATAGCTTAGATCATTTGGTATCCCATTAATTTCAGTGGGCAAGATTTGAATCTGGCTTGCCCAATCGGGTGGCGAATTTGACTTGCATTACCATCTAAAGTCACTGATGGTGGGCCTGCTGACATTCTTATTTGTCTTGTTAGTATTACTATTTTTACTATTTATTTAGAGATCCAACTTGGAAATGTACTCTCATTTATTAAAGCCAAAAGGTAAACATTATTCATGAGTTTGTATAATCTCTATCTAATTATGGATTCAGTCAGGTCCTGTTTTTCTGAAATCATTAATAACTTAAATTTGGAACATATGTTTATTCTTTATGATAAAATAATAACAAAAAGAAACATACGTACAGGTCTTATTTGTTAGTATACATTGATTTATTCTCCATAAATCATGCTCTTGACTAGTTTTATTACATTCTACAAACACAAACTTTTTTCTATAGGAAAACAAATGATAAACGGTAGGAAAATTGCACTCAATTTGTAATTTTTTTTACAAAGTGATTTATAATGTAATTTCAGGAGAAAAAAGTCAAATAAATCAAAACTAGCCAATGGCACGGAAACAAGCATTTTTGTGCTCGTTCAACACTTCGATATGCATACAGTGTAGGAATAATAATCAGATCACAGGCATTGTACCAATATATTCACAGCAGACTAGCTATCAACTTTTGTAGGATCTGTCAACATCTTTTAAATAACATTACCAGGCCTTTCTATAATGTTAATGCTGCCCAGGGCAAGCCTCTGCTCACGGGCCCCTAAAAAAGTTCCTAATGTTTTCTGCCTCAGTCTTTTTGACATTGCTGTCTTTCCAGATAGACAGAAACATAGATTTATACATGCACTCTTACATAGATTTGTGTTATAAAACCTTTGATTCTTCATGACTTCAAGTCCCAAGAGTGCTCCTTTCTTCAATTACTATATTCCTTTGCCGGGACTGCGCCGGGCCACTCACCCCATTGGGTCTAGAGTGCACAGATCAAGATTTATACACTCTTACATATATATACATTTACATGTACAATACAAAAAATAGTGATGATCGTTAACATTTTGCACGGTATTAGCTATTGACTAAATGCCTCCCAAAGCTCAGCAAGCTTTTGGCTGGGCATGATGGGAAAATAGTCCACTGGAGCTGGAATACAGGAATTTAGACTTTACTGTTAAATATGCATACATTTATATCCAGAAACATATATTTATATACAGACGCTGTAGAGTGTCTGGGAGTACAGCTGATCCAGCTAATCAAAAGAGGAGAATGAGTTTTTCTCTCTGTTAGGCTTCTTAGTCATTTACGAGTATAGTGCAGGGAGAGCACAAATCCTGGGCAGCTGCCCCTTTGTTCTGCCATAAAGACCACCACAAACTTTGCCATGAAAAACAAATTACTCCAATCAATAATTGTCACTATGTTGAAAAATAAACATTTCAAAGTAATAATAACCTATTTATCAATTCTGCCTAGAACAAGCAAGAAAAGTTGAATTGTCTTCTGAATATGATATTAAATGCTTATTTGATTTGTAACGTTAGTGCACTTGGAAAAATAAGACCTAAAAACAACTGCAAAATATGATAGCTTTAGAGGTCCATAAAGTGAATTCCATGAAGTTGCATAATATCCCCTGCATACAGGACAATGGCAACATCACCAGGATGATAGAATAGTCTCTTACTATACTCGTCTTGGTAAAACACTGTGTTATCATTATAATAACTAAATATTCATTATTCCCAAAAAATTGTAGAGGAGGAATATACTTTACTGTAACACTCATTTTGGCCCTACAATGGCAGGAAAAAATACAATGAATTCTGCTTTCCAAGTCTTATTTAGAGGTACCCCACTAATATCAATAATTTTATCTGAATATACTCCATTAATTACAATGCTTTATTGTCTGTCACTCAGCCAGTGAGTGTTGAGCTTGAGTATAACTCTTACTATCTCCTTTAATATGTGTTAGCCCGAGCTACAGACAACAATAAAGACAAACTATTTGATTTTACCATCTGGGTCCTATCTCTGGTGAGAATGTATTTCTTGTATTGGGTTCTACCATTTCAGACAACTAATTTCTCTTTTATTATTCAGTCTTAGGATGGATTTATGTAGGAGTGGAGTTCTACCTATGGCACCTGCTAATTTAAACAGCAAGTGTTACTTTCACTAATTGTTATTGACATGATATACTGGTACAATTTTAAAATCCAAACCTAAACATTACACTATATGAATACACTTTCTATGTGTGTCGAAAGCTTTACTGAAATCTAAATAAAGTATATCTACTGCACTTCCCTGATCTATTAATTTAATCATACGATCAACAAAATCACTAGAGCTAATTTATTAAATAAGCATCCCAATTTAAGTTGCACAACTGTATCACCTAAACATTTTTTGTACTGTGAATGTAGAGAATAAAAAGAAGATTGAAAATTATATACACACTGTGTTAGCAAAACTGCAAGCAAATACCTAAATTAGGTGACAGGTGTGTAATAAAAGTGTCTATCTGTGCCTGATTATGACATCACCTGTGGCTTGATGTGCAAAATACACATATGCCATTGCAAACAGTTGATTTGCACATCAAGCCACATGTGAAGTCATAAACAGGAGACACCATTGACACATTTTTCTCCTAATTTAGGCATTTTTCTTGCAGTTTTGCTAACACAATGTATCATTTTAAGTCATTCTGCATTCTCTAAATGCATAGTAAAAACAATGCTTAGGTGATACAGTCCCTTTAACACATCCCTTTTGCTACTGTGGAGCCCTCAAAAAGGCAAAAAATGCACATCAAAGTGGTTTCCAATGTTGCTTCAAAAGGGAAACAAATTAATTTATGACTCCAGATGCCTTCCAGGATCAACAAGCTAACTAATGTTTTGCACAGTGGGTTTTGCTATGTGCAAGGACATTTTGACCTGGCTTCTTGCAACTACAAATACCAGAGCAAGGATGTGTGAGGTTGTTTTTAGTTCATGGGAGACTGGAAAGATATTATCTTCTTTACAGCTGTACTAAATTAAAGCATAGCAGGTTGGGAGATTCTTTGTGTAATGCTGAATTATTAGTTTATAAAACTGTTAAAGTACCGTTCCCATGACTTTATGAAAAAGCAGAGGGGGAAATTATGTGTCATGAAATTATGTCTTAATATGGCAAATTTTCTTCTCATTCGAAGAAGTAGGTAAAGTATTAGGTAACAACACAAAACAGGTTTCAATCGTTTATTTTGGGGAGAGGAATTTTGTCCCAGATTGTTTTATTAACAAATTTTATTAACAATTTCTGCACCATATGATTTAATTAGTAATGGTCCAAGACACTGCATAAAAATACAATACAGTATCTTCAATAAAAACATTAACCCCTTGGCGACACAGGACGGACTGGGCGTCCTGTGTCAAAACGAGCACTGAAAGCGGAGTTTTTCCGCTTTCAGTGCTCAAGCAGTATTGTAACGATTCTTCCATATGGAAGCATCGTTCAATACTGAAAAAAATGCCCGTGGGCATTTCAATAGCTCCGGAGAGCGATTGAAATGCCAGTTTTAAAGGCACAGCGCCTTTAAAACGCGGGCATTTCAAAAACGAGCATAGGAAGCAAATTTTTCGCTTCTTATGCTCAGAAAGTGTTTCTGATTGCCTCGCAAGTCGAGGCAATCAGGAACACACAAAAAAATGAACGATCTTGGTCACTGTGTGACCAAGATGGCGCTGCCCTTCTAAGGGCAAGAGCACAGGAGGCAGGAAGTACCTGCTTCCTGTGCTCTTTGGCTGCCACACGATTGCCTCTTCACAGAGGCAATCAGTGACTGCCAGGCACACTGACAAGCAGTGGGGATGCTCTGATGAGCATCCCCACTGACTGGTCAGATCAATATTAACCCTATATTGATCTGACCAGTTATGATCTGCCTCCCTCTCCTCACATTTTTTTTGGTGAGGGAGAGAGACAGATCAAAGTAAGAAAAGTAAGTAAAAGTACAAAAAAATAATAAATACAGAACACACGAATAATAAAACAATAAAAAAATTTATTAAAGCAATTCCCTGCGTTTAACCCCTTCCCTGCCACTGATCTTGCGTAAGCAGTGATCGTGCACATCAGGGCATTTATTTTTGCTGTTTGTGCATTTTTTATGGGTTAATTTTTTTGTACTGTAATTTATTACAGTACTACAAAGGCTCTTCTAAGAGTTTTTAACCCCTTCTTTGCCGTCGATCACTGCTTACGCAATGATATTGCCGCCAAAGCAATTTTTATCTGTCTGCATATTTTTTTTTTTACACATACCCGCTAGGGGATTACATGTAAAGTAAAAATATTTGAGATTTATTTTTAAGCTGTCTGAGCGCATAGCGATCAGTAACAGCGAATTAGTGGCAAAGGCGGTTTGGTGATTTCTCAATTAAGCTCACCATTCGCCCTGGTCAGATCAAAATTGGTCGGATCAATATTCACAAATATTGATCTGCCTCCCTCTCCTCACTTACATTTTTGTGACGGAAAGAGACAGATCAGTATTAGTGATATAAAATAACATTTTATAAAATTGTCTGGTTTTATGAAAGTCTTTCACTGTGTATTAACCCCTTCCCTGCCATTCATCACTGTATAAGCAGTAATCTTGCACAGCAACAGTGTGTTTTGCTGTCTGCACTGTTTTATGGATTAATTTCTTTGTACTGTAATGTATAACAGTACTAGATAGGCTCTTCTAAGAGCTATTAACCCCTTCTTTGCTCGAGATCACAGCTTACACACTGATTCTGAGGCCGCGGACTCAGGGTTCGATTTTGACCCTAGTGATGTATCGGTGGCTGCTGAGCCCTTGCCACAAGGAGTGATGGGTGTCTACCATTAAAAAATATATGGTTTGGCGGGGGTAAATTACATTGGCTGGCTTCAAAGATATATCCCATATAGGACACAGACGCAGGTTGACTACATGTCAAAATTCCAAGTTGGAATTTTGAGATGCGCATCTCACAAATGTTGCCTTCTAGCCAAAAAACAAACCAACAAACCTATGCATGGGTGCTATCCCTGTACTCGGGAGATGTTGCTGAACACATATTGGGTTGTTGTTTGGTAGTGACATATACCAGAATCTGTGAATTCATGCCTGAAGTACAATGCATGTGGAAACAAAACTCCCAAAAAAGTACTACCACAAACTTTTACAAAGGCTGGTGGTAGAATTAGTACATATATAGTATTAAAATACCCCCATTTGAAATACCTTAGGATGTCTATTTTCCAAAAATATATGGTTTGATGGGGTAAAATTCATTGGACGGCTTCAAAAATGTTCCAAATGGAACATGGGCACAGGCTGACTACATGTCAAAATTCCAGGTTGGAATTGCGCACCCCCTAAATGTGGCCTTTTAGCCCCAAAACAAACCAACAAACCTATGCATGGGGGATATCCCTCTACTCAGGAGATGTTGCTGAACACATATTGAGGTGTTGGTTGGTAGTGGAAAATACCAGAATCTGAAAATTTCTGCCTGAACTACAATGTGTGTGGGGAAAAAAATGACATCCCAACCCTTTGACATAGGTTGGTGGTAGAATTAGCACTTGGAAAGTGTTAAAATACCACAATTTGAAATACCCTAGGATGTCTAGTTTTCCAAAATATATGGTTTGATGGGGTAAAATACTTTGACAGGCTTCAAAAGTGTCCCAAATGGAACATGGGCGCAGGCTGACTACATGTCAAAATTCCAAGTTGGAAATGCCACCCCCCCCCTTAAACGTGGCCTTTTAGCCCCCAAACAACCCAACAAAACTATGCATGGGTGGTATCCCTGTACTCCGGAGATGTTGCAGAACACATATTGCGGTGTTGTTTTGCACTGACACATAACAGGATCTGTGAATTCATGCTCAAAGTACAATGTATGTGGAAACAAAACATTAAAAAATTACTAAACTAAAATTTGACAAAGGCTGGTGGTAGAATTAGTGCATGGAAAGTGTTAAAATACTATCATTTGAAATACCCTATGGTGTCTAGTTTGCTAAAATGTATGGTTTTGTGGGGTAAAATACACATTCTGGCTTCACAAATGTCCCAAATGCAACATGGGCGCAGGTTTTCTGCATGTCAAAACTCCAAGTTGAAAAACCAAAAAGCGCACCTCTCAAATGTGGCCTTTTAACCCCCAAATAATCTAACTAACCTACACATGGGTGGTATCCCTGTACTCAGGAGATGTTGCTGAACACATATTGAGGTGTTGTTTGGCACTGACACATAATAGGATCTGTGAATTCAAGCCCAAAGTACAATGTATGTGAAAAAAAATTACTACCCAAAACATTGACATAGGCTGGTAGTATAATTAGTGCATGGAAAGTGTTAAAATACTACCATTTGAAATACCCTATGGTGTCTAGTTTTAAAAAATATATGGCTTTGTGGGGTAGAATACACTTTCTGGCTTCAAAAATGTCCCAAATGGGACATGGGCGCAAGTTTTCTGCATGTCAGAATTCCAAGTTGGAAAACCAAAATGCGCACCCCCTAAATGTGGCCTTTTATCCCCAAAACAAACCAACAAACAGGGCCGATCCTAGGGTCACGGGCGCCTGGGTGCAGGTTTTCCTTTGGCGCCCAAGGGTGGGCGTGGCTATATTATGAACTCCTCCCCTTTAGACATTTCTGTTCCAGACATGCCCATTTCAATATTGGGGAGAGGGGGAGGGAGAAAACTTTATTTTAATGTAAAGGACCAACGTTTATTTTAAATAAAGATATATATTTTGCCATAATACTGTGTATTAGTTTTATTTATTTCTATGATGCTCAGCCAGCAACATGGGAGACTTTTTGCTGGCTGGCAGAATGAGTTTTTACTACCATTTTACTACCATACTACCCATGATTCCCAACCAGCCAAAGTCTCTCATTAGTCTGGCTGAGCATCATTAGAAAAGAAGTACACAATGAGTGATAAATAATATTCCACCAAGTCAGTCACTCACGTGTCTCTCTCTCTCCCCATACCCTCATGTCTGTCTGTCTCTCCCCGTACCCTCATGTCTGTCTCTCTCTCCCCGTGCCCTCATGTCTGTCTCTCTCTCCCATTCCCTCATGTCTGTCTCTCTCTCCACTCATGCTCCATGTCTCTCTCTCTCTCTCCACTCATGCTCCATGTTTGTCTCTCTCTCTCCACTCATACTCCATGTCTGTCTGTCTCTCACTCTGCACTCATTCCCCATGTCTGTCTCTCACTCTGCACTCATTCCCCATGTCTGTCTCTCACTCTGCACTCATTCCACATGTCTGTCTCTCACTCTGCACTCATTCCACATGTCTGTCTCTCACTCTGCACTCATTGCCCATGTCTGTCTCTCTCTCCACTCATGCCCCATGTTTGTCTCTCTCCACTCATACCCCATGTCTGTCTGTCACACCCCATATCTTTCTCCTATACCTCCTACCTACCATGTATTTGTCTCTTCCCATGTCCCTTTTTCATGCCCCCTACTGACCTCATCTCAGAACTCAATTAGCGCTGCCTTGATCTCCCGTGACTTAGTGATGACTCTGACCGTTATGTTCCGACGCTCTGTCATCACTGTGCACAGAAAGAGCAGAAAGCGCTGACTGAGGTCTAAGGGGAAACATGGCGCCGATCTGCAGAGCTGGCTCTGAGAGGCAGCAAAGCAGCACATGGGCAGCCCATTTACAGAGGTGTACTAAGGGTGCACTTTGCCATTAACATAAGCAACAGCCAGTTTGCCTATTAAAAATGCTACAGTTTGCCCAATAAAAATGTCAGTTCGTCCTCAAAATACACCAGTTTCCCCAGTAATATGCCAATTATTTTGCCCATTAATATGCCACAGCCAGTTTGTCCATTAATATACAACAGCCAATTTGCCCACTGATATGTCACAGACAGTATTTCCATTTATATACCTATGCTAGTTTGCCAATAAATAGGCTACAGCCAATATGCCACAGTTAGTTTACCCAATAAAAGCATAATCTCCTCTCCTGCCTTCCCCAGTACTCACCCTGCTGCTGCTCTCGTGTCCCCGGCCGTCTCCTCCACACAGTCTTCCCTCTACGCACGCTGAGTGCAGGAGGCGGGAAATAGACGCCAGCTGGTTGGGGGCTGGTGCCCTCCATGTGATAAATTGATGAGCGCAGTGAGGGCCCCGGGCAAGAACACACTTACACACAGCCACACATAAATACACACAGCCACACATTAATACACACAGTCATACATAAATACACACAGTCACACATAAATACACACAGTCACACATAAATACACACAGTCACACGTAAATACACAGTCACACATAAATACACACAGTCATACATAAATACACACAGTCACATGTAAATACACACAGTCACACATAAATACACACAGTGACACATAAATACAGTCACACATAAATACACAGTCATACATAAATACATACAGTCACACAAACACAGTTAAACACTTAGTCACCCTCACAGACATACATTTACACAGACACCCTTATACACACTGTCACACATACATAAATACACACACAGCCACCTTTACACAGACACAGGATACACTTGCACAGACACTCATGTACACACACTTACACAGCCAGTAACACACACATAGTTATACACATTGACACACACATACACACTTATACACATACACTTAGACCGTAACACACACATAGTTATACACATTGACACACACATACACACTTATACACATACACTTAGACCGTAACACACACATAGTTATACACATTGACACACACATACACACTTATACACATTCACATACACTTACACAGCCAGTAACACACACATAGTTATACACATTGACACACACATACACACTTATACACATTCACATACACTTACACAGACAGTAACACACACATAGTTAAACACATTGACACACACACATACACAGACACTTCCACACTTTTTTTTATTTTTTATATATTTTAACAATACCCCCCCCCCCCCCCATCACCTCCTCCTCCTCCTTCTTCTTCTTGGTAGTCCAAGCACAGAGCAACGGGGGAAAGCTCCGCCCCCGTCGCGTTCTGTGATTGGCTGCAGGGAGGAGGATGTTCTCTATGGTGTCTTGGCAGAGAACGTCCTCCTCCCGGCAGCAGCCAATCACAGAACGCGACGGGGGCGGAGCTTGCACCCGTCGCGTGGCTTGCTTTAACAAGGAGGAGGACGGCAGGGAGAGAGCTCCCTGCTTCAGCGCCTCTCCTCCCGTGCGCCTGGGCGCGGTGCACCCCGTGCACCCGCCCAGGATCGGCCCTGCCAACAAACCTATGCATGAGTGGTATCCCTGTACTCAGGAGATGTTGCTGAACACATATTGAGGTGTTATTTCGAAATACCCCTTCACATTTTAAGGTAATGTTTACCTAAATTGCAATCTATGTGAAAAATGTAAAAAAAAGATTTTTTGCTGCAAACTTTGGCAAAGATTGGTGGTAAAATGGCTACATGAAATGTGTCAAAATACCCCAAGTTAAATGCCCTGAGTGGTCTAGTTTTCAAAAATATGTACATGTTGGGGGTCATTCAGCAAACGTTTTTTTTTGTTAGCGGTTAATAGATTGAGCTGTAAAAAGTGAAAAAAAAATAATGATTGGACATTTTGTTTTTTCAATTAGCTATTTGCGAATAAATGATGCAATTTAAATATCAATTTTGTCATGTGATAAAACACACATGTATCCCATGCGCCAATAAGCAAACTCAATAAACTTTATATAGAGAAACAAACCGTATTTGCTTGATTATAAGACGACGCTGATTATAAGACGACCCCCCAAACTTTGGATATTTCATTAGGAAAAAAACTTAAAGCCTGAATATAAGACTAAACTATAGGAAAAAAGTTTAACTTGTATATATTCACATGTAAATTGCTTTTTTAATAAAAAATTATGATATAAAAAAATGCATTTCTTGTTTTTATTTTCCTTTTTTTTTATGTGCCAATGCTGCCTCCCTCTTTCCCTTGCCCCCAGCTTTCTCTCTCTTCCCCTCCCTTTGTCTCCCCCCTCGCTCCCCTTGTCTTTCCCCCCCTGTTTCTCTCTTCCCCACCCTCCATCCCCTTGTCTCTGTCTCTTCTCCCCATCCCTCCCCTTGTCTCTTCCCCCCCATCCCTCCCCTTGTCTCTGTTCCCCCTTGTTGCTCTGGTCCCCCCCTCCCCTTGTTGCTCTGGTTCCCCCCTCCCTCCACCCCCCTCCCTCCCCCTCACCTGTTTCATAATCCCTGGTGGCTAGTGGGGGCAACCGGGGGATGTCTGCACGATACGTGCAGACATCCTCCATGCTGCCCGACACCTCCGTCTATTATGACGTACAGCTGGTCCGTCATAATAGACGGAGGTGTCGGGCAGCATGTCGGATCTCTTCACGTATCGTGCAGACATCCCCCAGCTGCCCGATTCACCCTGGTGGCTAGTGGGGCAGTAGAGGATGTTTGCGCGATGAGCGCAGACCTCCCTTGCTGCTGCCCGGCACGACCACCGGGACTTCTGTGATGAAGCCGGAAGTACCCGGCTTCTTCATAGAAGCCCCGGCGGTCGTGCCGGGCGGCAGCAGGTGAGTCTGCGCTCATCGCGCAGACATCAACTGCTGTTAGAGAGGGGGCTCCAGGTCCCAGCAGCTCTGCTGGGGACCTGGATCCATGACTTATAATCTGACCTCGATTTGAGGTCAGATTATAAGACGACCTCGATTATAAGACGAGGGGGATTTTTCAGAAAAAAAATTCTGAAAAAAACCTTGTCTTATAATCAAGCAAATACAGTATATTATTTTACACACACCATCATCAGCTCTTGAGGAATAACAATTACTATGATGTCAAATCCGCTTTAGGATGGCATCATATCTCCGATTATAGTTCAGTTCACCTTCAACTGCTGTTAGCTTATATGCACCCTCTAGCCATCATGTCAGATGTATCATAATATAATTTCAAGTCCACAGTGTGGATGGCAACAGAGATTGTCAATGCACCATTTTCCACTGTGGAGATGAAAGGGTACCTTTACATATGTAAGTGTGTTAAACAGGGGCATGAGTAGAAAACACAGTGAGACTGTGGTAAAATTGCCATGTGGCCCTATGACCACGTACACATCACCACATGATACTACCTTGGCAATACCAGCATGATACTACCAATGTCCACCTGACCAGCTTTGTCCACACACCACTTGTCAGTGCAGTGGTCACAGGGGGTGCAGGATTAACTACTGCAAATGGACCAGCCACCCTAGGTAGTATGTTCAATCCCTGAAATTCTACTTCCGTTGGTAAATAAGACTGGGCATAGCAGAACCCTTGGCTTATTTGACCATCCAAAGCCAACCTCCTCACCCATCATGAAAACTCATCCCCTACATTCCCTTTGTCATGATCCCCTTTTTCTAAACTGTATTATGGCTGTCAGGACCGGCCCAAGACATTGTGCTGCCTGGGGAGAAAAATGAAATGCTGCAAACCCCCAATAAAATAAAAATAAATCCCACAGTCATGATAATCAGTCAAATTAAAATGAAACTTATCAGGAAGTGATAATTTAATGTAAGAGCACCTTTATATATGCAAAATTATATGGCGTGAGTGTTGGTAAGCCATGATTAAAATGTGTACCCTAAATGTTTGAGCATTTAAACTTAATGTAAAATGTTTGAGTCATGTTATAGGTCAGTGGTCACATATTATGTTTTGGGGAATTGCACAGCCTATTTTCATAATAATGTTTGTTTTACCATTTCTTTCTTTTAAGCTCATGGGTGAGATCCTAGAACAATTTTTTTAAAATTTGTATATGCCCACTAAAGCACTTCTTATATACATAATAATATATATTTTTTTCAACAAGCTCACTCATAAGGTGAAAAGAGAGTAATGGTAAAACATTATTATGATAATAGGCTGTTCAATTCCCTAAAACATAATGTGACCATTGACCTAAAACAAAATCCAGATAAATATAGTCAGCGTCAGATGAGTTAACCCCTGGATGGCTAGACAGATATAGGCAGTGTCAGAAGCATTAACCCCTTGGTGGATAGACAGATATGGGAAGTATCCGGGGAGTTACCTCTTGGGTGGCTAGGTAGATAGAGGCAGTGCCAGAGGAGTTAACCCCTTGGGTGGCTAGACAGATATAGGCAGTATCAGAGGTGTTAACCCCTTTATCCACACACTCCCTCACACACATACACAGACAGTATCTCACTCTCACTGACATACACACACACTCTCACTCACACTGACACACACACACTCACTCACACTGACACACACTCATTTACACTGACATACAAACACTGACATACAAACACACTCACACTGACATACACACACACTCACTCACACTGACATACACACACACTCACACTGTCAATTTTTGAATGTACCTGCATCTCTCTTTGCTTTGAACTCCGTGTGAAGGAGGTCTCAGCCAATCATCGGAGGCTTCTGAACTCTCAGCCAACAAGGAGAGCTGAGGAGTCTCATCTGATTGGCTGAGACCTCCTTCAATCAAGCTGGACACAGGAAAAAGAAAAGAAAAAGATGGCTGCAGGGAGCAGCAAAGTGCCACTTCTGACAAGGTGCCACCTGGGGCAGCTGCCCCACTCTGCCCCATTACAGGGCCGGCCTTGATGGCTGTGGGACTATGGTCTCTATACAAAACCTGACCCAGTGCACAAAATAAAATCTTTGATATCCACCACAATAGATAGACAGATATAGGCAGAATTAGAGGTGTTAACCCCTTTATCCACACACTCACTCATATACACAGACAGTCTCACTACACTGACACACACACTCTCACTCACACTCTCACTCACATACACACACTGACATACACACACACTCACTCACACTGACACACACTCACTCACACTGACATACACACACTCTCACTCACCCTGACATACACACACTCTCACTCACACTGACATACACACACTCACTCACACGGACATACACACACACACACACACTATCACTCACACCAACATACACACACACTCACACCGACATACACACTCACTCACACTGACACACACAGCGCAAAATACCGCTTCTGACAAGGTGCCGCCTGGGGCAGCTGCCCCATTACAGGACCGGCCCTGATGGCTGTGGGACTACTGTCTCTATACAAAACCTGACCCAGTGCACAAAATACAATCTATGATATCCACCACAATGTAAAAAAATAGATAGCAAATTAACTCTAAAATGACTTTTATATTTTTTTAAAAATGTAAAAATAATGAATAAATATCTTTTAAAAAATTAATAGTGTGGTGAACACTTGAAAATAAATCAAATACTCAGTTTTATGGTAGTATATCTCAGTAACAGATTATAACTGGATGACATATTTAATGTGGCACAGCACAGAATGATTGGATTTCTGGAGGCTTCTAATGCTGACAGATAATCTTGTAAATTATTTTCAGAATCCTGTATCCTAGAGCGAATATTAATTTTACAACGTTTATTCTATCACAGCTCTGATAACATTGAAATAGATTTTTGGAAAGGAAATTTTCAGGTTTAAAAAAAAAAAACTTTATGTAGGACTGTAATATGATATCATGCTAGGTAAGAGGGACATTCTGTTCCAAAAGAAAATCTGTTCTGATGCTTTAAAATGCCAAAATATATATTTTGCAAGAGGGGATAAGCACCAATGCAACTGCATCCAGTCTACTGCTGATACTTTACACTTAGGATGTGTCCTATAGGTTGTATGAGACTTTTCAGAAAATGGTAAAACAAGCACCGAAGTTGTGTAATAGTAATATCCCAAGGACATACACGAAAACAAAGAACATTTCAATATATCGTTCCTGTTAAAATATTTCAGAATCTCTCAGTTAGCCCCAATCTGGGCAGAATTTGTCCCAGATTTCGAATTGCAACGAAATCCTATGCACTTACAAGTGGTGTGTGTACAAATCTGGTACATGGTGAACACAATGGTGGCATCATGTGGTGATGTGCTATGTGGTCAGGGGCCCACCTCGCAATATTGCCACCATGGCCCAATGGTTTCTATTGACACCCCTGCCTAATGCATTCGTAATGGTATCTTTCATATCCACAGTTAACAATGTTGTATTCAAAACACTGTGGATGGAAGTGGTACTATGATATATGTGACATGATGTCGGGAAGGTACATATAACCTTACAGCTGTTGATGGTGAACAATAACCAGTTATGTGATGCCAATCTATTGCTGGCATCAGGGCCGGCCCTGCAATGGGGCAGAGTGGTGCAGCTGCCCCAGGTGTCACCCTGGCAGGAGCGGCACTTTGCTGCTCCCTGCAGCCGTCTTTTTCTTTTTTCCCCCCTGTGTTCCTTGATTGAAGGAGGTCTCAGCCAATCAGGTGAGACTTCTCAACTCTCCTGATTGGCTGAGAGTTCAGAAACCTCCTGTGATTGGCTTAAACCTCACAGAGCTCAAAGTAAAGAGAGATGCTTGCAACACTGAGCAGGTAAAAACGGAGAGTGAGTGTGTATGTATGTCAGTGTGAGTGTGTGTGTATGTCAGTGTGAGTGAGAGTATGTGTATGTCAGTGTGAGTGAGCGTGTATGTCAGTGTGAGTGAGTGAGTGTGTATGTCAGTGTGTGTGTGTGTGTGTATGTCAGTGTGAGTGAGTGTGTGTGTATGTCAGTGTGAGTGAGTGTGTGTGTCAGTGTAAGTGAGAGCATGTGTGTATGTCAGTGTGAGTGAGATAATGTTAATGTAGAAGAATTTTTATTTCACAGCGGTATTGTTCACGTTTTTATAGGGAGTGCTGTACTTCATTTAGAAGGGGCAATATATACCATGACAGGAAGAAATGAATGCAATAGAATCTCTGGACTAAACTTTGAAGGGACTTTGTCATTGCTTAAACATTGCTGTTTATGACATCACCTGTGACTTAATATGCTAATTAATTAATGTAATTTGCATATTAAACATAAATGATGTGAGCAAAAGACACCACAGGCACATTTAAAATATATTTTTCTCTTATTTTATGCGATTGCTTGGAATTGTGCTAACACAATGTAAAGATCTTTTTTTTGTCCTTTTTTATTGTCTACATTTACATTGTAAGCAACATTTAAGTTGACAGAGTCCTCTTTCTTTAAAGTGTACTTGTCATGACTGGTTCACGTTCAGGTATAAACATTACATATATATTTTTCCAGGTGAAATCACCAGCAAATATATATAGAGTATAAGATATATTTACCTGAAGTTTTCTCATCTACTAAGATGGCCACAAGAATGGCAGTGTGTGTGTCAATTATGCAACTTCGTCTTGTGGCAGATGCATATGAGCGCTAATAATCATGTGGCCATTTTTTTTGTTTTTTACCATGATGCCAAACAGTAAGTTCAATTCAGTTTGTGATATAATTTGATTTGATATATTGTCACTCGTTGAAAAGCAGTATAACCATACATTCTGCATACAGTTTAAAAGTAAAGGAGCACAGTTGTAATTTTAGTGGTCCTAGAAGAAGTTCAGCGTTTAATAGCTCATCGTGACTCCCCGTAATGAGCCGTGCTCGGATCCCTCTGCAGGGACTTGCAGCGGGATCCTACCTTTCAGTCTGACAGGGAAATTGTAGTAGATGCTCAAAGCAAGCACCGGCTACATTTCACTGAATCGTGCCGTGCAGAACATCTGGGTTAGGTTACGCCTCCGTAACGTCACGCGTGACGTCAAGAGGTGTCGCAATCTTTTGGCAGGGACCTTGTGACCTTGTGATTGGTGGCAAAACATGGGATTTTGGTGCTTGAGTCATCTGGGATGTAAACATCATGTGTCACGAAGGGGTTACATGTTTACTGTTGATATACAAAATCAAATATTGTTTTAAACAATATGTATTACGAGCACAGAGATTTCAATCAGTAGCATTTATATAATTTTGTTAGCTTTAATTTAACCCTTTACGTGCCAGTTAAAAGTCTGGCACAGTGGAAAGCAAAAGAGGTTAAAAGCTACAAAAAAAGCTGCTTTGGTTAATTTAGCTACAGGTTATACCACATCATATCTCATTACAATAATGATACAAATATGTTATTTTGTGTTTTTTATTGAACAGCTGCTTGACTGCAATTATGTACAGTTAATCGGGTTTTGCTGTTTTTTTGTGAGACTTATTATCATTCGGTTCAATTATTTCATAACCAAGGGATTTAAAAACAAATCCTTGTAGGACACACAAGATCACAAGTTCCTTCAAGAACCTTGGATAATGTACCCACTCGATAAATAGAAATTATTTGTTGTCTCAGCATCAAAGACAATTAAGAGAGCTCTGAAATCTGACATCTGTGCTTGCACCTTGCCCCATTCTTCTGTGTATCTTTTTGTATTACCTTTTTTATGCAGATACAACATCCACATATCTTTGCTATGTACTGTATTCCTCTATAATGATCAGAGCTACATTCTTCATGACCTGGCCAACACTACTTAACAAGATGTTGAACAAGGCGGACCATTACCACAAAATAGTCCTTTCATCTGTATTCCTTAATAATCTGGTGATTTCATACCAATGTTCTTGGGGAATCTATTTACCTTAAACAAGGCCGTGTCACACTGAGCTCTGGCTAAAAATGCTACATATGTTTTCTTTGAATACAATTCAGTGAATGTGTCTGCAGTGTTGTTCCCATTTTTCATTGAATTATCTAGTCCACTTACAAAAAACAGTCATGTGCATCAGACATAACCTAATTTCAGAATTAAATTAAATAAATGCCGTACCCATTGTCACCAAAGAAAAATGTCTTAGATCGACAAATGGTATAGACGCAAGCCTTAAAACATTACTTCTGTTTCTAGTAATAATAATGTCACTAACCAATTTTCTGCTTCTATAAGCAATTTCACTGTGTGATCTTGTTTTCTAGCTCTTCTTAAGCTAGCTAATTTGATATCATTTTCTTTATTTTTGCACTGTGTCAAATAGAACAGCCAACTGTAGAAGCCCTATTATTGTATAATTACCTGTGTGGCATATCTGTCTTTGTCACATTTCACATCAGGTTTAAGTCATTTTCTCATTAAACATTAAAATCCCATTGAAGGTCAGTTTACTTTCAAAATCCTTCTTTCTGTAGGATTAGGCCTTGCACATTAGACAGCTCTGCTCTTTCGAGATATTTAGGAGGATTTGTGAGTTTGTACTTAAAATGTGTGATTGTCCTTCATGTGACAATTTTGTTCAGTAGAGGTTTCTGTTAGAAATGATAAATACAATTAATAAATCAAAGCTTAGCTTTGACACTAAAAAGAATCGCACATTACTTGTAGGTGTATGCTACAAGCCACCAAATATTAGCATTGATGGAGAAGATCAGCTTTTATTACAAATTGAAAAGGCTGCAAATCTGAATGAAGTTCTAATCATGAGAGATTTTAATTACCCAGATATAGATTGGAATTGTGGCACAACTAGTTCCGCTAAGGGCAGCAAGTTTCTGAACCTGCTTAATAACACATTTATGGTACAATTAGTAGACGCCCCAACTAGAATGGATGCCTGTCTGGATTTAGTAATAACAAACAATGAGCAGCTTATCTCAAACATCAAAGTAAGAGAACACTTGGGCAATAGTGACCATAACATGGTTTCGTTTGAGATTAATGCAAAAAAGCAAATTGGTAACTACGCCACCAAAACACTTAATTTTAGAAGGGCCAACTTTGATGGACTAAGGGCATCAATGGAACATTTAGACTGGGAACAATTGTTTTCTGGACTAAACACAGAAGACAAGTGGAATGCCTTTAAGCACACATTACAAAAGTACACATCCCAATATATACCTTTGGGAAACAAATACAAAAGACACAAATCAAAACCAATGTGGCTTACCTGTACCGTGAAACAGGAAATGCAAAACAAGAAAATGGCATTCAAACATTATAAAAGCAAGGGATCAACATTATCATTTATAAAATACAAAGATGCCAACAAAGCCTGCAAAAAGGCAATTAAAATGGCTAAATTGGAAAACGAGAAAAGGATTGCTAAGGAGAGTAAAATTAACCCCAACATTTTTTATAAGTATATAAATGGAAAAAAGCTAAAGAGAGAAAATGTTGGGCCCTTGTTATCCCAAATGGGAAATTTGGTAAGTGAGGACAGAGAAAAAGCAGACATTTTAAATACTTTTTTTTCTTCGGTTTATACTAAGGAAGAACAGATGGATGAGCCCCTGCTACCGGAAGTTACGGAACAGTCACCACAAACATGGGATTGGCTGACACAGGAAAAAGTGTTTATGCAATTAAACTCTGTTAAGATAGACAAAGCCTCAGGGCCAGATGGTATACACCCAAGGGTCCTTAGAGAGTTAAGCATAATTCTGGCCAGACCAATATTTATGATCTTTAGGGATTCGTTCAGTTCAGGTATAGTGCCAACAGACTGGCGAAAGGCGGATGTCATTCCAATATTTAAAAAGGGATCAAAATCTCTGCCTGGTAATTATAGGCCAGTGAGCTTGACATCTGTAGTGGGGAAATTATTTGAAGGATTGCTAAAGGTGTACACTCAAGAATACATCTTGAATCAGAATATAATTAGTAAAAGTCAACATGGTTTTGTGAAAGACAGGTCTTGTCAAACAAACTTAATAACATTCTATGAAGAGGTCAGTAAAAATATAGATCTAGGTGTGGCAGTTGATGTGATCTATTTGGATTTTGCTAAAGCATTTGATACAGTTCCACACAAAAGGTTACTCTACAAATTGAGAGAAATAGGATTGGGGGCAAATGTATGTATTTGGATTGAAAATTGGCTAAAAGATAGAACACAGGGGGTTGTTGTAAATGGTAAAGCTTCAAATTGGACCAGGGTAGTGAGCGGAGTACCTCAGGGGTCTGTTTTGGGACCTCTTCTTTTTAATCTGTTTATTAATGATCTCCCACGTTGTGCTGAGTGCCATGTCTCAGTGTTTGCTGATGACACAAAATTAGGTAAAGTAATAAAGACTAATCTTGATGTTTTTTCTTTACAGGAAGATTTGGACAGAGTAGGGAACTGGGCAAGAAAGTGGCAAATGAGGTTCAATATAGACAAATGTAAAGTTATGCATTATGGGAAAAATAATAACAAAGCAACATATACGTTAAATGGTATTTCCCTGGGAAAAACTACTAACGAAAAGGATTTAGGAATCATTGTAGATAACAAACTTGGCAACAGTGCCCAATGCCAGTCAGCAGCTGCAAGGGCCAATAAGATATTGGCATGTATAAAAAGAGGTATAGATTCACGGGAGGAGGACATCATCTTGCCTCTTTACAAATCAATGGTAAGACCTCACCTTGAATATGCAGTACAATTCTGGGCACCAGTCCTTAAAAAGGATATTAAGGAACTAGAAAAAGTGCAAAGGAGAGCTACACAATTAATAAGGGGATTGGAGGATCTTAGTTAGGAAGAGAGACTTAAAAAATTGCATTTATTTACTTTAGAAAAAAGGCGTCTTAGAGTGGATATGATAACATTATATAAATATGTGCAGGGCCAATATAAGGAGCTCTCCAGGGACCTGTTCATTAATAGAAATGTACAAAGAACAAGAGGTCACCCCCTGAGACTGGAAGAGCAAAGATTTCATAGGCAGCAAAGGAAGGGATTCTTTACGGTAAGGACAATAAAATTATGGAACTCACTGCCAAGAGAGGTAGTGCTATCAACCACAATAGATGCATTTAAAAATGGTCTGGATGTTTTTTTAGAAAAGCAGAACATACAGGGGTATTAATGATAGAATGAGCATTAATAATAGAGCTTTTTGATCCAAGGAGAAATCTGATTGCCCTTTTGGAGTCAAGAAGGAATTTTTTTCCCCCTAGGAGGCAACATTCGAAAAAGCTTCCTTAGGGTTTTTTTTTGCCTTCTTTTGGATCAAAACGCTGAAATGATAGGGAGAAGGGTTGAACTTGATGGACTTGTGTCTTTTTTCAACCTAAATTACTATGTTACCATGTTACTAAAGCATAGAGGCCAATTTTTTATTCATTTTAAAATGCTCACATAAATCACAGCTTTTTATTGTGATGTAACTTTAAGCGATAATTGGGTTAATATAGTTTTAAATTGTTTTTATTATGGGGTCTATTCAATATTGAATTATATGAAAAAAAAACACAGATGGCTCAGCACTGATAAAGTTAAATGGAATTTATTCCGAAAACTGGCAACGTTTCGAACCTCAAGCCACTTGAGAAAGACTCATCAGGTTGAAATGTAGCCAGTTTTCAGAATAAATTCCATTTCCCTTTATCAGTGCTGAGCCATCTTGTGTTTTCTTCATTTATACTCTGGAGGATTGGTGGAGCATCTATACTACGTCGGTGATGCTTCGACCACACCTGTTGTATCTATTGAGTGATCAGGTCCAAAATGGGGCCAATTTTGTTCAAAAATTATGTTTACTATTCTATATGGCTGAAATGACGCCAAAATCAGCTTTTTAGTAGCTCTCTGGTCGACACATCGGAGGCATTAAGCTCTGGGAAAATTTGCCGTTCTGAAATAAAGAATATCGACTAATCTAAATGCGCTCATTACATCCAAACAAGAGCTAAAATCGGATACAATTTGGGAAATTTGGCAACATCACTTCTCCAGCCTTGAGGTGAAGAATTGGACTTTAAAGGTAAAAAAAAATAAAGTATAAAATATTGAAACATTTTTTTTTTAATACAGAAATTATTACATATATGCACTAAAGGTTAAAAAAGGAAGAGACAGCGCTAGAGTATACCCCAGAGACAACAAGACAAATGATTAAAGGAAAAAAGATATTTATTACAGATCATGAAATAAAAATATATATAAGTAAAAAGACCAAATAGGGGTCCAGTACCACTAGAAACAAATATAAGTAAGTGGTCACATAGACATAGAAACAGAATAAATACAAAGTCTGAATATATAAATATACATAAAAATACAAAAAAGAAAAACAATAGGTTAAAATGGTAAATACAATCTTACCCACTGCTAATAAAGTGCTGGTCACCTGGCCAGGTAACTGAAAATAGGTATAAAATGTATACACTACTTGCACATACACAGTAACAATAGAACACCCTTCAGGACGCGTTTCGTAAGGAACTTCTTCAGCTGGTGGGTGTGTGTGCATAATGGCAGTGGGGAAAGCTTATCCTATATATAGTAGAGAGCCCCCGGATAACACATCTAATTAATAGTTAGAAGCAGCTGAGACTAGGCTGGAGGTAGTGTTATCGCTAAACCGGAAGTGGGTAATCTGGGAACTTCCGGAAAACGGCATTGACGTCGTTGTCAAGGGGACGGCGTCGCGTTGTCATAGTGACGCGTCCTTCACTCGCATAGCAGGCATAGCGGGCGGAGGACAGCGAAACCACCATAGACAAGAGACGGCTGATGATACAAATATCACAGGGGGAATGTATAAATAACATAATATGTTAACAAATCATATTCGTCACAAAGGAAAGTGATAAAACAATTAGTAGGATTGACCACCAAATAAAATAAATAAATGGTAGCATTAAACACAAGGAGAATACACGAAAGAGATCTAAGTATAAATATAAACATGGTAAATAGATCCTCTATATGTGCAAGAAGTGATACAGACCACATGATCTCATATGATACAGAATAAAAGGTAATATATAGTTGAGCAAAGGAATACTGTATATTAATAAGAAAAAAAATGTTTCTTTACAGGCAACATGTATATATAGAATAATTTGCAGAGTATAGCACATGATTGAATTACAAAACATAATGATATACAACAAACATAATGGTATACAACAATCAAGAGTCAAAAAACAAGAGTCAAAAAACACAAGAGTTTCTTGGCTCCCCTGCTAATACATACATATGGGGAATAGGCTCACTGTAAGAAGAGGTGTTGTTTATATGTATCAGGATAGGACAAAAAAAAAAAAATATATATATATATATATGCACTAAAATAGTATTTGATAACACATTGTCTTGATTGGAATATGTTTAAAAATGTATTATATTTGGAACAATATACATGTGAATAAACCTGTCAATTTAAATGTCATGGATCAAAACAAATATGTATATCAGTGTTCATTGACATAGCATCACCTAAGGAATAACAAGGAATATAGCAATATATGGTAGGTTTTTGGATGTGGATGACACACAGCGGTCCTTAGATCAGGATACGGCTGACAGCCACACATCTCAATACAAGTAGACATCCCTATAGGTAACCATGGTGTGTACACATACCATCCAGCTACATATGGAATATCTACAATGTCTGCCTCTGGGATACTGTCTGATACATATTTCCCAACCTGAAGATGATTTTGTTAAAACTGGATTCACAAGTTGCCTGGTGGTTATGTGTTTCACACTTATTGAGGACTTCCCTTTTCTCCTCCCTATTACTAAAAGCAAAAACTATACCTCTCCACCCAGGCATATCTAATTACAGTGACATAGCTCTAGATGAAGAACAATACTAGTGATGTCATGTAAGTTCTATGGTGGCATCACATCACTGAATATTGAACATCATCAACAACTTTTAAATTATGTGTCCCATCCCCCATCATGTAAGCAGTGACCCATTTAATTTCCAAAGTGTGGATGCCAACCCTGATTAGCAATGTAACATTCTGTCTATACTATGGAAATTAAAGGGAGCCATACACTGTAAAAGTGTGTGAGGTGTAAAATTACATTAAAAATGACACACTAAAATACTATTAAATAATAAATATTTTATTTATGTTTGACATTGTTTTTTTTATATTTCTTTTGCTATTTCATACAGTTTTTGTCATTTAACTTTTTTAAATTTGACATTTTATTTATAAAGAAGCCTAGGGTAGGGAGGGGGCAGCGAAAGGGGGAATACGTTTTTCAGTGGAGGAATACAACTGAATGACAGGAATGGTAAGCAAACAGGGTTTCATGAGAACTAAAGAGATGAGATTTACTTTTCAGCATCTTATGATGAGGAGCAAGATGTACTAAGCAACCATCTAGTGTTGTCTGTATCATTGTCCTCCTCACCCGCCTGACTTTCCATCACCATTCTAAAATTGTACATGTTAAATCCAGAAATGTCCTGCTTGTCCACCCTCTCTACAGCTAACATTCTCTGAACAACTACAGTTATGTACACACTTCCTAACTAACCTTCACACAGCAAATACATCTGTTACATTAACTACAGGTATGTGTGGGTTACATGTGTAGTGCAATCTAACATGTGGCCTATAGTGTAATAGTAATAGAATTTTAAATCCACTTACCATGTCATCACCACCTTGGTTCTATTCCCATCAACTGTGTGTACTGCCCTTATGACCTTTTGCCAGAGATGGTTCTTCATCCTTTGGCTTGCTTTTTTAGTTGCTGCCCCTTTTCACTTGTAGTGCTGGCAATGCCTTGTTCTCCTCCACAAAAAAAATATAGCATTTTGTCCTTCCCCCTCTACTGCCACCAGAGGTATGCTTATGCCCTGGTCTCCCCACTTCCCTGACTCCTGTGTGGCCATAGTAGTTGCAAAAATGTTTTTTTTAAATTCTTTTTAGTTGCTGAATATTAATCCTGCTCTAATTATTTATACTAATGTTTCTCAACGATGATCTCCCGTAAGTTGATTGCTACAATAATATGTATCAATTTCTTGAATCCAGGCCTATTTTCAATGAAAGGTTCCGTTTATTTTGAATTTCAGATGTATTTAGCTATGTATAATGGGATGTTTGAGGCTATCACTAGAGTTTTTATGTATTTCAGCATATTTCAAGGACTTATCTTATGGGCCGCAATTTGGCTGTCATGTCCAAATTTAAGCCATATTTGGAAGCAAATTGGCGATACCAATTTTCAGCCGTTTTTGTACACCAAAATGCTCTAAATCAACCCAAAGTTCATCACTTTATTATAGCTTGAAATATCAGTTACATAAATAGACCCCTATGTATTAAGCCCCTTGTAGTGTGGACATGACGGGCTCTATTCAATGGCCTGCTTTGCCACTTCTCAATTGCTTTTAACTTAAAGATGTCTATTGCAGTCTATGGTATTCAATGACTAAAGATACATTAATTGAGGTCATCAAACTGAGTCCAATGGGAGCCAAATTATGGTCTCTTTGCCAAAGTACACGTTTGCAAATAATATTAATGTACCAAGTTTGAATTCTCTGTGGTTTGTAGTTTGAATGCTTTAACTTGAATCTACTGAGCCTGTGGGTAGGCCATGCTACAGTGTATTGATAAATGGCCTGAAACAGAATAACACATTTTGCACCTAGTAACAGAACATTAAGCATCATATTTAAATATCCAAGTCTCCAGATTAAAGAGTCGCTCCATTACTCACAGAGAAGAAAATTAGTAAACTATATCAAAATAGGATTTTTGGAGAAAAAAAAACAGATTTGACCAAAATGATCTGAATCTTGCACAAAATACACACCATCAGTTATAAATGGTTTCAAATTATGTAGACAATGGTTAAAGTTAAAAGCATGGCATTTTGATCAAGATTTTATTACACATACAGATGTGACACTCCTAGTACTTTGGTCTTCTAGGTGAAGTTTTCACTCCATGGCAGACTAATCATTTGTAAAAACATTGTACATCTTTCATAATTAATGATGGCCTTTGTTGTGCTTTGCTTAAAGGGCACTGTGGAAGCAGCTACAATCCGTGGAACATATTATCTTGAAATAGCTAAAATTTTTTCTTTCTTACTGGAGCAAAGGGGGTGGGGGGGGAATAGCAATATATACGATTAACCCCTTGACGACAAAGGACGTGCCAGGCACGTCCTGGGAGAAACTCCCTTAACGACAAAGGACGTGCCTGGCACGTCCTGCATTGAATGAAGCGGTTTTCACGATCAACGATCGCGAAAACCGCTTTAACAGTGCTGGTCTATTGCCTCGACATCGAGGCAATAGCCAGCACCGAAATTTCTATTTCAGGACCCCCACGATCGCCCCACGGAGGTAAGGGACCTCATTTAGGGAAAAAGACTAATGAGTCTTTTGATGCATGTAAGTTTACAGAGGAAGAGGTTTTACTTCAGCTGTCTAAAGTAAAGACAAATAAGTCGATGGGACCTGATGGGATACATCCAAAGTTATTAAAAGAACTTAGTGGTGTACTAGCAAAACCGTTAACAGATTTATTTAACCAATCATTGTTAACGGGAGTAGTTCCAGAAGATTGGAAATTAGCTAATGTTGTGCCCATTCACAAGAAAGGTAGTAAGGAGGAGGCGGGCAACTATAGACCAGTAAGTCTTACTTCAGTAGTGGGGAAAATAATGGAAACCTTGTTAAAGAATAGGATTGTTGAACATCTAAAGTCGCTTGGATTTCAAGATCAGAGACAGCATGGGTTTACTTCAGGGAGATCATGCCAAACTAATCTTATTGATTTTTTTGATTGGGTAACTAAAATAATAGATCAGGGTGGTGCAGTAGACATTGCTTACCTAGATTTCAGTAAGGCTTTTGACACTGTCGCACATAGAAGGCTTATCAATAAACTGAAATCTTTGAGTTTGGATTTCAATATTGTTGAATGGATTAGACAATGGCTGAGTGACAGGCAACAGAGGGTTGTAGTCAATGGGGTATATTCGATGCAAGGTCTTGTTACTAGTGGGGTACCTCAGGGATCTGTTCTTGGACCCATTCTCTTTAAAAATTTTATTAGCGATATTGCAGAAGGTCTTGTTGGTAAAGTATGTCTTTTTGCTGATGATACAAAGATTTGCAGCAGGGTTGATATTCATGGAGGGATAAGCCAAATGGCAAATGATTTAGCTAAACTAGAAAAATGGTCAGAGCAGTGGCAACTGGCATTTAATGTGGACAAGTGCAAGATTATGCACCTTGGGCGTAAAAACCCAAAAGCAGAATATAGACTATTTGGTACAGTCCTAACCTCAACATCTGAGGAAAGGGATTTAGGAGTAATAATTTCAGAGGACTTGAAGGTAGGTAGGCAATGCAATAGAGCAGCAGGAAATGCTAGCAGAATGCTTGGTTGCATAGGGAGAGGTATTAGCAGTAGGAAGACGGAAGTGCTCATGCCATTGTACAGAGCACTGGTGAGACCTCACTTGGAGTATTGTACGCAGTACTGGAGACCTTATCTCCAGAAGGATATTGATACTTTGGAGAGAGTTCAGAGAAGGGCTACTAAACTGGTTCATGGGTTGAAGGATAAAACTTACCAGGAAAGGTTAAAGCATCTTAACATGTATAGCTTGGAGGAAAGACGTAACAGGGGGGATATGATAGAAACATTTAAATACATAAAGGGAATCAACACAGTAAAGGAAGAGAGTATATTTAAAAGAAGAAAAACTACCACAACTAGAGGACATAGTCTTAAATTAGAGGGGCAACGATTTAAAAGTAATATCAGGAAGTATTACTTTACTGAGAGGGTAGTGGATGTATGGAATAGCCTGCCAGCAGAAGTGGTAGAGGTAAACACAGTCAAGGATTTTAAGCATGCGTGGGATAGACACAAGGCTATCCTAGCTATAAGACCGGGAACGGGGGACTAATAAAAGTACTCAAAAAAAAAAATTGGGCAGACTAGATGGACCGAATGGTTCTTATCTGCCGACACATTCTATGTTTCTATGTTTCTATGTTTCGTGGGGAGCCATATTGACGGAGCATGCTGCTCCGTCAATATGGCTAAGTCCTCTGCCGGTCTGAGCTTCGGAAGTGAAAGTAACTTCACTTCCGTCGCTCTGAATATGCTACTTGACTACCCCTAGTGGTAGTTTAGTAGCATTGCAATGGGAAATATTTAAAATAAATATTTAATTAATTAAAAACAGGTTATTTAGCTATATTAGCCTATAGGGTTAAAATTAAATATTTTTTAGCATAAGGGATAGGGTTAAAATTAAATTAAAGTTAAAAAATATTAAGGGATATAATAAGGATTAGAGTTGGGGTTAAATTTAGTGTTAGGGTTAAATTTTGGGTTCGGATTGGGGTCAAAAGATCAATATAGGAAAAAAACAAAAAACACTATTTTTTGGTTTTTGCCCCATAACTTGCAAAAAAATACCGAAAAATATGGAAACATGCATATTTTTGAACTCGGGAGAACATTTAGAAACTATTTAGATGGGGTCTTTTTTAATGATTTTATTTGTGTAAATTATATTTTAGGTCAAAGTTTGAAAAAGTTTGTTTTTTTTAAATTTTTCATCATATTTTATGAATTTTTTTGTAGTAAATTATAAGATATGATGAACATAATGGTATCTAATGAAAGCCCTTCTTATGACGATAAAAACAACATATAATTTGTGTGGGTACTGTATGTGAGAAAGAAAAAAATTACAGCTAAACACAAACACCCTAGAAATGTCAAAACAGCCATTGTCACCAAGGGAAAGTCAAGGTGAAAATGTCTTGTCACTAAGGGGTTAAATATTTGTTATTGTTTGGAAAATGTGTTTTTCTGAGACATCTATTTTAGTGTTCATGTAACGATCAAATGTGTTTTTTTCTCTGTATCATTTTGTATTAATTAGATGTTTTATACTAATTTGACTGTTTTGGAGCTCACTGTCGACTTAGGTGCGGCTCCTCGGAGAATGCCCATACCCTGTGGTGTCTTCATGGCTGGCCGCTGCTGGATTCCCGCAGTCCAGAGGAGTTCCCCTGTCCCCTTCATGTAACAAGAAACTGACCGGTGGCACATCTGGAGTCCTTGGTCTCTAGTGTGGCCGACGGAACTCTGCACATGTGCATTGTGCATTCTTTTGCCCCCTGGAAGAAAATACCTTGATTCTCCTCACAGGCATGTGCATTTTAAGTTACAATCCAGTTAATCCTCTGATTGGCAGCCTTCATCTGGAGGCATCATGGATGTACTAACAGAGGGGACCTTAACCAGAGCCCCTCTGTTGTGGGAATTCAAAAACAAGGGGTATCTGTGGAAGCAGAGAGAGAGCATTTCACCCAAAGACCATAATCAGACATGAGCACTGAGCCTCCTCACTGTCTCAACGTGAGCTAACAATGTCAGAGTGTGACAGATGAGCAATGACTAAGCTGAGAGGCAAAGATAAGAATAAACCCGCTGTTATCTCTGTATATACACATCAGGTTTACTTAGGGTAGGTGGCAAAAGGCTTTTCAATTTTGCTTCTTGTAGTGTATTTTAGTGACACTTTAATTGAAAAAAAGAAGAAGAAATTGCAGTACATAACAGTAAGAGACCAAAATATTCCACTATGTAGCCAAATGTATTAGAGTAAAATCTATTGACTGCATTGAATTAAAGGGAAATGGAATATAAATGGGCACTATGAGGAGACCAAATATTCACCCAATCACCAATTGTCCCAAGACATGTCCCAAAATAAAAGTATGAGAGCCTTTTTCTTGAAAGTGGAACCAGTGTAAGTTTGGCCCTATTTTGAATGAAGACCCAAACTGACATCTAGAGTCGACTTATGGAAAACTAATGGGGACTCAGATTCACGATCATATATATATATATATATGTATCCTGAATTTATAAACCGTACCATTTCCTGTGGGGTATGAAGACCATTAAGTTGGCCATAGTTCTAGCTTGGCTTTGTGAATAATCCACAAGGACAAAAAAAAAATCCAAACTTTGTATCTACTCCAAATCAAGATTTGATTTTTTCCATCAGTGTTCATACTATTAAAATGAAAAACAGTGCCAATTTGGTTTCCAGAAAGAAAAATCCAGTATTTGCTACATTTACAATTCGAATCCCACAGGTAATTTATGTAACCGTACTTGATGCGAAATGGTTACCTCAATGCAAAGATGCAATAAAGCTATAATAAATGGGGTTTCAGCTATCGCATGCACGTTTCTTAAGGATATATGAACATCTCTGCTATTTTGATAGATACTCATTGTCAGTAGAAAACTCTGCTCTTCAATTTTCATGTGCATTTTAATAAACACTATAGGGATTTCAGTTCATCTCAATTTGCCACCGACTTCATTTATTCAGCTAGCACATTTTATCTTATTTGTAGCTTGGGTAATGCTGACTTTGATTTATGTTATCTTGGTCTAGTGTACTCTAAAAACAGGAGTATGATATCAATATTTATATTATAAACAAATAATGACGATTTTCTGCACATAAACCAGTGTGGAGACTTAAACTACAGAGTAGTAAACTGGTAATATCATCAAGGCTGTTAGATCACATTGATTAATGACAAAATACACCTAATTTACTGTGGAATCTGAAATGCTAGATCATTTTAATATATGGTTATTATTACTCTGTTTTTTAGCATAATTATTGCCAATGGACACTTTTTTTTTTGTCAAAGTAATGTATTATGTTCTTTAATTATTTAATAAGCTTGGCAGTAACATAGTGACGAGTAAGTAGAATTTTCAACATTATATAATGTGTAATAGTTCTTAAGAGCAACAATTTATGTTACAAAGTAATATATTATTATTGCTTGTTCGGTACTTGTTATGTATTTTGACCTATTTTCATACATTAAGTACCTAATTGGTACATATTGGGCCTAATTCAATGACAAACAATATCACATTGAATCATTAAGTTTTTTATACTGTTTTTAATGTTCATGGTTATGGTTAATGTTTTGTTTTTAGCCTATCCTACTATGCATAGTACTTAACACACATGGTCGGAAACTAATATGGTCCTGATATTGGCAAATGACAATATAGCCACGATATACTTGGAAAACAGACAATATTATATTTAAACCACACTTTCCTGGTTAAATGATTCCTTATATTAAAATTACGAATATATATTCCTATGTGTGTGATATGATGATTATAACAAACCGAGGACTGTACGAACTATACGTAAAAGTAATGTGAAAATGTAAATTTAATTTTAAAAAAAAACAGTATAACTATATAAATAAATCTAAATATAATGAAAAAAACAACCTTAATAGGAGCTTAATTAATAGTAAGGATCCATTCATAAATAACCAAATGTAGAAAAAAAAAGAAAGGGACTCAAATATCCATTACAAGAATAAACCCATTAATAACATCACAGGACACCCAACTGGGCACAAGGGAGAGAATAAGAAGAACAAAGACATGTCTTTCTTTTTTACATAAAGCCGGAAATGCACATTTCGGCTTGGCAAATGAGCAAAGTGAGCACCAGCTACATTTCTCCAAATCGCGCTGTGCCCGAACTTCCGCATTCGGGCATGCCTCCGTGACGTCACACGTGACGTCCGGAGGTCTCGTGTTTTTTTTGCAGGAATCCTGATCGGGTCTCTGCGAGAATGTTCCTGGCTACCGATCCCCTTGTGATCGGTGGCCAGGAACCAATTGTGGCGTTTTGGTGCTTGCGTCGTTTGGGATGCAAGCACCATGCGTCATGAAGGGGTTAAGCAACTCACAATTGAAATCCTTTGAACGGGTTTAAGCTATACATATAATGTATAGCATGGAGTACATATCCCTCACCCAGTGGAAAAGATACCTACTTTCCAATAAGTTTTTTTCTTTATTCAAAATGTCTTTCTTTGTGACATTTTACCTCCTGAACTCGTGGCTTGATTCGTTTTTTATGTTGGAAAAAACCCTTAAAGACCAGCAAGACCTGTTTTCTTTATTATGTTTTTTTTTTTTTTTAAATGCACAATAAAAGGTGTCAGTGTAATAATGAAGACAATGCCTATGATTTGTTTTTACATTTAAAATAAAATAGTTTACTTTAAAAAAACACCCTTCTTCCCATTTTGGAATTTCATTATTAGTTTACTCTAAGTTCAACATAAAAATAAATCATTTGGTACATGGCATAGTTTAAACAAGACAGCATGATGGATGCTAATTCATGCATGACCATGATTAATAATGATGAGAAGACTTTAGATAGACATGTAGAAACAAACAACCAATAGATTGTAGCAGTAAGTAGTAACATATTACTTAATTTTATATGCCTGATATGAAAGTTGAGCGTTACTTCATCTATTTGTTTATGTGTGTCTGACTACTTTAAAGATTTTCATTGGATTAAGTTCTGTAAATATTTCTATTGTGGGGTAAAGTTTAAATATTGATAATTACAATGGAAACCAATGGAATGTTCCTGCTGATAGCTCTGATTTTGGATCTTTGCTCCATGATTGACCACTATGCATTACACCTATAATATTTTCTTGTATTTTCTTTCAGTTATCACCCCCCTAAATTCAAATTAGTTCTGCAAATACAAACAACGGCACGGCAAATATATTCTCTCTAATATCCATTTTCTAAAATTCGCTAGCAAGGTGTAATAGGCAGATATGGACTTCCTCAGGCACCCTCAATATAAACATGAAAAATGTACATTCCAGAAGACTAATTTGTCTTCTTTATTATAAAAATCAATTCCTTTTTACTAATTAAAAGGGAAGAGTAAAAAAAGATTATTTTGTCCCATTGAGTTACACATTTCTTTGTCTTTTAAGCATTTTCTCTTTGTGTTATATGTACAACAATAATGAATTTTATTTGCGTATGTCTTAATGTGAAAATTGCTTCACTCATTTAAACTGCAGTTATCATTCTCCTGCCACTTTAAGCTTGGGATTTGTGAATGTAAAACATACAATAGTCATCAAAAACATAGAAAAGAAAGTGACAAATCTTTGTAACTTCGGATAATCTTATGGATAGAAAAGAAAACCTTTTTGGGAACCGTTTGTGAGGTTAGACTGATGTTGAGACTTGATTGTGTATTCAAGAAAAAGATAAGTTGTGCTACACAACAATGAAGCATTGTATAGATCAATGTTTTGCCACTGCCATTTTTTAAAATTATTTCCCAACCTGGAAATTTGACTAAGCTGTTTAAGAGAAAACGTGCATGGGCATTTCACCTGTCCTCCTTTCCTGCCTATGTTATATTTATTTGTTGGGGTGGGGTACTGCTCTAGCTAGCGCAATAGTTTAGGTAATATAAAAGTCTTTCCCAGCCGGCTGATTTTCAGCCCCAGCTGATGTCTGATAAGTAGGGACTAGTATACAGACAGAGTATATTTTGGCAATTCCGCTATATTTTTATTCATTATCTCTGGTATCCTATTTTTTCTATTCATATATTCTATTCTTTATTATTTTTCCTCCTTACAAAGGAGCCTATTACTATTGCCCTATGCCTGGGACAAGTACCTAACTTTTATCTGGGAGGGTACTCATATTCAATTAACCTTTAATTTCAATTGACATTTGGGCTGTGCTCCCTGGAACTTCAATTCTTTTAAGATATGTTTTATTACAGTGACTTACACACCATTTCCAATATTGATATCCAGCTAACCTTGACCAGTGTTGTCACTGCATGTTTGTCTTTATCTTATTATGTATGTGGTTTGTTAACCTAAGTGGTCTCTCTTTGAGGGGTCTTGTGGCATCCCTTCACACTTGGTGTTTTTTTTTAAATATATATTATTAATTAAAAGTTGTGATTTTTTACTTGACTCATTTCTTTAGCTGCAGCCACCAACTAATTTCTTTACACTTAGTTTAAAGACTATATCTACGGGTTACCCCTGTGAGTTCATGTGCCAAGTACAAACCCTTGTTCCTAATCCATTATGCAGAGAGCCTCCAATCTTTCCCAAATAGGTTTACATTTGTACTGCAATTATGCTCTTTATAAGAGCTATATTTTTCTATGAGGACATTTTTGGCCCTTAGTGCTGATAAGCAACTCTTAGCAATAATCTAATAAAACCAAAGTACAATTAAGTAGCACCAGAGTAGTTAATGACCACAGATGTTGCTTGCCTTGGGAACCATTTTGCCTCGGTCAACCTGCAATAATAGTTACTAAGGAATTCAAGTATTTAAATTAATTTGCTTTATAGCAATGTACATAATAATATTATAATAAGAATATTATAATTTTCACAGGGTTACAATATATACAATTTTTTTTTTTTTCCTTTCCTTTCTCTTTTTTTTCGCACTCAGATCCTACGAACCTCACCGTTAGTTGGTTAGAACTAGCATGCTCTAAGATCATCCCGGTGCTCCAATTTAGTGAAATATTTCTCTTCCGTAATCCCCCTTCGGACTAGCCGAAAAACTCAAACCTATATTTTGACGTTACATTCAGTATAGAGGGGAGAGAGGGGGGGAACTATGAGGTAAGTAGGAGGCGGGTTGATCAATCTTTATATAGGGGCTGTGTCTAGAAGCGAGGTTTGGTGAGGCATTCTGGGGAAGTATCGTTTTTGATCTTCCGTACCTCAATCCAATCCAGCTTTGTTCAAGCAGGGCACTGTCCTAATGGGTAGACAAGGGAATGGACTAACTTATGACTAACAAGGGGACGACGACTAACTAACATACAGGTACATCATACAAGTGCAACAGTGTGGCGACTCCGGCTCGTTCGCCATCAGTCCAAGGGAATTCATAATTTCCGAACTATACTTAGGCAAGAATACTTCGGACTCAATTTGGTTTGGTTTTTGCTTTTTTTTACTGTTTTGTTCTCTTTCCCGGCACATTCCCTATCCTTCATCTTCTGGTTTCCTTTCCGCTTATTTAATTTTGTCTTTTCCTTTTCTCTTTCCTTTTCTTTACCTTTCTCTCTCTCTCTCTCCTCCATTCCTTCCCTCTCCTTCTCTCTTTTCCTTTAATATAGGGGTATCTTTGTTTACCATTGAACCAACCGTTTAACCCATCTATCCCACATAATATATTTTTTACTGTTGAAACCTATTTGGGATGCAATGCCTCTTTCCATCTTTAGTTGGAATACCAGTTGGTGTTGAATATTTTCCCAAACCATAGGTTTTGAGGATTTCCAATTCCTCGCTACCGTCAATTTTGTTGCCGTTAGAATATGGTGTAGGAAGCATTCCTCTTCTTTTGAAATCCGGGGGAGATTCTGGTGCAGGAGAGCACTCTCCGGCAACACTTTCAGCTCTATTTTCAGGTAAAATTTTATTTTGTTAAAGACCTCTCTCCAAAGACTTTGAATTAGCGGACATTCCCACCATATATGTTTGTAATCTCCTATGGCTGAACCGCAGCGCCAGCACAGATTTGAAATGCCCCCTCTCATTTTTGCTAGGGTAGACGGGACGTAATACCACCTATTAAAGAGCTTGTAATTACATTCTATAATATTAAGGCAGTGTATTGCTTGATTTATCTTGAATAAAGATCCGTACCACTCTGTTGGAGAAATCTTCGTTTGGAGGTCTTGTTCCCATTTTTTAATGGCTGGGGGGATGTACTCTTCCCTATTAATTTGTATAAGATTTAGACATTTTGCCATCAATTTTTTTTTGGTCGCTTAGATTCAGCAATTCTGATATTTTCGATGTGATTGGGGAGCTGTTGGTCATTGCCAGATGTTTCTTCAGAAAAGTTTTAATTCTGATGTAGGAATATATTTCTTTATTATTTAATTTGTATCTCTCTTGAAGGTTTAGAAATGTGAGGATGGTATTATGGTCGATAAGGTCATCAATGGAGGTTATCCCACCGTCTATCCATGCTTCAAGTTGTAGGTCCTCTATAAAGCCGTTTAGACTAGTAAGGGGGAGATGTGGTATTATTTTATTTCTCAAATCAGTCTTTGCTTTAAAGTTGTGCCAACCCTTTAGAATGTGTTTCAGGACCAGACTATCTACTTGCTTGATTGAAGGTTGTTTCCTGCCTGAGGGATTCCAGAATAGTGTATGTAGATTGACTTGTCTCTGCCGTTGTTCCAAGAGGGCCCAACTTTCTTTTTGAGAATGGCTGCTTTGAGTAACAAAGGCATGAAATAGCGTTGCTGTAAATAAATTTTGTAAAGGATGTTTGAATCATTTTTAGCCAACTCGGTGGAATACTTAACGGGACCATTCTCAGGATATACATTAATTTGGGCATTATGTAGGATTTCACAGCATTTATTTTTCCAATCCATGAGACCTTCTTCCAGTTTTTTAATTTGCTATTCATTTCTTTTATCAGAGGTAACAGGTTGCTCTCCATTATATCCTCGGGTTTAGGGGTTATGAGAATGCCTAAGGATCTGAAATTTTTTGTTGTCCATTGTAAATCGTATTGAAATTGAAGATTTTTTAATTCTGTTTTATTAATATTAATGGGTAATGCAACTGTTTTTTCTATGTTTAACTTGTAATTTGAGTATTGACTGTATCTTTTTATTGTTATGAGCAATTCTTCTAGAGCTGGTCCAGGATTCTTTACCAGCATCAAGATATCATCGGCATATAGCATTATTTTTAACTCCTCCTGCTTATTCTGAAATCCTGGTATCTTAGGGTTGACTCTTAACTCTGCTGCTAGTGGTTCAAGAGTTAGTACGTACAATAATGGTGACAGGGGGCAACCCTGTCTAGTTCCATTTGAAATTTCGAACCAGTCCGATTTTATCCCTGGACCCAAAATTCTTCCGGAGGGGTTTGAATACAGTGCCATAATGGCTTCTTTTATGTTCCCTGAAAAACCATAAGCCTCTAGCGTGTGTTCCAGAAATTTCCACCCCACCCTATCAAAAGCTTTCTCTGCATCCAGAGACAAGGCGAGGGTGGGGATCTGCCCTCTCTGAGATTTTTCTAGGAGATTAATGATTCTCCGAATGTGGTTTATAGAGTAACGGCCTGGAATAAACCCTACTTGGTCCGGGTGGACCACCTCCGTTATAACCTTTTTAATTCTCTCTGCAAGAATACACGCAAATATTTTTGAATCTGTATTAAGTAGGGAGATGGGGCGGTAGCTGGTGACTTCTTCAGGGTTTTTGCCTGGTTTTAAAATAGTGACAATGTTAGCTTTCAGAATTTCAGATGGTATTTGACTTTTTTAAGTCTTCCCTAATTTCTTCTCTTAGGATTTTGTAAAAGGTATTATCGTATCCATCTGGACCGGGAGCTTTATTGACCTTTAATTTTTTTATTGTTTTGTCGATTTCTTCTAGGGAAAAAGGTTTGTTCAGTGTTAATAGTTGTTCCTGTGAGACTTTTTTGAATTGCTTTCCCTTAAAAAATTCTTGAGCATTTTCAACAATATATACAATTATATATATATATATATATATAATCATGGCATCCGCAGAATTTTTTTCAGGGGGGGGGGGGGGCATAATTTTTTTCATAATTTCTGTGCCGCGCCTCTTTTTGACAAGTTATCATGAAGTGGAGGAGCTTTGTAATTATCAGTGAAGGCATGCAAAGGGTAGATAAACCCTGCACCAGATACAGATCCACAGCACCAGATATAAACCAACCACACTAGATATAGCCTCACTGCACCAAATATAGATCCACTGTGCCAGATATAGACACACAACACCAGATATTAACCCACAGTACCAGCTAAAAACCTATGACACAAGATATAAACCACAGCACCAGATAAATATCCAGAGCTCTAGCTGAAACTCCACAGCACCAGATACAACACTAAAGCACACAATATAACCCAACAGCACCATATACAACACTATAGCACACAATATAACCCAACAGCACCAGACACAACATTAAAGCACACAATATAACCCAACAGCACCAGACACAACACTATAGCACACAATATAACCCAACCAGGGCCGGCCTTAGGGGTGTGCGACCTCTGCAAGGGGGGAGACAAAGGGACGGAGAGAGAGGCAACACTAAGGGGGGGAGAGAGACAAAGCTGGGGGCAAGGGAAAGAGAGAGGCAGCATTTGCACATAAAAGGAAATAAAAACAAGAAATGCATTTTTTGATATCATAATTTTTTATTAAAAAAGCAATTTACATGTGAATATATACAAGTTGAACTTTTTTACTATAGGGTCGTCTTATATTCAGGCTTTTAGTTTTTTTCCTAAAGGAATATCCAAAGTTTGGTGGGTCATCTTATAATCAGGGTCGCCTTATAATTGAGCAAATACGGTAATGGTTCCATAAATTAAACTCTAGATTAAAATCTATTAATAGTTTTAATCTTTCTGAATAACATGTCTCTCTGCTTAAAACTTCCCTTTTAATGGTGCTTCGATTGTGCAGCAGTCAAAAGTTATTCCTCATAGCAAATCTCCCAACATTCATGGCTGGCAATGCAGCTCACAAGGATGTGGCTTCAAAGGGGCATCAGCTCTATTGCACATGTGCAAATGCCAGCGCACAATATTTTTTCTCTGTTGTCCTGCACACTAGTGCCCCCATGCAAGGCCGGCCTTAGGGGTGTGTGACCTGTGCAAGCACACAGGGCGCAACACCCCAGTGGGCGCCCGCCCGCCTGCCAGCTCAAAAAAAAAAAAACAAGTTTAAAAAAAAAAGCCGGTAGAGGCACTGGGTTGGGGAGATCAAAAGATCCCCCCTCATCAGCCCTCTGCTCGACAAGCTCTGCTGGATCCGATTAGGGGACGGAGCTAACCGGCTGAGGGTTGTAGCTCCTCCCCCACCCTGTGAAGCAGAGCAACGTCTGCTTCACGGGGAGCCGCAGGCAGCAAGAGAAAGTGCTGCTCGGCTCCTCATGCTTGCATTAAGCATGGGGAGCAGAGCAGCACTTTCTCTTGCTGCCCGTGAAACAGACTCTGCTCTGCTTCATAGGGTGGGGGCGGAGCTACACTGCTTAGCCGGTTAGCTCCGCACCCTCCTTGGATCAACATTTGCAGGCAAAGGGAGGGGGGGGGGGGGAGACACAGAACAGGGGGAGGTGGGAGAGAGAGAAAGAACAAGGGGAGAGAGAGAGAGACAGAACAAGGGGAGGGGGGAGAGAGAGACAGAACAGGGGGAGGGGGAGAGAGAGATGGGGAGGAGAATAGAGAGACAGAACAGGGGAAGGGGGGAGAGAGAGAGAGAGAGACAGAGACAGAACAGGGGGGGAGAGAGACAGAACGGGGGGGAGAGACAGAACAGAGGGGGGGAGAGAGACAGAACAGAGGGGGGGCATGGGGCAAGCCTGCACAGGGCGCCGGGAGACTTAAGGCCGGCCCTGAACCCAACAGCACCAGACACAACACTATAGCACACACAATATAACCCCTCAGCACCAGATACAACACTATAGCACACAATATAACCCCTCAGCACCAGATACAACGCTATAGCACACAATATAAGCATACGGCAACAGATACAACACTATAGCACACAATATAACCCCACAGCACCAGACACAACACTATAGCACACAATATAACCTCTCAGTACAAGATACAACACTATAGCACAGAATATAACCCCTCAGCACCAGATACAACAATATAGCACACAATATAACCTCTCAGTACAAGATACAACACTATAGCACACAATATAACCCCTCAGCACCAGATACAACACTACAGCACAGAATATAACCCCTCAGCACCAGATACAACAATATAGCACACAATATAACCCCACAGCACTAGATACAACACTATTGCACACAATATAACCCCACAGCACAAGATACAACACTATAGCACACAATATAAGCTCTCAGCACCAGATACAACACTATAGCACACAATATAACCCAACAGCACAAGACACAACACTATAGCACACAATATAACCCCACAGCTCCAGATACAACACTATAGCACACAATATAACCCAACAGCACCATATACAACACTATAGCACACAATATAACCCAACAGCACCAGACACAACATTATAGCACACAATATCCCCGGGCACCGATGTCATTGGCTCTCCATGCAGCATCACTGACAGCTGCAGAGACCTACACCAATGTGGATAGGAGACCAGTATTACAGAAAGCAGAGTTCCAGAGAGCAACAGCTTTGGGTGCCACCTCCTACCCCAGCAACTGGTGTGCAGTCCCCTAGGGACAACTAGGGGCTGCACACTGACTAAAAATAATAATAATAAAAAAAAAAGAAAAAAAAAATATGGGCAATTGGTTCCAGATCTCATGCAGCTGTTTCTGTACAAAATGGATCATAACAGATCATATTAAACCTTTTGATGTTAAAGTTGATTTATACTGTTTCTTCAGAAATATAAAATTGAAAGTATTCTTCTCAAAGATACTTATTAAAGAACAGGTTACATCTAGCAGCCATGCTGCATTTGAACTAAAAAAATGGGGGTTATGCAATAAGAATCATCCCCCCTCCCCCCATGTGAAGCACCTGTTGATACTTTTATTAAATTAGTAGAGAATGACATCAGTAATATCTTGACCGTGAGTCACTTAAATAGAGATGGATATAACATATCTAATGGTGAGAAACTTGCTTTAACAGAATTGAAAGCCGATAACCAATTGATCTTTAAACCAGCAGACAAGGGGGGCTCTGGTAATACAGAACAGGTCTGATTATATCACAGAGATAATGCGATAGTGAAGTGATACGCAGACCTACCGTAAACTGGATTGTGAACCTATTGCTAAAATTAGAAGTAGGACTGATAATATGTTGCAACAGGCTAGTGATAATAATATCATTGATGATGAATTGAAGGCATTTCTTTCTAAAAAACACCCGATAACACCAGTGCTATATACCCCCCATAAATCCATAAATCTTTGGTACACCCACCTGGATGCCCCATAGTAGCAGGTGTGGACTCTATATTAAGCCCTTTATCAATTTTCTTGGATCAAGTTTTCTGCCCCTACCTCACAAATGTTAAATCATATTTGCTTGACACTACTGCTTTACTGAATGGAGAATTTTATATCCAAACTAGAGGTACTGCAATGGGCTCTAATTTGGCCCCCACATACGTAGGCATTTTTATGGGTGCATTTGAGATGGAATTGTATATAAAAACAGTTTATTCAAATTATGTGCAAGACGATGGTTTAGATATATCAATGATGTGCTTCTATTGTTGGAGGGCTCATTGCAGCTACTACAAGAGTTTCGGTGTGCCTTAAATTATTTTCTCCCAAAAATTAAATTCCAGATCATATTCCACAGGGAATTTTTTTTTTTTTTTTGATACATGTATGTAAAGAGATGTCTCCTCCCGGGGTTTCTTTTCTCCTAGCGCGCAATGGATATCTGCCAGAATCCCAAATAGTTCTCGCCTGCTCTTTGTCCCCAAGAATCACACACGACACCGTTGTAGGTACAGCAGTAAAAACAAGAACTTTATTCCAGGGAATAGCAGACTATTTATACAGTAAAAGATCAGATAACGTGTGATTGAACAATAGGTAATGTTGACAGTAAACAGTTAGACTTGCAGATTGCATCATTTGGCTTGGCCAGGCACCAATCGGAGGGGACCTCTAAAACAGCCACCAATCGGGGCACAGGGTGCAGGCGACTTCGGCACCAGACACTTTTAATCCCTTTAACAAAGAGAGACAATGGGGAACCTGCTGATGGAGGTAGCCTAGAAGCACCCAATCAGAAAAGCGCCTACATTCCTAATGGTTTCCCGGGTTCTTCACAATGTATCTATAGGCAGGGTAATGTGCTCCTCACAGACCTGTATGTCAAACCCACAATAGGAATAATATCTTATATTATTATCATATAATTCAGCACATCGACAAGGGTTGATTAAATCATTGCCCACAAACCAGCTGATGCTGGTCAAGAGAATAGTCCCTGATGGCGAGGTACAAGATCTGTGTCTTAGAGAGATGTGTAATAAGTTTTCAGATAGGGGCTATCCAAATGGCCTTCTCAAAGATACCTTACAAACGATTAATTAAATGCATAGATCTATTGAATACAAGTGTTAAACGAACACATAATAGGCTGGTGTTTGTGTCCCGTTATGGAATCCATAGTCGAGAATCTCTCAGGCTCTCAGGAAGCATTGGCATATTTTGTCTGATGCATATCCTAGCGTTAAAGAGTTCAGAGATATTCCTATGATGGTATACAAACATGGAACCAGCATTAGGCACTGTTGTTCCATGCTGAATTACACCCATGTACCCCGAGCATTTTTTGAGCTCTAGAAAATTGGGACATTTTCCATGCTTACATTGTGTTGCCTGTAATAATATTGAGAAAGGTGATACATTTAAACACCCTTTCAGTGACAAATGGATATAATAGATGGATTCTAATATAGAAAGCCAATTAAAGAAAAGAGAAGCTTGATAGATTTATGAATTGGAGATCATGGCTAAGGGCCTCAATAGGGTATTGGACCTATCACCTTTTGTTTATAACAGTAGTATTTGCTCTCTCCAAGCCTGTTGACTCTCTATGTGTTAAATTACTATTATCATTATAAATTGTGAATAATTGTTAAATTGTATAGAAATTATAATAATAACTTTTGTCTCTTTTCCTTGTTATAGTGTTCAGTATGATACCACTTGGCCATGTCCAACCTCATATGTGCAGCTGTTCCTGTACTGGTAGATTATGGTTCATCTAATTGTACAAATATGTAACTATTCTGGATATATATATATATATATATATATATATATATATATATATATATATATATATATATATATATTTATATATATATATATATATATATACTTTCTTGTTCTGATCCCTTTTGTAGATTAGCAACTGCATGTAAACTGGAACTAGCATACATATCCAATTGATATATATTGGATCCCTGTAAAAATTATAATAGTCATGTTACTGGTTTCCTAAGTAGGCTTTGTTTTTTAATGTGTATCTTGTGATTATTTGCTTACCCTTTTTTGATATATTTACATATGTTTTTTTCATGTGCATCATTGGCTAAATATATATATGCCCTTACTTTGTCACTTAGAATTTTTTCATGATATAACAATGATATTCTTGTCACTTTAAATATATTTCAAACTGATTGATTTGTAAACTGCTTAAGTGCTTTGACCTTTCATATAGAAGTAGAAAAACACTGTGTTTTGCATGTTTCACTTATGGCTTGAGAAAGACCGACAGGTCGAAATGTTGCCACTGATGTTTTCAGATTAAAGGGGGAAAAAAATGGTTTCACTCAACTGGAGTGCTGAGTATTTTTCATTATTTTTCATATTGGGTGCCTTGGTGGAGCCTTGCTCGTGCACTGACCCTTTGGAGTGCTGCTTAACCAGTTCCCTTTGGTGTAACGTGCCTCTACTGTCATGCAAACAATTTAATTCAATGTCTTTTGCTAAAAGAGGATTAAACCTGGGTGGTTTGACCATTAAATTCCGTTCTCTTCAATATCTATCAAAATACTCAAATGACCTTCCTGTTTTCATGGAGATTAAAGTTTGATAATAAAAAGTATGTGTTTATTAAAATTTGAATATCTGTATTCTAAATAGGTTTATCCAAATTTGAATATCTTTATTTTGAATATGTTTAATTTACTATAAGTGGGCAAACTCTACTCTACTTTTTTCATGTATATAAAATAGCTGGCTTTTTACAAACCTTTTTGGTAATACTAAATGGAAATTAAGTCCCAAATAAATTTTCAGAGCATTACGGAGAAGGCTGTCTATATGAACAAAGGAAATTTGACCTTTAATAAAAGGTAAATATATTTAGAACACTTGTATATGTTTACATGAAACTAGCTTAATGAATTTAATCTCTGGACATGGGAACAAAATCGAGTCACTGATTTATCTTGATAGAGAAAGGATTGTCTGAATCTCAAGTGTCTCTTTAACTTTGAATCTTTGATGTCAGACTAGGCCCGCATTTTCTCTCTGAAGATTAAATAAAAAAGTACACATTTATTAAAAATGGGGCATCTTTAAAGTGGGGCAAATGGATCAGCTGCCCCAGGCTCAGTTATCCCTGGGGCCCAAAGCAGCATGGGCCCGCTGGCTGCAACATGGGTCCACTGCCTGTGTGACTTTCTCACATAGAGAAAGTCATGCCATGACATATTAATGGGCAAACTAACAGTAGCTTATTAATGGACAAACTGGCTATGGCATATTAATGGTAAAACTAACAGTGGAATATTAATGGGCAAACTGACTGTGGCATATTAATGGACAAACTAACAGTTGCATATTTTATGGGCAAACTGTCTGTGGCATGTTAATGGGCAAACTAGCTGTGGCATATTAATTGACAAACTGGCTGCGGCATATTAATGTACAAACTAACAGTGACATATTAATGGACAAACTGACTGTGGCATATTAATGGTTAAACTAACAGTGGCATATTAATGAGCAAACTGGCTGTGGCACATTAATGGGCAAACTAACAGTGGCATATTAATGGGCAAATTAAAGGTGGCATATGGCATCAATGGATACATTAAAAGTGGCATATTAATGGGCAAACTGGCTGAGGCATATTAATGGGCATACTAGCAGTGGCATATTAATGGACGAACTAGTGGTGGCATATTAATGGGAAAACTGGCTGTGGCATATTAAAGGGAAACTAACAGTGGAATATTAACGGGAAAACTGGCTGTGGCATATTAATATACAAATAGTTGCACATTTTAATGAGCAAACTAACGGTGGCATATTATAGTGGGAAAACTGGCTATGGCATATTTTAATGGGCACCTGGCTGGGAAATATTTTAATGGGCAAACTGTGGAATTTTTAATGGACAAACTGTGGCATATTTTATTTAGCAATTGCCATATTGTTAATGGGAAAGTGACTGCTACTGCAGAATGTAAACGTTATATGTGTTGGTCCAAAAAATGGTGGAACATACATATGTATGCTTGGAATTAAAAATAGCTGGTAGTAGCAAGAAACCAGGAGGAGATCAGATAGCTTGATTGATCCTGATGGATGTTTAGGGTATAAGTAACAGTAACAATGGAAAACACTTTTGCTTGTAGTGGGCCTTTAAGGAACATTATATTTTTGTATTTATTACTTCGACATGTGTTGATATGCAGATAGAAGAGTTGCATTTTAAATTTGATTTTGTGTATGTAAGAAGCTTTAACCCCATGGGCGTCCGCAGGGGGGGGCAAGGGGGGGCGCTTGCCCCCCCCTGGATTTTTGCAATTCCCCTTTAAAAAAAAAAAAATAATAATAATTTTTATTTTTTATTTTTTTATTATTATTATTTTTTTCTTAGTATGTAGCCTCTAGTTGTCCCTAGGGGACTGCACACCAGTTGCTGGGGTAGGAGGTGGCACCCAAAGCTGTTGCTCTCTGCAACCAACTCTGCTTGCTGTAATACAGCCATAATATTGTCCCCATAGAGTTAGCATTGGCCTCAAACCAAATTTTTAACCAGCATGGTGACAAAATACTGGCTGGCAAATCTATCCCCTCACCCTGATACAGGTAACAAGGGGAGAGATGGAAATAAGGGGCAGGAGGGGAAACGGAACCAGGGCCGGCCTTAAGTGTTCCGGCGCCCTGTGCGGGCTTCCCCCTCCCCCTGTTCTCTCTCTCGCCCTCCCCCTGTTCTGTCTCTCCCCCCTGCCCCTGTTCTGTCTGTCTCTCTCCCCCCTAACCCCTGTTCTGTCTGTCGCTCTCCCCCCTAACCCCTGTTCTGTCTCTCCCCCCTAACCCCTGTTCTGTCTCTCCCCCCTAACCCCTGTTCTGTCTGTCTCTCTCCCCCCTAACCCCTGTTATGTCTGTCTCTCTATCCCCTCCCCCTGTTCTGTCTGTCTCTCTCTCCCCTCCCCCTGTTCTGTCTGTCTCTCTCCCCCCTAACCCCTGTTCTGTCTCTCCCCCCTAGCCCCTGTTCTGTCTCTCCCCCCTAACCCCTGTTCTGTCTCTCCCCCCTAACCCCTGTTCTGTCTGTCCCCCCTAACCCCTGTTCTGTCTGTCTCTCTCCCCCCCCTAACTCCTGTTCTGCCTCTCTCTTCCCCCCCCCCTCCCTTACCTTTGCCTGAAAAGGTGGATCCAGGGAGGGGGCGGAGCTAACCGGCACAGCGGTGTAGCTCCGCCCCAACCCCGGGAAGCAGAGCAGAGTCTGCATTACGGGGAGCCATGGGCAGCAAGAGAAGGTGCTGCTCGGCTCCCCATGCTTAATGCAGGCATGGGGAGCCGAGCAGCACTATCTCATGCTGCCCAGGGCTCCCTGTGAAGCAGACTCTGCTCTGCTTCCCGGGGTGGGGGCGGAGCTACACCGCTGTGCCGGTTAGCTCCACCCCCTCCCCGGACCAAGCAGAGCCTGCCGAGCAGAGGGCTGGTGAGGGGGGATCTTTTGATCTCCCCTAGCCAGTGCCTCTACCGGCTTTTTTTTTTTTTTTTTTAACTTTTTTTTTTCTTTTTTACCGGCCGGGCAGGCGCCCCCTGGGGTGTTGCGCCCTGTGCGCTCGCACAGGTCGCACACCCCTAAGGCCGGCCCTTAACGGAACAAACTAATAAAATAAAATTGTATGGCAATTGTGACTCTAGGACTGTTATGAATGCAACTGTAAAAAAAACAAAAGTTCTTTTAAAACCCTCAAACCCCAGCATTAAATATCTCTGTGAACTATATTTTTCCATATGGAGTAATATTTTGAACTGTAAATGTGCATTAGTGACAAAAATATGTAACATGACATCAGAATAGAATTATGACAGTGCGTGACATCACAATAGCAGAGCTGCATTACTTTCAAACCAAGCTCAGCTTTCAGCAGTTGGTGCAGTAGCAGATCCTGCTAACCTGTGAAGGTGTGAGACTCCCTGACAGAGCGCTCCAGTTTAATACATGCTGACGCGAGGTCTGACGCCTGGAACACTATGCTTCACATTAGATTGTAAGCTCAGAAGAGGGTAGGGTTAGGGTAGGGTTTCATTTCTCTGTATTGGGATAGATTTTTGTATTGTATAACTTACCTTAAACTGTAAGCTCTGCAGAGTTGGTTAGGGCAGGTGAGTCACTCTGCAGGGCAGGGACCTCCTTACTCTGTATTCTATCCTTATTAGATTGTAAGCTTTGTGGGGATAGATTTTTTTTATTGTATAACTTACCTAGACTGTAAGCTCTGCAGAGCTGGTTAGTGCAGATAAGAAGCTCTGCAGGGCAGGAACCTCCTTACTCTGTATTATATCCTTAGTAGATTATAAGATTTGTGTGAATAGATTTATGAATTGTATAACTTACCTAGACTGTAAGCTCTGCAGAGTTGGTTAGGGCAGATAAGAAGCTCTGCAGGGCAGGAACCTCCTTACTCTGTATTATATCCTTATTAGAGTGTAAGCTTTGTGAGAATATATTTTTGTATTGTATAACTTACCTTAGACTGTAAGCTCAGCAGAGCTGGTTAGGGCAGGTGAGTCGCTCTGCAGGGCAGGGACCTCCTTACCCTGTATTCTATCCTTATTAGATTGTAAGCTTTGTGTGAATAGATTTTTTTTGTATTGTATAACTTACCTTAGACTGTAAAGCTCTGCAGAGTTGGTTAGTGCAGATAAGAAGCTCTGCAGGGCAAGAACCTCTTTACTCTGTATTATATCCTTATAAGATTGTAACCTCTCTGTGTAAATGTATTGTGTCCAGCAATATGCAGTTCGATACACTAACAAAATGATCCAGGGACAAAACCGATCGCCATATTTGGGGTCAGGAAGGAATTTTTTTTCCCCATGTGAGACAAAATTGGCCAAAAGTTTCTCTGGGGTTTTCTTTGCCTTCCTCTGGATCAACCAGATATTAAAAAAAATATTAAAATCGCAGCAATATTTTAATTGCACATCTGCTTATTGCTGCAAAAAAAAAGAAAAAAAAGAATACATTTATCCCTGTCTGTTTCCTGGTTTATTTCATGGCACACAACACCCATCTATCTACACATCACATGGTTCATAAAAAGTTGAAAGGTTTGGAAGATACACAAGGTCATAAGCATGGGCGTCCGCAGGGGGGGGGGGGGGCAAGGGGGGGCGCTTGCAATTCTCCTTTAAAAAAAAAAAATAATAATAAATTTTTTTTTTATATTATTATTATTTTTTTCTTAGTATGTAGCCTCTAGTTGTCCCTAGGGGACTGCACACCAGTTGCTGGGGTAGGAGGTGGCACCCAAAGCTGTTGCTCTCTGCAACTCTGCTTGCTGTAATACTGGTCTCCCATCCACATTGGTGCAGGTCTCTGCAGCTGTCAGTCATGCTGCATGGAGAGCCAATGACAGGGGTGCCCGGGGATATGAAGTTATCAGCCCTCCATGTGGCAGCATGGCTGACAGAAGAGAGCCTGCAGTGCAACATCATGGAGGAAACAGGGGAAGATACTCAGAGACCATAGCTGAGCCTCTGTAACAGGTAGGAAGAGTTTATAATAGCTTTAAGGTACATGGTAGAGTGGGGTAAATCCAGGGAGGTCCCTCCCATTTCCCTGCGGTCTCCATTTGTCCAGTCTGAGCAGCTCCTCTGACCAGGGTCTGCTCACATCAACATGGTGACAAGTGGATGGGGCAGAAAAGATAATGGAGGATAAAATGATGTGATAGATGGAGGCAGATTGCAAACAAAATGGGATGACATGGGGCAGAAAAGATAATAGAAGATGAAAAGAGGTGATTGATTGGAGCAGAATACAGACAACATTGTGACATGGGGCAGAAAAGATAAAATGTAGGTGAAAAGAGGTCAGTGACATGGAGGAATAAAACACATAAAATGACGGGGAAAGAGATGGCAAACATGGAGGAATAAAACATATAAAAAAGGGGGAAAGAGATAAAGAAATGTCATGGATTTAGGAATTTGGGTGTTTAGGGAATCTGTTGCTTTGTGCTTATATTGTGTGCTATAGTGTTGTGTCTGGTGCTGTGGAGTTATATTGTGTGCTATAGTGTTTTGTATGGTGATGTTGGGTTACATTGTGTTCTATAGTGTTGTATCTGGTGCTGTGGGGTTATATTGTGTGCTATAGTGTATCTGGTGCTGTGAGGTTATATTGTGTGCTATAGTGTATCTGGTGCTGTGGGGTTATATTGTGTAATATAGTGTTGTATCTGGTGCTGTGGGGTTATATTATGTGCTATAGTGTTGTATCTGGTGCTGTGGGGTTATATTGTGTGCTATAGTGTATCTGGTGCTGTGAGGTAATATTGTGTGCTATAGTGTATCTGGTGTTGTGAGGTTATATTGTGTGCTATAGTGTTGTATCTGGTGCTGTGGGGTTATATTGTGTGCTATAGTGTATCTGGTGCTGTGGGGTTATATTGTGTGTTATAGTGTTGTATCTGGTGCTGTGGAGTTATATTGTGTGCTATAGTGTTTTGTCTGGTGCTGTTGGGTAACATTGTGTGCTATAGTGTTGTATCTGGTGCTGTGGGGTTATATTGTGTGCTATAGTGTATCTGGTGCTGTGAGGTTATATTGTGTGCTATAGTGTTGTATCTGGTACTGTGGGGTTATATTGTGTGCTATAGTGTTGTGTCTGGTGTTGTGAGGTTATATTGTGTGCTATAGTGTTGTATCTGGTGTATCTATGGGTTTATATCTTTGCTATGTTGTTCTATCTGTTGCTGTGGAGTTTCAGCTAGAGCTCTGGATTTTTATCTGGTGCTGTGGTTTATATCTTGTGTCATGGGTTTTTAGCTGGTACCGTGGGTTAATATCTGGTGTTGTGGGTCTATATCTGGCACAGTGGATCTATATTTGGTGCAGTGAGGCTATATCTAGTGTGGTTGGTTTATATCTGGTGCTGTGGATCTGTATCTGGTGCAGGGTTTATCAACCCTTTGCATGCCTTCACTGATAATTACAAAGCTCCTCCACTTCATGATAACTTGTCAAAAAGAGGCGCAGCGCAGAAAGGATGACGGTAAAATTATGCCCCCCCCTGAAAAGAATTCTGCGGATGCCCATGTTTAACCCGCATTGTGGTAGCATTTGCAGTGAGGCAACCTGCTGGCAACAAAATCTTTTAACACACAAAAAAAATCCTTTGTCATCTGTGAAGCAAATATTGCAGTTTAACACATATCACCAAAACCAGTTATTATTTTACTTTGCTTGGCATTTGTGACTCTCTACAGTGAAATATAGGGGTTAATTGGAAATTTAAATGCAATACACCACTAAACGGTTCTGAATTGTTCCACTAGAAGGAAAGTGCCCTTATCGCCCACTCTAGCTGACAAGAAACATTGTATGCCAGCAGGATTTTGTCATATGTTCCTTCCTGGCTTTTCTTTCTTATTTTTCTGAGCTGTCAATGTTAAATGAGGGATGGCTATTAAAAGATGCTCTTGTTTCCTGAGAGGAAGCCTAAAACTAATGAGCAGCTATAGCTCCTACTGAGATGTAAAGACTGGTTCAAGTTGACCTTGTGTACCTTCCCTGTCATGATCATAAAGACTTGTAGGTGGCATTCATATTGTGTTTTTTGTTTAGTTACCTGCCCTTCACTTATGTTATGGTAACATTTAAAGTATGGAAAAAGCAAGCTACCTAAAAAACACTTAAGCTGACACATTAGGGTAGATTTAGTGGTGCCCTTCAAGGCGTTCGTGATTCAATGCCCACCACTAACACAGTTAATGGTTGTGTTGAAAACAATACAAAAACATGTTTGACTCTGTTCCAATTTAAGCAATAATTCCTACGCCAAGAAATTCACTCACGTATACAAAGCTTAAAACATGGCTCTAGTGTTTAAGAAAATGCAGTATCTCCGTCCCCACCATTCATCTGAATATCAGGCATCAGCAGTGCGAGTAAAAACAATTACAATATGCAATATGCAATGTCACAAGTAAACATTCTTGTAGGCAGTATATCATGCTGCCAAATCATACTGATGACACTTCTACCTTCTCAGTGCTCTCACTTGCTAGCACAGTTCAAGTCTCTTGGAAACTCAGTCCATAACATCATGATGCATTGCAACTTAACTGTCTTAATTTAATAACTGTGAATTAGACAATAAGGGTGTAACGTGTCCTGCTGGACATTGAAGAGGGAAACTTGTACTGTGCTGGTAAGTGAGAGAATGAAAAAGGCCCCTGCTCACCTAAATGCAAATGGGCCCATGCATGTTGTTTCTTATTAATTAATACATGGGGCCAGGGGCTGCCCCAAGTGGCCCTCAGACCCACCCTTATAAATACATGGGGCTAGGGACAGACCAAATGCCCATGAACCTCCCAAAATATGAAATGCCCAAATGACACTGACCCCCCTACATATTAAACAGGGCCATGCCCCCTATCAATAGACAGAGACAATGATGGCCAAATGACCCTGCCCCTAAAATAAAAATAGCACATTTGCTCAAATATAACAGGTTTTTTTTCAGAAGAGATCCCCTCATCTTATATTCAAGCTTTTTCTTATAATCAAACCTCAAAAAGAGGTCTGACTAAAAAACTAAGATCCAGGTTCCTCGTAGAGCACCTAAATCCTCCTCACAGGCAGCAAGCAGATGTATATGTGCTGTGCACAAACATCCTTCGATGTTGCCGAACACTTCCATCAGGGCTCCTGAGATGAAATGCTGGGGACACATGACCTCTCGGCTTTCCATCTCTGAAGTCTAGCAGAAGTGTCAGGCGGCATTGAGGATTGTCTGTGCTCACTAAGCAGTACACAGACATCCTCTGGCTAACTCAACTGCACACCAGGGAAGTCTGCTGATGCATGGGCAGTTCTGTGAGGCACCTTGCCAAGTCTGAGGGGCAGATTGGCAAGTCTGCGTGGGAATTGGCAAGTCTGAAAGGCAAATTGGAAACTCTGGGGACACATTAGCAAGTCTGGGGGTGCATTGGCAAATAAGAGAAATAAAAACAAAACATGCATTTTTTTCATTATATCTTTATTCAATATGGGAAAAAATAATGTGCATAATTAACTTTTTTTCCTATAGGGTCTTTTTCTTGTTTTCCCTAAATTAATATCCACAGTTTAGCTGGTTGTCTTATAATCAGGGTCATCTTATAATTGAGCAAGTATGCTAATAATGAAGTACCTGGGGCCAGGAGCTTCCAAAGTGCCCCTGCCACCTCTAAAATAAGTATTATAATGAAATACATGGGGTTAGGTGCTGAAAGTGGTTTCAAAACCAGCCAATGGTAGGTCTAGAATCAGCCAATCAATTGCCTCCTTAGGCATTTGAAATCCCAGCCCAGTAGTCTGTGTCTATCCTTCACTGAGGATGGATGTCTTAGGTGTGACTTTTTTTGGATGGCTCCTTTCCCTGGACTAGAGATGAGGACTCAGAGTATTACACCCACAGCCCCTGGCATTAAATTAATGATTTTTTGTAAATGAAAACAGTTATTCCCTTGTTGAACTTCTGAGCGGTCCATTGGAATTGACTCAGTAGGAACAAGGTGCCTTCACCGGCATTAACGACCAGCTTTGACCAGGTAAGCAGGTAGGACATATTTTTGGATATTTTGGTTTATCGGGTTAGAGTGTTCACCCAACCCTGAAAATGGACTTCGGCATGTCATTCACACTGTTGATAGGGATTTTTTGCATCTGATTTACACATGGAAGTATTGCAACAGTTCAGGCGTTTAAGACCAGTCACAAATGGCAAACATAATGAAAAGAAAATGAATAATTTATTGCTGGTACACTTGGACATGTTCTTTAGTGTCCTAATCTGAACTGAGAATACTTTCAAGTAAAAAATAAAAGAATAAGGAACGAAATAGTAACTTGGCACAGTAATTGGTTTTCTTTCATATGTGATTCCTGATTTAAAATGGGGGCAGTTCACTAAACGGTGAGCTACAGATCAGTCAGCTCACTAATTTAACTATAAATGAATAGCTAAACTATTGAGGAGATATGTTCAACTCATCTCAATTCATCTACAACTCACCAGTTAGTGAATAGCCATTTAAGTCATTTGATTGATATTGTGTTTGTATGAAATGTTTTTGTTCTGGTTTATGTGGTTATAGCACCTCGTAGTGTAATGGTGTATTTGTTTAAATCAAAAGAGACACATTCTTACAATGTTTTATACAAACAAGGCTGCAAAAGAAAATGCAGTACATTTACTAAGCATAATGAATTTAGATCAATTAGAAGCATATCACTTACAGTGTATTTTTTTCAGATGCTACGTCTCACTTATATAGTTCTTGGTGTAACATCACTCAACCTTCTACTATCTGGGTTAGCCATGTTTGTCTGATAATCTGGTATGTTTCTTCTCTAGGAAGAGCAGTTTTGGCCCTGATGATACAGGAGAAGCTCACTAAGTATGGCCCTGGACAATCTTTAGTTCAGTCCATGAAATGAAATGTTCTCACCTTTACTCACCTATTAGTGAATAAACCCTCAGTGTACCTAGATCTGTATTTTAAACATATACTATTCTTTTTAAATGTAAAACAACTTTCACGTTAGGAAATATTTGTAAAGTTTAGTGCTCTATCCCTCTCACTGATTACTAGTGTAGGTGAACTGGATCAACTTGCAGGATGTGCAGTAACAAGTTCATTCTGAAGCTAGAAACTGGTTTTGTTTGTCCGTTGACATGAGACTGGAGGTACAGGACAGATGCACCATATTCCTGCATATCCCAATGCCTTTTTATGAGTCCACTGATTTCACAGGAGATGACTTCTAGCTTGAGCTGATATAGCATCTATTAATGATTAATCCCCAGCAGAAAACCTGCAAAATGTAAGTTTCCAAATTAAGTATTGAAAAAACTAAAAACAACAATTACAACAGTTATAATTAAATACAAATTTATTTTCATAGTGTCAGCCTAATAATGCATTAATTTTACCAGTTTTTTTCAGGATGGAGCTTTCCTTTAATGGGTTTCTATAAGGAAATGAGCATAAAACAGAGGAAAACAGAAAAGAAATAAAAATATAGATGAGCGGCTAAGAACACCTCAGGGGCCATTCCCAAGATGCTAAACAGGGAAGCACTTGTAGTGAGTTGGAAATAGGTGTTAGCACTCAGAAAAAAAGTGGGACCATAAACTGGAATATAAACAAATGACAATTTTAATAATACTTATAAAATACAATGTTATACAATTTATACAATCAGCCGATGGATAGGAGATGCTTTTTTTTAATGTAGTGTTGAAGTACCCAGTAGAAGGAAACCCCACACAATTCTCCAGAGGCTTCTCCAGGGGTATACTAGGGAACTTAGCATCAGGTCCTAACACAAACAAAAATAGTGCAAAGTAAAAAGGAAAGGATAGCGAATGAAAGAGTATTACCGGTATATGTAAGAAAGCCAGACAATTCAAATTGTTGGATTGTGCACTTTATATTCAACATGTTACACTATTGCAAAAATCATACACGTTCTCAATACGGTTACATAGCCACTTACTCCAAAGTAATGCAGGATAACATACCTATCAGTTGATGATTGGATGATGATTTAGTCAGATAGACAACTATTTCAAGATGCAGCACCTATAAAATAATGTACTTTCCTACCACTATTACAAAGATGTAAAGCATTATAAAAACATATTAGAAATAAACAGACACGATGCTCAGCACTTGAGTGAGGTGTACTTTGATCAAACATGCACGGAAATGTTTATTTAAAAAAAAAAATTCCGCCCATAAAAATCATTCCACTACTACTTTATTATTCATATTAGTATTGCTGGTATTGCATCTACTGGATATAACAACATAAAAAGTAAATTCAAATAGCTTCCCAGCTCTCAAAACCTATGGATAGTACAAAAAAAAAATATATATATATATATAAAAAATCCAAAAGTGTCAGAGTATTTACTTGCATGAATTCAGAAATCCAATTATTTGTTCAATGTTTGGGGAAACTAGTTTTTAGACTAGTGAAATGACTTCTTTATTTGAGAAACAAATTTACTACAAGCTATAAATACATAAACACAAGCACACACAATGGCAAAGAAACACAAAACCAAAATCCTTTCATAAATGTAATGAAGATATTTTAATTACAAAAACAACCTAACAAACACAAAAAAACAATGATTTTATAATGCTGAGATTAAATATAAATTGAATTTGGCTTCAGAGCACATAGCCATCTATCCTTAAAAAACATGTAAATCCCTGTGTAAATATCTGTGTCAACGTTATTGCTATTTTAACATTGTCTTTGCCTCATTTTATATTTTATTCATGGAAACTGTAGGTCAAGAAATCATGCACAAAATAATAGGTGAGAGAGTCAGCGCTGTTATAAGCAATGCCTATACACTGTATTTTACCCATTACACTGTGCTTGACAGCTTTCTATTTTCAATAACATATACAGAGCCTGCCACAGAATTTCAATCATCCCATGTCTCACCAAGAGTCCTAAGTCTACGAAATGACTTAGAGGAATGGAATAAAAACTATTTTTTCATGTTTCCCAAATGAATAGTGCAATGTCATGGAAATTAGGTTACAAAAAGGGATAAAGCATCTGCATAAGATTCAGTGTCCTTGACACATTGAAGGTCACAGAGCAACTCCAGAGCTTCAAAAATGAGTACATAAGACTTCTCTTCCCTGATCTAATTATAAGACATTATCTTAAGAAAGTACGAACGTTGATATAAAAGTCATTCATTAATACAATGTTTTAAACTGCACTTTTCACCTTGTTTCACTGAGGATGGAACTTATTTGCAGGTATTGTGCAGCATGTCAAACACTGATTGATAATCAAGGTTAACATAAAGTAAATGGGGCATTGGGACTGCAAAAATATGTCTGTGTTCAGCTACAATTTATTGTGCTCTTTAACCTTCATTAAACATAACACTATATACAGATGATATGAGTGATGTCCAACACAGCATTACAACTCAGATGGCTTTATGGTTTATGTTCTGCTTAATGAGAGTATCTGTTTGAGGTTACAATACATATGTTCCAATATTTCAAATGGCCAAAGCAGACATTTAAGGGTCTCCTCAATAAAGAGAGAATTGCAGGGAATTGAGATGGGATTTTCATTTTTAGGCCAAAGTAGTTGCAGAAATTCTTCTACCATCAGAGACAGTTTTAAAATATGTCCGGGTGAGTCCTCTTGACCAAGGCTGCACTTTAACAGGCTATGCAAATTGCCACCTTCCTATACATTTTTTACTTTCTTTAACATACATTCACACATCACTAGGGGACTTCATGGAGTGGTGAGTGGCGTCACTGTGGGGGAACGCTTCCGGTGCCATCCATACACTGGATATGACATTTTTTCCCCATCTGCTGGGGGCCTACTTCCTTCCTGCACTGTCAGCGTCAGTGCATGCAGACCTTACAAGGGCAGATGAGTCAGCTAACCCTGACTGAGAACAAACCACTGCATGGACCAGTAGATTCCAATGGAAGGGAGCAATTCCTGTCTGCAGCATGTGTCAGTTGCAGGAGGGGGCAAATGTTAGTGAGCCTGGTGGCAGGGGTTTGCAGGAGTCTGGTGAAGGACAGCCACACTGGCAGCAGGTCTGACCTGTCTAATCGCCCTTCAGAGCCTAAGTCTGATGACATTTGGCATCTTTGCCAACAGTGACAACGAGTCTGTGGATATCTTTGGTGGCCATGGTTTTGGTACGCATAGTTTTAGTGGGTGGGCAGCATTTCATCCTTGCACCCAGGTAGCACAATACTTGGGCGGCTCTGTCTACCATGTTCATTTGTACAAAATTATCTTCAAATATTCATACTGCATTGCATTATCAGTAGGTTGAGGAATGTTTGAAAGTGGAATGTTCTAAACTGAATTCAGCTATAACCTGGATTAATCCTAAGTAACCAGAACAAAAGAGACAACATGTGTCCATATCATTTACAGAACTAAATTATTTAGTGTGAATGCATTTTTCTGGGTATAGCCTTTATAGAAAAGGGTTTTTTTTCTACCTCCACTCAATTCATTGTTAAAGAACAGGTGAAGGCAAAACAGGAACTTATGTATAAATAAGAGATTGAATGTATATGTATTAAATATAAATACTTTGATGAAAGAACACACATACAAACATTATTTAGTACTCCTTTCTGCCATTTGTCTAACATGTTGTTTAGAATCTTCAGTCAGATCTTCAATTACCTCAGGTTAGATGAAGGAAGATCTGATACAACAGACCCAATATTCTAAACAACATGTCTGCTCCCTGTTAGAGCTATGTATGCTCTGTGGTAGGTCTATATGGCCAAAGAAGGCTCAGTAAGGAACTTTATATGTATTCTTTCATTAAAGCATCAGTATGCAATCTTTCAATTAAAGGTTCATTCAGTTGTCCCTTAATGAAAGTTGTTCTACTCGACAAAGTCATCACTGATATTATATTTTGCTATTTCAGATTTTTTAAAGTTTTCTTTTTTGTCAGTTCTATGACTGATTGTTATTGTTATCATGTGATTCCTGAAGAGCATTTGTTAGATTGAAGAAGACTGTAGTGACATTTACCTCAACATACCTGTTACTTGACCTCAGCTTTAAACTGGAACAAAAACATATGGATATTAACCCCCTGTTATATGCCAAAGCAAGCCCCCCCAACTGTTTCGTTTAAGCAGGTTGATGCCAACCTCCCCCCCCCCCCACTGTTCCACATTACCAGGGCATGAATGGTACAGTAGTTGAAGAGTAAACATTATAACTAGACTATTGTTAACCCCTTTGTGACAAGACATTTTTACCTTGACTTTCCCTTGGTGACAATGGCTGTTTTAACATTTCTGGGGTGTTTGTGTTTAGCTGCAATTTTCTTCTTTCTCAGATACTGTACCCATACAAATTATATGTTGTTTTTATCGTCATAAGAAGGGATTTCATTACATACCATTATGTTCATCATATCTTATAATTTACTACAAAAAAATCATAAAATATGATGACATTTTTTAAAAAACCCACTTTTTCTAACTTTGACCTAAAATATAATTTAGACAAATACAATCATTAAAAAAGAACCCGTCTAAAGAGTTTCTAAATGTTGTCCCGAGTTCAGAAATATGCATGTTTCCATATTTTTCGGTATTTTTTGGCGAGTTATAGGGCAAAAACCAAAAATAGTGTTTTTGTTTTTTTCCTATATTGACCTTTTGACCCCAACCCGAAACCCAAAATTTAACCTTAACAGTAAATTTAACCCCAACTCTAACCCTTATGCTATCCCTTAATATATTTTAATTTTAATTTAATTTTAACCCTATCGCTTATGCTAAAAATTATTTAATTTTAACCCTATAGCCTAATCTAACTATATAACCAGTTTTTAGTTAATTAAATACTTATTTTAAATTTTTTCCATTGCTATGCTACTTAACTACCACTAGGGGCAGTCAAGTAGCATATTCAGAGCGACGGAAGTGAAGTTACTTTCACTTCCGAAGCTCAGACCGCCAGAGGGCATAGCCATATTGACGGAGCATGCTGCTCTGTCAATATGGCACCCACGATCGCTCCGTGTGGCGATCGTGGGGGCCCCAGAAAATAAATTTTGTTGCTGGCTATTGCTTCGAGGCAATAGACATCAAGGCAATAGACCAGCACCGATAAAGCACCATTGATCACGAAAACCACTTGATTGGAGTTCCCGGCAGGACGTGTCTGACACGTCCTTTGTCGTGAAGGTGTTAAACTATAATTAAATATGAGGCTATATTACCCCTATAACCACGCAACACATATTTTCCTTTTTCAAATTCAGGTACTTTATTGAGCTTTACTTGTGCCTGTAATTTTTGTATGTCTTAAATGTCTTTAGCAGATGGAGGGTTTCTGGCCAGATATACACATCATAGACTACCTAATGGGAGATGGACATAATTTATAAGTCTGTATTAAGCATGAAAGGTCATTCAGCCATAAAGTGTGACTAGCTGTTTATTTATGTGTAATGCCATTTTATGCTCTAATTAACTTGCAATACATAACACACTAAGTATAATAAAATTTTAAAAAAAGCAGCTCCATAACGTATTTGACTTTTAATCATTTGAAATAGACATTTTTGTTTACAGTTCTCTGTACAGAATTGAAAGGAGTTGGCACTATTGTCTGGCATTCAAGACCTTCATCTCTATATCAGCTTTGGCTTCATGATTACATAAGCTGAAACATTAAATGGACTATAATATAGCACAAATACAAATAAATATGGACACAAAAAGGCTGAGTGTTCTGATCTTAAGCTTGCAGTGTTTGGGTGAACTTACAGTTTACTGGAGTTTCCAATAACTTAACAATATAAAATAATAATGTAGCTATACATTTTTTATATTTGAAAGATTTCTAATGAACTGATAAGGGCAATATATTTTAATTTAAGTGTTTAATCTAATCCAAGTACTAATTTAGGATTTGTTTTTGTTTAATATATCTATATACAAGAAAAAGGGGAGGGGGTTCAGAAAAAGGAATGTGGGGAGGCTGGATATAAAAATACATTACACAAAATATGAATAAAGAATAATAATAATAATAATATAGTATCAAGAAATTAAGAAAAATAACAAAGGCATAAAACAGGTGGTCTAAAGGGCCTCCATCTCAATCTAACAGTAATAGCATGGAGGGGATAAGTAAAGAATATATCAGAGAAGGGCATGACTCTAGACCATCGGAGAAAAGCAGAGAAAGAAGGAGAACAAAGAAAGAAGAAATGAAATACGAATTTAAGATTTTACATATGTTTACTCTACAACACAGCGTGGAACATTTTTATTATTATTTTTTTTACCATTCCTCCTTGTTTTATATATCTCATTTTTTTCATCCCGATATGCACATCAAATTTCAAGAGAAAGCCAAGCTTTTGTGTCTAATGAAGTCATAAAGTTATATTATTAGGTGTTAGCCAAGCTTCATGTTGCTTTATTTGCAGAGCATTAACCAATAAAAGAATTCTATGAGTAGCCGACCATGTGACATTATAGAAAACACTGGGTATAGAATATTCAAAGAATATTTTGTCCAGTCCATATCGAATAATGAGAGAATTTCTGTTCAGAGATGGTAGAACTATACAGGTGAACAAACCAAAACAAATGGTCTGTTTATTGAAATATTAGAGAAAAAATAGAATATTTTGAAAAACACAAAATACTTATGGGCTGAGTATCCCTTATCTGAAAAGCTTGGGACCAGCAGCATTTTGGATAACCAATACTATTGGTTAGCGGATCATTTTGGCAGCACCAGCCCTATACATGTTCTACATTACCTAAATCCAACCTCACATTAGAGTGTGATTATCCCTCCTGCCTCCCTTAGCAGTCATGCGGGAAATACTTCCTGTGATCACTTGCTTTAAACCTCCGGCACTCTGGCAGGAACAACAGGGCTTCACAATGGGGATCCAAAAAGGTAAGTATCCCTTTTCTGAACTGACCCTTATCCCCCAATTTTTTTTTTGTTCTGGTCATTTTGGATAATGGATATTCCGATAAGGGAGATGCTACCTGTATTATTCATGTATATATATGTGTATATATATGTGTGTGTGTATATATATATATATATATATATATATATATATATATATATACATGAATAATACAGGCAGCGTATCCCTTATCTCAAGATTCATTATCAAAATGAGCCAACCCAAAAAAAATATACATAAATTAAAATAGATCAAAAGCTATGCTCAAAAGCACACGATAATTCCAAATTTTAAATGCATAAACAAAAAATGAAAGGCTCCAGAACATAAGTTTAATTCAGTATGTGTCATACTAAACAATTTTCACACCTTCTTATTGTGTAACTAAAATTATATAATTATTTATGTATAAAGTGTTTTATCAGGGAGTGTTTTTCAGTACACTATATGGACAAAAGTATTGGGACACACCACTTAATTGTTGAATTCAGGTGTTTCAGTCAGACCCATTGTTACAGGTGTATAAAATGCCTAGATTTTACTACGTTATGACGTAAAGTCATCATTTATGAAGACACGGAGGCAAGCATTATGCATATCTCTTTCTTTATTTTCCTCAGCAGCAAAGAAGAGAAAAAAACATAAACTTGAACCAGTCAGAACACATTATGAACTCCCTCCCCTCCTCTATATATAACAGTAATCCAATAAACACATCCTCTTTCTTGTTAAAACACAAAATTCTTCAGTGTAACATCATCCATCATCAAACGGTAAAACAGCAAACAGTCCAATACAATCGAGAAATTGCCAAGAAGAACATCCGACAATCCCACAACGGCAAGTTAATGGTCATCCAAATCGCCTTGTCAAGCTAGAAGGAAACAGAGAAAACGGACACAAATAATTAAGTATGTATAATAACACCTCATGAAATATGCAAGAGATCATATATTAGCAGAAAACATGATCAATAATATATCAGTAAAATGAATGCAGAAAAATCAGTAAATATCAAATCCAATACATCAAAAAATAGAGCATGGGTGGGTAATGTAAAAAACCCACATTATACTGACATACACAATTAAAACACATAAAAGACGGGTGGGAATAATGCTCGCCTCCGTGTCTTTATAAATCATTACTTTACGTAATAATTTAGTAAAATCTAGGAATTTATAAAGAAACGGAGGCTCACATTATGCTAGTTCAAAGTAATGCAATCACATTAGAAGTAAAGTGAGTACTAGGTCTAAAGTAAAATTCATGAAATGTAGACTCTCGTGAGTCGTGACCAGTCGGCAGCTTTAAGTAAATCTTCCAGTCTGCTACCCAAAGAGACAGCTTTGGATTCCATCGCACCCCTAGTTGAATGAGCACCAAAGACAGAAATGTCTATCCTCACCTATTGAAGCACCCATTTGACCCACCTGGACAAGTATGTGGTAGACACCGGGGAATGCGGTCTCCTAGTAGCCAAAAACATATTTGGCCATGAAGAGTCCCTTAATGAAAGCTTCCTAAGTTCATATTGTTTAAGGCAATATACAGGGCACAATTGAGGATTGTGTGGAAAACATGGATAAAAGACAGAAGTGATAGCTGTCTTCACCCTTCTGGTGATATCAAAAACCAAGCCTCCACCAGGAGTGCTAGAGTCATAGACAAAACATCTGACACAAACCAGGGTCCCCTGAGAGGCACCAAGCTAGTAGATGGAACTGACTGTTCGATGACAGAGGATGATGGTGACTGTGGAGATCTGCCAGTAAATCTGGAAGAGATGGTAGTAACCTGGGTAAATCCATGCATAGCTCCAACAGGGATGGGAATAAAGGCTGTCCCACCAGAGGTGTTATCAAAATAATCACAGCTCGCTGCAGTCGGAGGTGGAGCAGCGTGCGTGGAATCAGACAGAAAGGAGGAAAAGCCTACAGAATGCCTGCAGGCCATGTCTGTAGAAAGGCATCTGTGGCCAAAGCTTCCAGATCTGGTTTCCATCTGTAAAATAGAGGAAGCTGTGTGTTAAGGCGAGAGTCAAATAGGTCTATCTCGAGCGAACCCCAAATTTCTAAAATCCAATGTAAGGCAGTGAAGACACCAATTGCTGGAATTGTGTAAGTAATGAGAATTCCAACCTGTGTCTGTGTTGCTAGTCCCAGAATATGTTCGGCTAGGACAGAGATGTTGTGAGCTAGACAAAAATGCCAGAAATCCATTGCCAGGTGTGACAGGGCTTGAGATCTCGTGCCTCCCAAGTGATTGATATACCTCATAGCGGAGACATTGTCCATCCATAGGAGAATGGAACAGTTGCGGGACTCTCTTGTGAAGCTGCGGATCACAAAGTCCCATGCAAGCAGCTCCAGGCAATTGATGTGGAGTAGCATCTCGGAATGGGACCATTTTCTGCCTTTAGAAGTAGAGCCACATTGCGCGCCCCAACCGAGAAGGCTGGCATCTGAATCTACAACCAGATCTGGTTCTGATCCGAAGATCGCCCTCCCGTTCCATGCATCTACATGGACAATTTACCACTGTAGTTCTTCCCTCGCTTCGCAATCGATTGGTACCAGATGATCGTAGGTCAGCCCATCGAGCAAGGACCTGTTACGCAGCCTCTGGAGAGGGCGCTAATGGAGAGAGCGGGGAAAGATGGCCTGAATGGATGCAGAATGCAGGTCAATCATCCGAGCAAGGTGGCGAATCGTGATGGAAGAGCGGCTCAGGATCTTCCTGATCTCCTTCTTTATTGACTTTACCTTTGCTGCGGGTAGAAGGAGGGACCCCTGTATTGATTTGATGGTAAAACCCAGAAATTCCATCATCTGAGAGGGAACCAAGATGGATTTTTCCCAGTTTATCCGGAATCCCAGCAGCGAAGTGCACCATGACAGGTGGAGGCGCAGAGTAGCCGGATCCTGGGACATGATCATAATGTCATCCAGGTAAATGATCAGTCGCACTCCTCTCCTCTGGAGGTGGGCAAAACACCATGGGGCTAAAGAAATGTGGAACGGCAAGCATGTGAAGTGCCAAGTCTGCATCTCCCAGACGAACTGGAGGTAGTCCTGATGTTTCGATGCAATGGGTACAGTGAGGTAGGCATCTTGAAGGTCCAGTTTGACCATCCAATCTCCCAACAGGAGGAGGTCTCCTAGGAAGTGAATTCCCTACATCTTGAAATGCTGGTAGGATATGAAGGCATTCAATGGACTGTGTAATGAAAAAACGTACCTGCCGCCACAAGGTGGTCTGCACCTCAGCCGCCGCCACCTCAGCAAACAAGGCGGGCGGGCAATGGAGTCTCCGTTTGGCATCTCAGCCCTCCAGGGCTGCGGACGGGCTCTCTGCATCTTCTCCGGTCTGCCGACGTATGCACAGTGTCCCTACACTCAGAAAATTAGCATAGCCTTAAAGGGCTATACTTATACGTTTTTAGGAACCTCCTGGGGCGGGTTTTACCTCCTGGATTGTATATAACCCTTCAGTTGCTACTCAGACCTTGCCTGAAATAGTTCCTTGTGTCTAGATCTAGCGTTTGTTTATTGATTATTGATTTTCCGGTTATGACTCCTCCTTCGATTCTGACTCTGCTATTTGCTGCCTGCCTCGACCATTTTTCCCTGTCCAGTGACCTAGCCTTCTGATTCCGTACATTGTACTTTGTTCCTGTTTCGTGTATGACCCGGCCTGCTGACTATTCTTCTTGTCCAATACTCTGCTACAGTGTGTGGTTGCAGTCAGTGTATCAAGTCCTGGGTGGTCATTCACCTGAGGCTCAACCATATGGTATAATACCATTCAGGTGAATGAACACTGTTCTGTTTCCAAACCTGTTGCAGTAGCTACCAGGTCATCGCATTACGGCTCCTATCCTCTGGTACTCTACCCAGTCCGTGACAGACGGAAATTTATGACCGGTCATACACCCCCGCCCCCTTCTTTGGCACCAGAAACAGATTGCTCAGGAATGCTGTGGCCATGGGGTGTCACGGACTGGGTAGAATCTGATGATTGGATCCGCAATTCGAAGACCTGGTATCTTACTGCAACAGGCTTGGAGGCAGAACAGTGTCTATTCACCTGAATGGTATTATACCCTACGGTTGGGCCTCAGGTAAATGACCACCCAGGACTTGGTACACTGACTGCAACCGCACACTGTAGCAGGGATACGTAGGGAGTACAGGACGAACAGATGGTCAGCAGGCCAGGTGAAACACAACAGGAGCAACGGAACAAAGACGGTATGGAGGAGGCAAGGTCATAAACAGGCAAATTGATCGTGGAAGGCAGCAAACAGAGGAGTCAGAAATCACAGCAGGAGTCAAAAAACCGAAGTATCAATAATCAGGAATAAATGCTAGATCAAGCCACAGGGAACTATCTCAGGCAAGGTCTGAGTAGCAACTGAGAGTTTAAAAATTTTTAGGTCCCCAAAAAAGTATAAGTATAGCCCTTTAAGGCTATGCTAATTTTCTGTGTGTAGCGGTACTGCGCATGCGCGCAGTTTCTGTTTGTTGCACGTTCGTCGAGGGGAAGTGGTGGGCTGAGACGCTGAATGGAGCCTTCGTTGCCCGTCTACCTTGTTTGCAGAGGTAGCGGCAGCGGAGGTACAGACCTCGTGGCGGCAGGTAAGTTTGTTTATTACACTACCCCCCTCTTTACGAACGCCGTACCGGCGTTCAGGACCTGGCTTGAGAGGAAATCTACGATGAAACAAGGAAACTTTGGATGGAGCATGAACATCGGATGCTGGTACCCAAGATCTCTCTTCTGGACCGTAACCCTGCCAATGGACAAAATACTGCAACAGACCACGGCTCAGTCGAGAATCCAAAATAGATTGTACCAAATACTCCTCATGCCCTTGAACAAGGACAGGTTTAGGAACCACACGGATATCAGAGAAACGATTAGTTATAAAAGGTTTGAGGAGTGACACATGGAAGGAGTTGTGGATACGCATACTGGAAGGAAGGCGTAGGGCATAGGACACATCGTTGATTTTGGACAAAATCTCGTAAGGACCTATATATTTTGGACCTAAAGTCCTGGAGGAATGACGCAGTTGGAGATATTTGGTAGAAAGCCACACTTTGTCACCAGGGAGAAGTACGGGAACAGATGAACGATGTTTGTCGGCAAATTTCTTCTGCAACATCTTGGATAATTGTGAAGAAACAGAGGCTCAGTGAGATTTGAGATCCTGAACCTGACGGTCAGCAGCCGGTACTTCCGAAGGCAATCCCAAGTCTGGCAAAGAGTAGGCTCGTAGCCAAAGGCTGCACAAAACGGGGATTGCTGTAAGGACTCATGAAAGGAGCTGTTATATGACAATTCAGCGAGATGGAGGAGAGAAGACCAAGTAGATTGATCCTCATCGACATATAACCGCAGATATTGTTTCAGAACCTGATTGGTCCTCTCCGTCTGACCATTGGTTTGTGGATGATGAGAGGAAGAAAATTTAAGAGAAATACCCAGCTGAGCACAAAGTGATCTCCAGAACCGGGACACAAACTGAGAACCACAGTCAGAAACAATGCTTTGGGGCACACCATGTAGACGAACGATCTCCTTCATGACAACAGTTGCAAGCTGAGATGCCGAGGGCAGTTTGGGAAGAGCAACAAAATGAGCCTGTTTGGAGTATAGTATGGTCGTGAACCCTTGAGACAAGGGAAGATCTGTGATGAAATCCATGGCAATATGGGTCCAAGGTCTCTTAGGGACAGAGGGCATAACAGGCCTGCAGGGCTACGTCTTGGAGTTTTGTATCTGGCACAGATGGTGCAGGCGCGAACAAAATCCCGAACGTCAGGTTGCAAGGAAGGCCACCAAAATTTCCGGTCAATGAGAAACTTAGTGTTGCGTACACCACGGTGACCAGCGACCGAGGAAGCATAAGCCCAGGACAAGACTTGTCTTCGAAGGTTGGATGGACAAAGAAAAGACCGACAGGAGGGCGACAATTGGTGGGCATAGGGAACTGGGATCTGGCAATTCTCCACAGGAGGGAGGTGGACACCGAGGCAATGATCCTAGAGGCCGGTATAATAGGGTCTACACCAGGGGGAACAGATTCGGTCTCAAAACGTCTTGACAGAGCATCCGCCTTGCCATTTTTTGACACAGGCCTGTATGTGATGGAAAAATTAAAACGGGTAAAAAATAAGGCCCATCTGGCCTGTCTAGGATTCAATCTCTTGGCTTTTTCTATATACAACAAATTTTTGTGGTCGGTGAGAATAGTGATGTAAGACAATAAACCAACGTACCGTGATTCATGCGAAGAGGTAGGGATCCCAATTGCAGATATCGACTGTTCCTGCCTGGCACCACCGATACCGAGGGTAGGTAGACGTCAATAGATGGCAGCAGGCACGAATGTCTGAGGACCAGGAACAGAAGTGCTGGTGCCGTGAAGGGTAGTCGAGGTACAGTCCGAGTCGGGGAGCCAGAAAGGTAGCAAGGTCGAGAGTTCAAGCCGGGTTCAAGGATACCAGAATGCAGGAGGGTCAAATAAACGTAGCCGGGTCATGGAGAACAGAGGTCAGCATAATCCAGGAGGAAGCCAAAAATTACAAGGGCAAAAACAGGGGGATAATCCAGTAACAAGCCAGGTCAGAAGTCCAGTAGAGCAGAATAATCAAGAAACACTTGCAGGAACAAAAACGAAGAAGCTAGGAGCAATCCACGTGGAGATAGCTTGAAAAATAAACAAGCAAATTTGAATTGCGCGCGCTATGGTTTTAAAGGGCATAGCTCCGCCCCCGTGACGTACGCGACTCGCGTCTCGCCGCCCGTCACCATAGTGATGATCGGGACAGAAGAGAAAGAGCTTCCCGTCGAGCACGCGCCTGTCTCCAGTGTCGGGCGCGTGTTGAAGAGCATAGCCGACGGTGAGAGGGACCGGAGCTGCTGCTATTCATTTTGTGAGGGACCCGGCGTGGGACAGAGATGTGGACCTTACAGAGCCCCCTCCTCAAGCGCGGACTCCGTGCGCAAACCGGTGCAGGACGCGAAGGGTACCGAAGATGGTATGCACGCAAACAAGCAGGAGCATGGATATGCGACAAGGGTTCCCACGACCGTTCTTCCGGACCATAACCGCGCCAGTGGATTAGATACTCTATGCGTCCTCTACGCCATCGGGAGTCCAATACTCTTTGTACAATATACTCCTTATTGCCTTCTACGATAACCGGAGCAGGGGGTGTAGGAACCCGGCCGATAAAGCGGTTAGCGATGTAAGGTTTCAGGAGAGCCACGTGGAACACCGGGTGCATGCGAAGCGAGGAGGGGAGTTTCAGACGCATTGTAACCGGACTAAGAACTTCCAGGATAGGGTAGGGACCCAGGAATCGGGGACCCAATTTCCTGAAAGGGCATGTCAACCGAATATGAGCGGCAGAAAGCCAAACCTTGTCCCCGACTTGGTATCTTGGTGGGGGAGAACGTCTGAGGTTTGCGTATCTTCGAGTGTCTTGAGCAGCCTCAAGGTTCTTACGTAGGGTCACCAAATGCTGCGAGATGCGTAAATATCTTTCCTTGACCTCGGGTACCGAAGAGTCTGTGACCACTCCGGGAATCGAGATAGGGTGGTATCCGTAGTGAGCAAAGAACGGGGACATTTTAATAGAGGATTGTTGTTGGTTATTGTAGGCAAATTCCGCTGTTGGGAGCAGTTGTAACCAATCGTCTTGTAAGTAAGCGGTGTAACAATGTATATACTGCTCCAGTATTTGATTTAACCGTTCTGTTTGACCGTTGGTCTGAGGGTGGAAGGCTGTGGAGAGAGCGCCATGGATTCGAAGGTTATGACAAAAGGCTCTCCAAAAACGGGACTTAAACTGAACTCCACGATCCGAGGTGATGGACAGTGGCAGCCTGTGGAGACGGAAGACAGAGGAGATAAACAAGGAAGCTGTGGTGGCTGCTGTGGGAACACCAATGGTTGGGATAAAATGGGCCATCTTGTACAACGGTCCACCACGACCATGATGGTATTGTGTTTCTGAGAAGGAGGTAAGTCTACGATGAAGTCCATGGAAATGTCAGACCATGGTCTAGATGGCACAGGGAGTGGCTGTAATAAGCCTGCAGGTTTGGTCCGGTAGGTCTTGTTCCGTGCACACACCTCACAAGAACGAACATAGGTCGTGACATCCTTCAGTAACCGAGGCCACCAGAAGTGGCGTTTCACAAGTTCTGTGGTCGTTGTGATTCCACCATGACCTGATAGGATAGAATCATGGTTTAGCTGCATCACAGATACACGAACGGGTTTGGGTACGTAGATTTTATCCTGGTGTCTGTAGCATCCTCCCTGGAACGTGAGAGGAGGTGTAGTATTAGGAGGTATGGCAGACCGAGAATGCGTCTGTATCTTGTCAATCAGGGAACTCTGGGTTGCTAAGAACACATGAGAAGGGAGTATCGTGTCGGGCAAAAGGTTTTCCACTGGCTGTATCATAAAGACGGGATAATGCGTCAGCCTTGGTGTTGCGAGAACCAGGTCTATACGTGATGTGAAGATTGAACCTTGTAAAAAAGAGGGACCATCGAGCCTGTCTGGGGCGAAGGCGTTTGGCCTTCTTCAGGTATTCGAGATTGCGGTGGTCCGTATATATGGTAACAGGATCCAACAGATGTCTCCATTCCTCTAGCGCGTATTTAATGGCCAGCAATTCCCTGTCTCCTACATCATAATTGGATTCTGGAGGTGTGAGACGATGGGAATAAAAGGCCACCGGGTGGAGGAGAGCTTTTTCTCCTTGTCTTTGGGATAAGACGGCTCCTATGGCTGTCTCAGAAGCGTCCACTTCCAGGAAGTACGGTGTAGAGGAATCAGGCTGTACTAGTATAGGAGCTGAAGTAAAACGTTGTTTGAGCAAATCAAAGGCGTCATGGGCAGCAGAGGTCCATAGAAAGGGAATATGTAATTTAGTCAATTTAGTGATGGGAGCAGCGATCTGCGAGAAGCCTCTAATGAATTTCCGATAGTAGTTGGCGAAACCAATGAATCGCTGAACCGCCTTTTAACAAGTAGGTGTTGGCCAATTCAAGACGGTATGGACCTTCCGTGGGTCCATCTGAATGCTCCCTGGGTTCAGAATGTATCCGAGGAATTCAATCTTGGAACAGTCAAAGGCACATTTTTCGAGTTTGGCGTATAGTTGATGTGTACGTAAACGGTCCAGCACCTTACGAACGTGAACGTGATGTTCTTGGCGATTATTGGAAAAGATGAGGAGGTCATCCAAATATACCACGAGGAATATATCCAATATATCTCTGAAGACGTCATTCAAGAAATGCTGGAAAGCGGCTGGGACATTACAGAGTCCAAAAGGCATCACCAAATATTCAAAATGCCCATACCTAGTCCGGAATGCAGTCTTCCACTCGTCTCCCTTGCGAATCCGTACTAGGTTGTATGCTCCACGTAAATCTATCTTGGTGAAAATGGTGGCTCCTCTGACTCGATCCAGCAATTCTGGAATTAGGGGAAGTGGGTATCGATTTTTGATGGTGATGTCATTGAGTTCTCTATAATTGATACAAGGTCGGAGACCACCATCCTTTTTCCCGATAAAAAATATAGCAGCTCCTGCAGGGGAGGTAGAAGGTCTGATAAATCCCTTCGCGACTTTCTCCGTTATGTAGTTCTTTAGGTGAAGCATTTCGGGTTCAGAGAGAGGGTAGATCTTACCAAATATAATAGATGAGCCCGGCAATAAATCAATGGGACAATCGTAGGGTCGTTCTGGGGGTAATTTGTCGGCCCCCTTTTTGTCAAATACATCTGAGTAATCCGTATAAGGAGCAGGAATGGTGATAGATGTTTCACTGGAACTGGGGTCTATAGACGTCATTAGCGTAGAGACGGTGTTCAGACACTGGTGTTGGCAGAAATCAGAGGAGAAGGACAGAAAGCCTTTCACCCAGTCTATTTGAGGATTGTGCTGACACAACCAGGGCATACCCAGAATGACTGGAAATAGTGGGGATGTCACCACATCGAATCTGAGGATTTCCACGTGATCCGGGCCGATGTGGACATGCAGAGGAAGTGTTTCTAAGGCAATCGGTCCTGAGCTAATAGGTGTGCCATCTATCACTTGGATATGTATTGGCTTTTCTTTTCTGCGATTTGGAATCTGAAGAAGTTTTGCTGTGAAGTTGTCGATGAAGCAACGGCTTGCTCCGGAATCAACGATTGCTTGGACTGTAGCGGAGTTAGTGGTCCACTGTAGGAACAGAAAAATGGACAAATGAGGGGAACCAGACGACAAGACAGGGCGAAGACACACATCAGATTGGAAACTCTTACCTCCGGAAGATCTGGGCAGACGAGGACAGGAACAAATAAGATGACCTGGCTTGCCGGAGTAGAGGCATAGGTTATTGAGGCGTCGATGTTTCTTCTCCTCTTCCGTGAGGGGTCCTCGTGTAAGTCCTAACTGCATAGGCTCATCAGGCGAGCTGGGGGCCGGAGAGGAACTAGAAGGCTCCGGAAAGGATGCAGGGCGTTTGAATACGGGGGTGACTGAAGAGGCACGTTCCATTCTTCTTTCCCTTAGCCTTCTTTCCAGTTGCACAACCAGATGGATGAGATTGTCAAGAGAAGACGGCATACCTATGCGAGCAAGCTCATCCTTGAGGGTTTCTGATAGCCCGTGGTGAAATTGGTCCAAAAGTGCCGGTTCGTTCCAAGTGCTATCGATTGCCAGGCTTCGGAATTCCGTGACGTACTCCTCCACGGCTCTTTTGCCTTGTCTAAGAGATCGAAGAGAGGACTGCGCTGTAGCTGTTCTAAGGGGATCTTCAAACAGAGCATCCATTTCTTGTAGGAATGATGTCCATGAGTCCAGTGATGGGTGGTGAGAGTGTAAAAGATGGTGAGCCCAGGTTTGGGGTTCACCCTGTAACAGGGAAATGACAGTCCGTACCTTCACGTAATCCGAGGTATATGTCCTAGGCTGCAATGAAAACAGGAGTTGACAGGAAGTCATGAAGGCCCGGTATTTCTTCCTGTCGCCAGAGAAACGTTCCGGCAAGGGCATCCTGGGTTCTGGAGCAAGGGCAGAGGCAGAATCTAATGGATGTGGGGAAGGTGCTAGTGGCGTAGCTTCTACTGGGGGGTATTGGCGATTAGCCTGTAATTCATGTAGCTGATGTTGAACATGAGAGTGTCCAGCTTGCAGGTCCTGCATCGACTGGGTCAGGGCAGTTAGTTCCCGGGATAGGGCAGTCACCGCATCCATGACTTCTGCGGGATCCATGGAAAAGGGCTTGTTGATTTTGTAAGACAATAAACCAACGTACCGTGATTCATGCGAAGAGGTAGGGATCCCAATTGCAGATATCGACTGTTCCTGCTTGGCACCACCGATACCGAGGGCTACAGGGTAGGTAGACGTCAATAGATGGCAGCAGGCACGAATGTCTGAGGACCAGGAACAGAAGTGCTGGTGCCGTGAAGGGTAGTCGAGGTACAGTCCGAGTCGGGGAGCCAGAAAGGTAGCAAGGTCGAGAGTTCAAGCCGGTTCAAGGATACCAGAATGCAGGAGGGTCAAATAAACGTAGCCGGGTCAGGGAGAACAGAGGTCAGCATAATCCAGGAGGAAGCCAAAAATTACAAGGGCAAAAACAGGGGGATAATCCAGTAACAAGCCAGGTCAGAAGTCCAGTAGAGCAGAATAATCAAGAAACACTTGCAGGAACAAAAACGAGGAAGCTAGGAGCAATCCACGTGGAGATAGCTTGAAAAATAAACAAGCAAATTTGAATTGCGCGCGCTATGGTTTTAAAGGGCATAGCTCCGCCCCCGTGATGCACGCGACGCGCGTCTCGTGCGCCCGTCGCCACAGTGATGATCGGGACAGAAGAGAAAGAGCTTCCCGTCGAGCACGCGCCTGTCTCCAGTGTCGGGCGCGTGTTGAAGAGCATAGCCGACGGTGAGAGGGACCGGAGCTGCTGCTATTCATTTTGTGAGGGACCCGGCGTGGGACAGAGATGTGGACCTTACAGAGCCCCCTCCTCAAGCGCGGACTCCGTGCGCAAACCGGTGCAGGACGCGAAGGGTACCGAAGATGGTATGCACGCAAACAAGCAGGAGCATGGATATGCGACAAGGGTTCCCACGACCGTTCTTCCGGACCATGAGAGGGACCGGAGCTGCTGCTATTCATTTTGTGAGGGACCCGGCGTGGGACAGAGATGTGGACCATACAATTCCGCTGTTGGGAGCAGTTGTAACCAATCGTCTTGTAAGTAAGCGGTGTAACAATGTATATACTGCTCCAGTATTTGATTTAACCGTTCTGTTTGACCGTTGGTCTGAGGGTGGAAGGCTGTGGAGAGAGCGCCATGGATTCGAAGGTTATGACAAAAGGCTCTCCAAAAACGGGACTTAAACTGAACTCCACGATCCGAGGTGATGGACAGTGGCAGCCTGTGGAGACGGAAGACAGAGGAGATAAACAAGGAAGCTGTGGTGGCTGCTGTGGGAACACCAATGGTTGGGATAAAATGGGCCATCTTGTACAACGGTCCACCACGACCATGATGGTATTGTGTTTCTGAGAAGGAGGTAAGTCTACGATGAAGTCCATGGAAATGTCAGACCATGGTCTAGATGGCACAGGGAGTGGCTGTAATAAGCCTGCAGGTTTGGTCCGGTAGGTCTTGTTCCGTGCACACACCTCACAAGAACGAACATAGGTCGTGACATCCTTCAGTAACCGAGGCCACCAGAAGTGGCGTTTCACAAGTTCTGTGGTCGTTGTGATTCCACCATGACCTGATAGGATAGAATCATGGTTTAGCTGCATCACAGATACACGAACGGGTTTGGGTACGTAGATTTTATCCTGGTGTCTGTAGCATCCTCCCTGGAACGTGAGAGGAGGTGTAGTATTAGGAGGTATGGCAGACCGAGAATGCGTCTGTATCTTGTCAATCAGGGAACTCTGGGTTGCTAAGAACACATGAGAAGGGAGTATCGTGTCGGGCGAAAGGTTTTCCACTGGCTGTATCATAAAGACGGGATAATGCGTCAGCCTTGGTGTTGCGAGAACCAGGTCTATACGTGATGTGAAGATTGAACCTTGTAAAAAAGAGGGACCATCGAGCCTGTCTGGGGCGAAGGCGTTTGGCCTTCTTCAGGTATTCGAGATTGCGGTGGTCCGTATATATGGTAACAGGATCCAACAGATGTCTCCATTCCTCTAGCGCGTATTTAATGGCCAGCAATTCCCTGTCTCCTACATCATAATTGGATTCTGGAGGTGTGAGACGATGGGAATAAAAGGCCACCGGGTGGAGGAGAGCTTTTTCTCCTTGTCTTTGGGATAAGACGGCTCCTATGGCTGTCTCAGAAGCGTCCACTTCCAGGAAGTACGGTGTAGAGGAATCAGGCTGTACTAGTATAGGAGCTGAAGTAAAACGTTGTTTGAGCAAATCAAAGGCGTCATGGGCAGCAGAGGTCCATAGAAAGGGAATATGTAATTTAGTCAATTTAGTGATGGGAGCAGCGATCTGCGAGAAGCCTCTAATGAATTTCCGATAGTAGTTGGCGAAACCAATGAATCGCTGAACCGCCTTTTAACAAGTAGGTGTTGGCCAATTCAAGACGGTATGGACCTTCCGTGGGTCCATCTGAATGCTCCCTGGGTTCAGAATGTATCCGAGGAATTCAATCTTGGAACAGTCAAAGGCACATTTTTCGAGTTTGGCGTATAGTTGATGTGTACGTAAACGGTCCAGCACCTTACGAACGTTAACGTGATGTTCTTGGCGATTATTGGAAAAGATGAGGAGGTCATCCAAATATACCACGAGGAATATATCCAATATATCTCTGAAGACGTCATTCAAGAAATGCTGGAAAGCGGCTGGGACATTACAGAGTCCAAAAGGCATCACCAAATATTCAAAATGCCCATACCTAGTCCGGAATGCAGTCTTCCACTCGTCTCCCTTGCGAATCCGTACTAGGTTGTATGCTCCACGTAAATCTATCTTGGTGAAAATGGTGGCTCCTCTGACTCGATCCAGCAATTCTGGAATTAGGGGAAGTGGGTATCGATTTTTGATGGTGATGTCATTGAGTTCTCTATAATTGATACAAGGTCGGAGACCACCATCCTTTTTCCCGATAAAAAATATAGCAGCTCCTGCAGGGGAGGTAGAAGGTCTGATAAATCCCTTCGCGACTTTCTCCGTTATGTAGTTCTTTAGGTGAAGCATTTCGGGTTCAGAGAGAGGGTAGATCTTACCAAATATAATAGATGAGCCCGGCAATAAATCAATGGGACAATCGTAGGGTCGTTCTGGGGGTAATTTGTCGGCCCCCTTTTTGTCAAATACATCTGAGTAATCCGTATAAGGAGCAGGAATGGTGATAGATGTTTCACTGGAACTGGGGTCTATAGACGTCATTAGCGTAGAGACGGTGTTCAGACACTGGTGTTGGCAGAAATCAGAGGAGAAGGACAGAAAGCCTTTCACCCAGTCTATTTGAGGATTGTGCTGACACAACCAGGGCATACCCAGAATGACTGGAAATAGTGGGGATGTCACCACATCGAATCTGAGGATTTCCACGTGATCCGGGCCGATGTGGACATGCAGAGGAAGTGTTTCTAAGGCAATCGGTCCTGAGCTAATAGGTGTGCCATCTATCACTTGGATATGTATTGGCTTTTCTTTTCTGCGATTTGGAATCTGAAGAAGTTTTGCTGTGAAGTTGTCGATGAAGCAACGGCTTGCTCCGGAATCAACGATTGCTTGGACTGTAGCGGAGTTAGTGGTCCACTGTAGGAACAGAAAAATGGACAAATGAGGGGAACCAGACGACAAGACAGGGCGAAGACACACATCAGATTGGAAACTCTTACCTCCGGAAGATCTGGGCAGACGAGGACAGGAACAAATAAGATGACCTGGCTTGCCGGAGTAGAGGCATAGGTTATTGAGGCGTCGATGTTTCTTCTCCTCTTCCGTGAGGGGTCCTCGTGTAAGTCCTAACTGCATAGGCTCATCAGGCGAGCTGGGGGCCGGAGAGGAACTAGAAGGCTCCGGAAAGGATGCAGGGCGTTTGAATACGGGGGTGACTGAAGAGGCACGTTCCATTCTTCTTTCCCTTAGCCTTCTATCCAGTTGCACAACCAGATGGATGAGATTGTCAAGAGAAGACGGCATACCTATGCGAGCAAGCTCATCCTTGAGGGTTTCTGATAGCCCGTGGTGAAATTGGTCCAAAAGTGCCGGTTCGTTCCAAGTGCTATCGATTGCCAGGCTTCGGAATTCCGTGACGTACTCCTCCACGGCTCTTTTGCCTTGTCTAAGAGATCGAAGAGAGGACTGCGCTGTAGCTGTTCTAAGGGGATCTTCAAACAGAGCATCCATTTCTTGTAGGAATGATGTCCATGAGTCCAGTGATGGGTGGTGAGAGTGTAAAAGATGGTGAGCCCAGGTTTGGGGTTCACCCTGTAACAGGGAAATGACAGTCCGTACCTTCACGTAATCCGAGGTATATGTCCTAGGCTGCAATGAAAACAGGAGTTGACAGGAAGTCATGAAGGCCCGGTATTTCTTCCTGTCGCCAGAGAAACGTTCCGGCAAGGGCATCCTGGGTTCTGGAGCAAGGGCAGAGGCAGAATCTAATGGATGTGGGGAAGGTGCTAGTGGCGTAGCTTCTACTGGGGGGTATTGGCGATTAGCCTGTAATTCATGTAGCTGATGTTGAACATGAGAGTGTCCAGCTTGCAGGTCCTGCATCGACTGGGTCAGGGCAGTTAGTTCCCGGGATAGGGCAGTCACCGCATCCATGACTTCTGCGGGATCCATGGAAAAGGGCTTGTTGATTTTGTAAGACAATAAACCAACGTACCGTGATTCATGCGAAGAGGTAGGGATCCCAATTGCAGATATCGACTGTTCCTGCTTGGCACCACCGATACCGAGGGCTACAGGGTAGGTAGACGTCAATAGATGGCAGCAGGCACGAATGTCTGAGGACCAGGAACAGAAGTGCTGGTGCCGTGAAGGGTAGTCGAGGTACAGTCCGAGTCGGGGAGCCAGAAAGGTAGCAAGGTCGAGAGTTCAAGCCGGGTTCAAGGATACCAGAATGCAGGAGGGTCAAATAAACGTAGCCGGGTCAGGGAGAACAGAGGTCAGCATAATCCAGGAGGAAGCCAAAAATTACAAGGGCAAAAACAGGGGGATAATCCAGTAACAAGCCAGGTCAGAAGTCCAGTAGAGCAGAATAATCAAGAAACACTTGCAGGAACAAAAACGAGGAAGCTAGGAGCAATCCACGTGGAGATAGCTTGAAAAATAAACAAGCAAATTTGAATTGCGCGCGCTATGGTTTTAAAGGGCATAGCTCCGCCCCCGTGATGCACGCGACGCGCGTCTCGTGCGCCCGTCGCCACAGTGATGATCGGGACAGAAGAGAAAGAGCTTCCCGTCGAGCACGCGCCTGTCTCCAGTGTCGGGCGCGTGTTGAAGAGCATAGCCGACGGTGAGAGGGACCGGAGCTGCTGCTATTCATTTTGTGAGGGACCCGGCGTGGGACAGAGATGTGGACCTTACAGAGCCCCCTCCTCAAGCGCGGACTCCGTGCGCAAACCGGTGCAGGACGCGAAGGGTACCGAAGATGGTATGCACGCAAACAAGCAGGAGCATGGATATGCGACAAGGGTTCCCACGACCGTTCTTCCGGACCATGAGAGGGACCGGAGCTGCTGCTATTCATTTTGTGAGGGACCCGGCGTGGGACAGAGATGTGGACCATACAAGTGATTGGAATTTGAGTACCGTCCAAGAGATTACGCCATTCGTCAAGAGCCATCTTGATGGCCAATAATTCACGATTGCCCACATCATAATTTCGTTCCGCTGAGGTAAATGTCTTAGAAAAATATGAACACGGATGGACTCTGTTTGGAGGTTTGGTCTCTTTGAGATAAAATAGCCCCATGCCAGATTCAGAAGCATCAACCTCCAAAATGAATGGTTGAGCTGGATTGGGCCCACGAAGAATGGGTGCAGAAATGAAGGCATGTTTCAAGAACTGGAAGGCTTGGAGAGCTTGGGTAGACCATTTAGCCAGATCACTTCCCTTCTTGGTGAAAGCTGAAATGGGTGCAGTGACTTTAGAGAAATTCCTGATAAACCTTCTATAATAATTAGCAAAGCCCAAAAACCTCTGTATCCCTTTGAGATTGAGTGGTGTTTGCCAATCTTGGATAGCAGAAACTTTGTCAGGATCCATTTCTAGATCGTCTGAGGAGATAATATAACCCAGGAATTTGATTTTTGAGCACTCGAATTCGCACTTTTCAGCCTTGGCAAAGAGGTGATTTTCTCGAAGACGAAGTAAAACCTGCTGAACGTGCTTTCTATGATCGGAAAGATTCTTGGAATATATGAGTATATCGTCCAAATAGATCATGACATGAGATAACAACATGACCCGAAAAACATCATTAACAAAACTCTGGAAGACTGCTGGTGCATTACACAATCCGAAAGGCATAACTAGATATTCGTAATGCCCATATCTGGTATTGAAGGCCGATTTCCACTCATCACCCTCTGGTATGCGAACCAAATTATATGCACCACGTAAGTCTAGTTTGGTGAATATCTTGGCGTCTTGGAGTTGGTCATATAGTTCAGTGATGAGTTGCAGTGGATAACGGTTCTTTATAGTGATTTTGTTCAGTCCCGTGTAGTCTATGCAAGGCCTTAAGGTACCGTCCTTTTTAGCTACAAAAAAGAATCCAGCGCCTGCCGGTGAGGAGGATGGTTGGATGAATCCCCTCTGAAGATTATCCTTTATGTACAAAGCGAGTGCTTGATTCTCAGATTCAGAGAGAGGATATGCATGACCCACCGGAGGGGAGGAACCAGGTAATAGATCGATAGCACAATCGTAGCTCCTATGAGGAGGAAGAACCTCGGCCTTGGTTTTAGAGAACACATCCAGGAAGTTCCAATATAACTGTGGAACCCGGGAACGAGGACCCTCAGGAGGTAGGGTAAGAACAGAGTTGAGTGTAGGCAGATTGTCATTAAAGTCCCGACCACCTAGACCCCAAGAATTAACTTGTCCCAAACACCAGTCAATGGAGCAGTTATTCTTTTTCAACCATGGTAACCCCAATATAATGGAGATGTGGGGACTAGAAAGGACGTCAAAGCTTAATTCTTCGTAATGGTTGTGACCGATCTTTAAACCCAAAGGTATGGTTTCTTTGGAGATTATACCAGTGCCTACAGGGGTACCATCCAAGGCAGATACAGAAATAGGCAGGGATTTAGACTTTAGAGGAATATTTTGTTGTATTACCCAGGATTGATCTACGAAATTTCCAGCTGCTCCGGAATCTATGAAGGCTTGGGTGGCCTGTCCACTGGAGCAAGACCGGTATTAAAAGTCTCAGATTTGAAGGAGAATTAATGATGTTAACGCTCAGTGGGACTCCTCCTTCTTCCACTAAGCGTGGGCGTTTCTAGATTTCTGGGGGCATTTCGGAGCAAAACGGGCATAGATTTAATCTCCTGCGACAAGATTTTTCTTCATCAGAAAGTCGTAGTATAGGACCAATCTCCATAGGTTCACTTGTTGTTTGATTAGTTTCAGGTTCTGGAGTCTTGGTAGCATGATAGATTTTAGGTTGCAAGTGTCTTGGGTTTCTATCTCGATCCAACCTCCTTTCTTGGCCACGAGCATCGAGTTTCAGACACAATGCAATAAGGGATTCAAGGTCCTCAGGAAGATCTCTATAAGTTAAAGCATCTTTAAGGGTGTCATTAAGACCTCTGCGAAATGCTGCCTTTAGTGCGCTCTGGTTCCACTCTGTCTCATATGCCAAGGTATGAAACTCTATGGCATACTGACCCACTGATCTTTTGCCTTGCTGCAGCTCCATGAGGTGAGTCTCCGCAGACTCCCTTCTTCTTGGGGCATCGAAGACGGATTTGAAGGCTGCAATAAATGCGTTTGCATCCTCTAACAGAGGAGAGTTCTGTTCAAGCAAAGGGGATGCCCAGTTCAAGGCCTCTCCTTTCAGGAGATTAACAATGAAAGCCACTCTTGAGGTGGATGAGGAGAAGGCGTCAGAAATCTCAGCAGGAGTCAAAAAACCGAAGTATCAATAATCAGGAATAAACGCTAGATCAAGCCACAAGGAACTATCTCAGGCAAGGTCTGAGCAACTGAAGGTTTAAATACAGTTTAGGCGGTAAAACCCGCCCCTAATAGGTCCCCCAAAAAGTATAAGTATAGCCCTTTAAGGCTATGCTAATTTTCTGTGTGTAGCGGTAGTGCGCATGCGCGCATTTTCTGTTTGTTGCGCGTTCGTCGAGGGGAAGTGGTGAGTGCGTCTGCAGCCCTGGAGGGCTGAGACGCTGAACGGAGACTTCGTTGCCCGTCTACCTTGTTTGCAGAGGTAGCGGCAGCGGAGGTACGGACCTCGTGGCGGCAGGTAAGTTTTTTTATTACATGGGGTAAACCAGTAGGATAGCCCCTTTGTCTTGAAGGTTCGATATCTCCTGAGATATGAGGACTCATATGTCTGGACCTGAAAACTGCATATGGTGATGGCAACAACTTTGACAGGGAGTTGACATGAACTCTATACGGTAGCCTGATACCGCTTGTAAGACCCAAAGGTCTGAGGTAATACTGGCCCATGCCTCTTGAAACAAAGCAAGTCTGCCTCCCACCCCTGGATGGGAAAAAAGATGAGTTAGGGTTGTTGCCTTATGCCGTTCTGTGGCAATGGCCATATTTGCATTGCCAATAAGGCAGATAGCCCCATGGACCCATCCCTTCATGGTGGGTAAATCCAGTTGGGATTTGTCATCCATAGCAGACTTGATCATTTTGAATAGTTTTGTACAGGGTCCAAGCATATCAAGGATTTTATCCTGACAATAATTTAAAGAAAAGTCAAGGCCCTTCTTAGCTTTCTAGGCAGACTTACCCAGGAACTGAGATATTTTAGGGTAGACTTCAGGGGTGGTACACACCAGATCTGGCACCGTGGGTCTAAGGTACTTGGAAGACCAAGGTTTATAGAGATCATCAGTGTCAAACATGGGATCCCCTTGTAGGTCCAGCGGAGTGGGTGTATCCGTCTGCTCAACCATGGGGTCAGAGCTGGGGGTCATCAGGGTCGCAAACCTGGTGCCATCCTCGTCCGAGGTATCATGGTCAGATTTATCTGACAAATCAGAAGCCTCCTCTGAATCATAATCTGATTAATCTTTTCAGGCTTTTTACTTTTTTCAATTGCTAGTCGATTTTGCCTGACTCTGGTCTCTCTTAAGTGGTAGTACCACTCGATCTGTGGCCAGACAGACCATGCCTGATTTAGGGGTTTTGGAGGCATGTATATGATGCGTCTTTTGTGACTCTCTGTGGCCTACAGTGATAGGGCTGCCGCATTATTGTTTGGGGATACCCCAGCATGAGGACCTGGGTTCTGTGATGCCAGGATGGCAGATGATATAGTCTGAGCAATTGCAGTGGACTTCATGCCCATGGCTGAGTGCATAGCCTGTGTGACAGATTTGGACATTGTAGCGTACAGTGACGAATGGAACTCCTCAACAGTTCATAAAGTCTGCTGAGGTGTCATCACCTCTGAGGAAGCCAATGTCCTCCATAGCAACAGGCATGTCAGGAGTCCAAGTCCCTGGAGACAAGTCCCCAGTATAAGACAAGTCCCCAGGAATAATAACAACACCTAGTTAGCAGAGTAGCAGCAGCAGGCAAGTAATGCAGGAATCAGTGATTAGTGAGAGGTAAAACGGTGTGAAAAGGGCATATACAACCAATAGGGATCACTCTCATTACAGTTGCGCAGTCAAACGAGCACAAACACATCCTAAAACGTGTTAAAACATGAAACAGGTTTCACCAAAATGGCTGCCGCTCTAAAAACAGTGGAAATAGTGCTCTGCCAAAATAGCCGTTGCAAGTGTAAAAAGGTCTCCATATAGAAACGGACTCCAACAAAACCCAATGCGCATGTGCGACGGCCGAAATTAGCTGGAGAAATTAACTGGAGAATGAAAGAAATTAGGAATAAATAGAAGAAGCAGTAAGTGACAAACTCAGCAGAGTAAAAGGAATCACCTAATAATATCAATAACACAATGCACATTAAAATATCATATGATACAATAGAAGTACTTAGCTGTGAGGAAGCAGCAAAGAAAGAGGATGTGTTTATTAGATTACTGTTATATATAGAAGAGTATATATGTTTTTTTATCTCTTCTTTGCTGCTGAGGATACCAGCAATCATAGGCCCAGAACAGGATGGAAACCCAAACAAAGAAACACCTGCACAGAAAATCAGGAAACAAAACACAAACAATAGTGCAAATGAAAATTTCCCCGATTGCAGCAGCACACAGGTTTTAAAAGGCAATGGTGCAGATAATTGGGTGCCTAATGATCGCTGCCTGCAAGGCTGAGAATCTGGAGCAGAAATGCTATACACAGATTAGAGGCCCCAAGTGGCAGCAAGAAATAACTAAAAGCGAGTGAGCCAGGTCAATGTGATAAATATCCAATGTCTACAGCTGTACAAAAAATACATGTTTGCTCTCAATTCTTGAAATCGTTATACAAAAGCTATGCATGGAGGTATTAGCATTAATTATGTCTCTTTGTTTGTATTGTCTTGTATTTTTCTAGCTTCAGTATTCGAGCAAGGCCTACCAACTGACCTGTAAAATAGTATCATCTCCTCACTCGTTTTGCTGCTAATACCTCTCCCTAGGAAACCTAATATCCCGCTGACAATCCCAATTGCTTTGTTTGACTACTTTAAAGTCTGTTGGCTTCTTTCATTACTTTTTAACTGAGGTGCCTGCACAGCCATCCTTGCACCTGTACAAAGTGTGCAGAAACAACAATTAAAGTATTTCACTGAACCCATCATAACCAGTCTTGAACCATCATAAGCCCTTATATATATATATATATATATGCTGCTTTTGATCATAAGGCATGCTTTCCTGCTTGGTGATGTCTAAGATATGAAAAAATATGTCATTAGTGTTGAGCGAACCCGAACCGCACTGTTCGGGTTCGTACCGAACATTACGGTATTCGGACCCCGGACCCGAACACGGACATTCCACTGTATGTCCGTGTTGGAGTTCAGGGTTCAGCGATTTAATGGCACATTTTGAAAGGCTGCGGGGCAGCCAATCAACAAGAGTTTGACTCGTTTGCCCTTAGAAGTCATCACAGCCATGCCTACTAATGGCATGGCTGTGATTGGCCAGTGCAGCATGTGACCCAGCCTCTATATATAAGCTGGAGTCACAGCACATAACATGAGCTATTCTTAACCCCTTCATGACCAGACTGTTTTTGGAATGTTGTGAGTTAGTGACCAAGGCTGTTTTAACACTTCTGAGGTGTTTGTGTTTAGCTTTAATTTTCTTCTTTGTCAGTTGCTGTACCCACACATATTATATATTGTTTTTTTCAGAACAAGAAGGAATTTCTTTTCATGACGTTATTTTGTTCATATCATTTATTGTATTGTGTAAAAAATAGTAAAATATGGTTAAAATTAAAAAAATAAACACTTTTCTTAACTTTTCTTTGTAAATTCTTTTACTAAGCTTCAAAAGCTAATGAAAAAACGTGCTAAATAGATTCGACTATAGGTCCTGAGTTCAGAAATACCCAATGTTTATATGTTTTTTTGCTTTTTTTTGCATGTTTTAGGTTAATAAATGCAAGTAGCATTTAGCTGTTTCAAATCCATTTTTTTTTTAAAATTAGCGTTAGTGACACTGTAACACCGATATCTGATATGAATCACTGAATAACCCCCCACATGTACACATTTTTATAAAGTAGACATCCCAGGGCATTCAACTTGGGGTAATTTGTCAATTTTTACTCTGTCATTTTACCATCAATCTTTGACAAGTTTTAGCGTAGTAATTTTGTGTGTGTTTTATTTCCACACACTTTGAAACTTAGGTATGAATTTAAAGGGGCTGTTCTATTTTATTGCCAAACAAAACCCCAATATATGTTCAGCAACTTCCCCTGAGTATAGCTGTACCCCACATGTATAGGTTTGCTAGGTTTATGTGGCAGGTACAGGGCAAAATTTAGGATATGGTTAGTGCAGCTTTAAAACATGTATTTATTATGTAATACTTGTGACTACATTTCCTATCATGCTCAGCCAGCCAAAAGCTACCGTAGCAGAATAGGAAATGTAGTCTATAGTAGGAAGCACCGATTTTTGCTATCTTTGCTATCCTGCGGCTGCATGGATCAAATATCCAGCTGCTGAAGGCCCCTATCTACTGCTGGGGGCCAATGCAAAGCACTGGCCCCACTAGCAGTCTTTTTTTTTTAAAATAAAATATCCCTAGAGGACCACAGACAGACATAACATGTCATTGGTCCACTACGGAATAACTTCTTATTTTTATACAATTTATTACTATTATTTTAAATTTTTTAATTTATTTAATTTTTTATTTTTTTACATTTTTTTTATTTTTATTTAACTCTAACCTTAACCCTTTGGTTAGGGTTAGTACAAACCCTAATTCTAACTCTAGGATTAGGGTTTTGATGAACTCTAACCCTAACCCAAGAGTTAGGATTAGCACAATAGGGAAAAAAAAAATGTAATTAAAAAAATCCTCTGGGAGGGCTGGTTGCTACTGGGGGGGACCAGGGGGAGACTTCACACACTATATTTAGTCTCTCTCTGCCCCACGATCACCGTGGAGCAGGGAGAGACTATAGCTGTCAAAGCAGGCACCTATTAACATCCGGGCACTGTGATTGGCTGTCACAGTGCCCGGATGTTTCCGGGGGGGTCCTCAACCGACATGGCTGAAGTGTCTCGGTACCGAGACACTTAGCCATGTCGTTGGTAGCGCGATCGCGGTATGCCAGCGTGCATACCGCGATCAGACCTACATGACGGTCCAGGACCGTCATCGGTCGTGAAGGGGTTAATGAAGGGAGAGGATGCTGCAGCTGTGAGGGACAGATTAGTAAAGAATTCTGGTGTTGAATCTGCAAACTACAGCTATTATTCAAACTACAGCGATTATTTTAGTGGGTGCTATACTACTTTTTTTTTTAACTCTGCCCTGAGCCCAGTGCCACAGAGAGTGGCACTTGCAACAGCATGTGTGCCAGGCACATGACTTTAATCCTGTTCTGTTAGCTCAGTGGGCAACATCTAGGCATTTTTAAATACTGCAATTTGTTGGTGTTAAATATTATATTTGCGTCCTGCACTTCATATCTGAGAATCAAATAGAACGTCAAATACTGTGCTTACAGCGCACTTTGAAAAATTCTAATTATTTTGGGTGGTAAATAGTACATTTGCGTCTTGCGGTGCATTTCTTGCAGTCCAATAAACAAAAAAACAAAAAAAATACAAATAAAAATGGTTGACTATTGGCGGTTACATTGTCGCCTGACATAAACCATCTGTTACTTTGGTGGGTGACCGCAAAGAATGAGGAGACTGTTAAATAAGGGACGTGGCCCTGGTCGTGGTGCTGCTGGTGTTTGTGGAGCTCCTGTTGCAAGTAGGGGATGTGGTCGATCTGTGCCAGCTACACGCACAAGTGAAACACCTTTCTCAGGTGCTAGTACGCGACAGAACCTTCAGCGTTATTTGGTAGGCCCGAATGCCGCTCTTAGATTGTTGAGGCCAGAAGATTGGGTGGCTGACAGTGCCTCCAGTTCCTTCACATTGTCTCCCACCCGGTCCCCTGCTGAAAGCTCAGAGTTGACACTTGCAGCCCATGGCCAACTGTCTTTCACCTCACCCCCTTGCAAATCAGCCAAGCAGTCTGAGCCCAGTGCTGTATTTACCGTGAGGCATCCTAAGCAGATGCCTAGGGCGGCAAATTTTGGGGGGCGGCAGCGCCCCCCAGCACTGAAATTATTATTTTTTTTTAAAAAAACCCAAAAAACCCCGGCCCTTAAAAAAAAAAAGACCGCGCTTGCAGGCAGAGACGGAGGTGAGAGGGGATCGGAAGATCCCCCCTCACCATCGCTCTGCCTGCCAGGCTGCACGGGGAGCCGAACAGGCAGCACAGAGAAACCTTGTGCTGCCTGTTCGGCTCTCCGTGCAGTGTGACACGGAAGTGCCGACAGTCACGTGACGGGCGCGCTGACGTCATACGCTCGCCCGGTCACGTGACCTGTCGGCACAATCGCCGGGAAGCCGAACAGGCAGCATGGAGGGACCATGCTGCCTGCCACTAGCCACCAGGGAAAGGTAAGTGCTGATGGGAGTCAGAGTGTGTGTGATGGGTGACAGTGTGTGTGACTGAGTGTGATGGGAGTCAGAGTGTGTGTGATAGGAGACAGTGTGTGTGACTGAGTGTGATGGGAGTCAGTGTGTGTGTGATGGGAGACAGTGTGTGTGACTGAGTGTGATGGGAGTCAGAGTGTGTGTGATGGGAGACATGTGTGTGACACTGAGTGTAATGGGAGTCAGAGTGTGTGTGATGGTAGACAGTGTGTGTGATGGGAGTCAGTGTGTGTGACTGAGTGTGATGGGAGTAGGAGTGTGTGACTGAGTGTGATGGGAGTATGAGTGTGTGACTGAATGTGATGGGAGTAGGAGTGTGTGTGTGATGAAAGTATGAGCTTGATGTGAGTCTGAATGTTATGTGTGATGTGGGGTCATGAAATGGAGGCGATGGGGCATGTCTTAGGTGTGTAACGTGGGTGTGCAGCTTGGGTAGGGGGGTGTCCGGATTTTGTCTGCCAAGGGCAGCACAAAATCAAGATACACCACATTCTGAGCCACAAGTCATGCAGCAGTCTCTTTTCTTTTTGATGACTCTGCTGGCGGAGTCATCAAACCTAGCCTTGCCCCAGAAGTGGAAGAGATTGAGTGCACTGATGCACAACCACTTATGTGTCAGGATGTGGACATGCGAGGACCCCTGCAGCACTTCTCTGATTATGACGAAACACAGGTGCCAACTGCTGTGGCTTTCGGCAGTGTGCAGACCAGCAAGCAGGGCAGGGTTGAGGAGTGGGTGGAAGATGATGTGGAGGATGATGAGGTCCTAGACCCCACATGGAATCAAGGTCATGCGAGTGACGTGTCCAGTTTGGAGGAAGAGGCGGTGGTCGCAAAGAGGCACCAACGCAGCATAAGAGGGAGCAGGGTGCAAAACCGTGACGACCGTCCCCTAGACAGTACGCCTGCTACTGCCCACCACACCCAGGGGCCGAGCACACCAAAGCCAGCTACAAGGAGTTCCCTGGAGTGTCAGTTCTTTAGACAATGTGCTGACGACAAGACACGAGTGGTTTGCAAGCTGTGCAATCAGAACCTGAAGCGAGGTATAAACTTGCTAAACCTGAATACAACCTGCAGGCATCTACATGAAAAGCACGACCTGCAGTGGAGTAGGCATCTCAAAACCCAAGAAAGTTCTCAGGCTCCTCCGGCTTCCTCTTCTGCTGCTGTCTTGGCCTCTTCCTCCAGCTCTGGAGTCACAGTGGCACCTTCCACCGAGCAAATATAGGAAGTGGCAGCAACGCGACAAAGTCTGCCACAGTCCCCAAGCATCTCCAGACTGTCCCATGGAAGAGTTCAGCTGTCCATCTCACAAACACTGGAGAGAAAGAGGAAGTATGGCCCTATCCACCCGCAAACACTGGCCCTGGATGCCAGCATTTCCAAATTCCTGGCCTTTGAAATGCTGTCATTCCGTCTGTTGGAGACGGACAGTTTTAAAAACTGTGGCTGTCCCATAGTATGTGGTTCCCAGCCGCCACTACTTTTCCCGGCGAGCCATCCCTTCCCTGCACAAGCAATTGGAGGACAAAATCAGGTGTGCATTGGGCAACGCCATCTGTGGCAAGGTCCACATAACCACAGATACGTGGACCAGTAAGCACGGGCAGGAACGCTATATCTCCCTAACTGCACACTGGGCAAATGTAGTGTCGGCTGGGCCTGAGGCAGATAGCATTTTGGCGCATGTCCTTCCACCACAGAGGATTGCAGGGCATTTCTCTTTGCCTTCTGATGCCTCCTCCTCCTACTCAGCTTCTACTACCTCCTCTACCACCTACTCATCCGGTCAGCGTAACACCTTAACCACCAACTTCAGCATAGCCAGAGGGAAACAATAGCAGGCTCTTTTAAAACTCATATGTTTGGGGGTAAAACCCCATAACTCGCAGGATCTGTGGACGGGCAAGGAACAACAGATCAATGAGTGGTTGTTGCCACTGAGCCTCAAGCCCGGCCTGGTGGTGTGCGATAATGGGCAAAATCTCGTAGCAGCTCTGGGCCTAGCCGGTTTGACACACATCCCTTTCCTGGCGCATGTCCTGAATTTGGTGGTGCAAAAATTCCTGAAAAACTATCCAGATATATCAGAGCTGCTGCAGAAAGTGCGGGCCATCTGTGTGTACTTTAGGCCTTCTCACCCTGCTGCTTCTCGCCTATCTGCGCTGTAGCGTAACTAAGGCCTTACCGCTCACCGCCTCATATGCGACGTGACCACAAGGTGCAACTCCACCTTGCACATGCTGGAGAGATTGTGCGAGCAGCAGCAGGCGATAGTGGAGTCGCTCTGCGGAACAGCACCACTTCACCACCAATGAGTGGGCCTCAATGCGAGACCCGTGTGCCATTTTGCACTGTTTCGAGTACTCCACCAACATGGCCAGTGCCAATGACGCCGTTCTCAGCCTCACTACTGCGCTTTTATGTCTCCTTGAAAAAACGCTTACGCGATGATGGATGAGGATGTGGCACAGGAGGAAGAGAAGGAGGAAGAACAGGGGTCATTTCCACGGTTATCAGGCCAGTCATTCACAAGTGGCTTGGAGGGTGGGTTCCTGCACCAGCATAGGCCAGGTACACAACTGTCAAGCCAGGGCACAGTTTTGGAGGAGGATGAGGATCATGATAAGGAGGAGGAGGAGGAACCATGTTCACAGCAGGGTGGCACCAAACTCAGCTCGTGGGCATCACTGGAGCATGGTTGGGGGGATACGGAGGACACAGATGATATACCTCCCACAGAGAACAGCTTGTCCTTGCCTCTGGGCAGCTTGGCACACATGAGCGACTACATGCTGCAGTGCCTGCGCAACGACTGCCGAGTTGCCCACATTCTAACTTGTGCTGATTTCTGGGTGGCCACCCTGCTGGATCCCCATTACAAGGACAACGTGCCGTCCTTAATTCCATCACTGGAGCGTGATCGTAAGATGTGCGACTACAAGCGCGATCATAAGATGCGCTACTACAAGCGCACGCTGGTAGACACGCTGCTGAGGGCATTCCAAAATGACACCGGGGGCTCAATGGAAGCACTAGGCGAAGGCAGAAGAAGAGGACGTCAATGCAGCTGGGGCACCGCCAGCACCTCAGAAGGCAGGGTTTTTTGTGGACAAAAAACTGGAAACAAAACACAAACAATAAATAAACAGAATGCAACTTTAAAGACATCATGCATGCAGACATGAATGCATCTTGGCCATCTTGGTTCAAGGCCTACGGCAGCACCATGCAGGGGACACCTGCTCAAACTGAAGAAGAAATTGCCCACTTAATATTTTAATCAATCCTGCCTACTCCATTTTTTTCACACCCGCATGCTTCCTTTTTTTCAGGGGTTTTGGGTCAAAGATGGTGGATCTTAAATAGAAAGATTGGACAGGTAGGGGTGGGCCAAATAAAGATTAGGGGGTGCGTGAGTTTAAGGCATCACAAAACCTAAATTCACCACTGAACTCAGACAACAGAGTCAAAGAGCCAGAGGACCCAGTAATGGGAGCCAAACATTTAATAACTTTCTACAAGTACATTTCAAAAGGACTCTGTGAAACTCCACATGACACATCATACATTTAAACATACCTTTGTTACCACAGGAAGAAAGTCACTGGAGGTCCAGTGTAATAAAATAAGATAAAACAGGGGCTCATTCCACCTGCCTCTGGAGACCAATGTCAAGAAAAATAAGCCTGTGTGACCTACAAGTTAAACTACAAGTCACTTTAAATGAAAAGGGTTATTAAATATGTAACATAATTATTTATTTTAGTGAAAACCTGCAGTATATTTTTCTATAACTATACTATCTTGAAGAATCAGACAAATAATTGTAGATCAAACAGAAGAATGAAAAATGTAAAAAAAAATTGCAGCCTCTAGTACTTCTCAATCATATCTGGACAAAGAACTGTGATAGGAAAGGGAGCTTAGTAATGAACAATAAGGCCGTGGCAAGATGTGTAGAGAAAATAAAAATGAGTTAAAACTACTGAGCCCCACTTAATGTAAGTGCTATAGAGATTTGAAGAGTAATTAAAATAAATTCATTGTCTGTGTCATGATGCAAAGTTTTGATTGCTGAATAAAATTGATTTTAAGTACATCCATGCAGGGAAACAATCAACACAACTGTTTAGAGGATTACTGTAATTATTACTTTGGCATTCTGTCTACAGTTTTGCATACAAATAAATATATTATTGGTAGGAGGTGAGGAATCACGGCTACCATAATACTTTGGCTAATGCCACATACATGTGCACATTTACAAAGTCCAGAAATGACCTGTAACTATAAAATAAGTGCAAGGTCAACATGACATGAGTGGGCATTACATCCCCATTTTCTATGTCATTGTCCTTATGTCAATCAGGTCACCATGCCCAATCGATGCAAGGCAGGGGTTGGGGATGGTGACACAGGGGGGATGGCAATAGTGTAAATAAGTCTACGCACATAACACCATTTTCTCTTTAACAGAAGTAAAGCTTCTTGTTACCTGTGCAGATGGATGCCCTGCTGTCCCAGCTCAAGGAGGCTGCTGCCATCCTTGGGGAAGATTGGCTCCAAGCTCAGGTTGGAGGCATTTTGGCGACCATCCCCATGGCCCATTGTCCTGCCCCTGCCAATATCCCCACTACTAGGGCTTCCAGGGCTAGGCCATGTAGGCCTCTGACCAGATTTAGCCCCAGCTCCTCTATTGTACCTTCTACCTCCCCCCATTTCTAATACTATTGCTGGGAGGAGGAAGGGAGCTGCTGCTACCACACCACAGTGGACTTCACTTCTCTACTCCACGTGCGACGGGGAAGTAAGCTCCACCCCCGCATGGATCCTAGGCAATATCGCGGGGGCACAAATATAGCTCACTCCTCGTGCCTCCCATCGGGCCATGAAGTGCACCACTAGGGTTCTGCGGTCTAGGGCTACTCCACGGCCCTCCATCATTAGCATAGCCAGGTCAGTCTCCCGCCCCTTCACCTACCTTACACGTGATCCCACCGATCACTGTAACCAGGGACACACATGCAGGCAGGCAGGCAGGCAGGCAGAGGCAGAGGCAGAGGGTGGTATCCCTTTTCCCCTCACTGAGCTCCAGGCAGGAGTTTCATCCTGACAGTGCCTCCTCTGGGGAAGATGCATGTGCTTCCCCTTCTCCACAGAGGGGTGCATTCTCATCACAGGTCTTCTACCACAGAGGCCACAGGGATCATGGGCTACACAGTTCTGGCTATGCCACTGGCCAGCAGCACAGGATTTTTGGTTCTCGGAGCACTGGTGTTCACACCCAGAGGCAACTCATGCCGCTCCAGATACGGCTGCCCTCCTTCCACTTGCAGGATGATGCAGGGAGGGTTCCTTGGATGGCAGTCTGCTGCTTTTCTCCTCTTCACAGGTGGATCCCCTGTTCCAGCATCATGGCGGTTCCTCCAGGTACTTCATCCAGGGGTGAGTATTGCCTTGATGTCGAGGCGATAGCCAGCACTAAAATTTCCTCTCCGGGGCACCCACGAAATGTCAAAACAGCCATTGTCACCAAGGGAATGTCAAGGTAAAAATGTCTTGTCACTAAGGGGTTAATAGATTGAACCGTTTAGTATTGTTTATTTGCATGACATATAGTAGATATTGCTGTAGAGTTATAATTAAACTTTGTTATGATTTAACCTATTTAAGTGTGTGGATATTCTGTTATTTGGTTAATGAATATGACTCTATAATAATAGAATATATAATTAATAACTGAACTCTGCATTTTCCCAAAATGTTTGTGTTTATGTGAAGAAAAGTAAACATTCGATTATTATTTAGTCTATAAACCCCCCAAGTTATTTTTGAGTGTCAATACCATGCTTCAACAAGAGTGGTGTGTTTTAGCGTTGTCAGTATGGCAAGGGGTTTATTTACCAAGTAGTGTTTTGGTTTTTGTGATTAATAGACTTTATGTACTACTCATAATTCTATTTGATATCCTGTATTGCTTATAAGTAGGCTTTTGTAACTTATTCGTAATAGTTATATTTTGCTCTGGGAAGGCAACAGTCTATTACATGTGAAGTTATAGATGCCTGTAAGAGACCAGGAAATACATTTTATGTTTATGTATTACATTTTATTCTAGTGCATATTGTTTATTTATATTATATTGTATGCTGCTCTGAAGGATGGTTGTTCTATATGCAAGTGGTTTTGAGCATGCAAAACAACTGATAGAGCAGTTTAGGAACCTCTAGTGACCAGGAAGTGTTTGACTGAGTGTACTGCTCTGTAAAGGAGGCAGTGTATTAAATGATAAGTAATAGGTGCCTCTGAGAGACCAGAAAATACGATGTATGAGAATTTGTAGTAATATGTCTATTTATTGATGTATGTATATCTGAATGAAAAAAAGTAGGTATTTGCACCTTCGCCTGTGTAGACGAAAATCCTTGCACCGGCCCTGATTGGCCCCTCCCCCTCCTGCTTTATATTTAAAGAAAAAACTTCTGTTGTAAATATAAAGCAGGAGGGGGATGGAGGGGCCAATTGCATTTTTTTGCCTACATGCAACTGGAATGGAAATCTGGCTTCTTATATGTTTGTATACATGCTTTCCAAAACCAAACTACAACATATGGGTTTGTGATCGCTATTGGGAACCTTGCCACTCTGAGAAGCAGCGGTGTGTCTCAAAAATGTTAGTTACTTCAATAAGAGCTGTGCTAAGTAGGTACTTGTTCCTGTGTATTTAGTAATTGAAACAGAATACTTATCTTGCTACAGGGTATACTGGAACCTATATACTCTTAACTGTGAAAAGACCATCTTCAAATACTCATTTTTCTCATCATCAATTCCTCTATTCAATCATTTGCATCTATTTCATCACTCAAAGAGTACGAAACAAAGATGTAAATCCTTTATTGAAGTTCGGGATGTGGCAGTGTTCCAGTGAAGTTTCATAAGGATAATTAGTTGTACCATCCATTAATCTAAGTGAAGTCTTTATATGAGAGTCCCTAAAGCTTAAAGCAATACTAAAAAGACCTTTGCAAAACCATTTTACAGCCAAATGTATCTGTTTGTTAAAGTCAGACTTGTTTTCCAAAAAAAAAGTTCCAGTCATAAAAAAAGGGATGAACACCACTTACTGTAATTAATAGCTACATTCTAAAAGAGACAGTTCTTTAATTAGTTGTGTTCCTCCTGCGTCTCTAGAAGGATGAATCTGACAAGGTCACTTAAATATCTTTTATTCCCAAATCTCTAGTTCTTTGAGAAGTGGATCACAAAAGAAAGATTGTTAGCGGTTTTTGACCCCCCCCCCCCCCCCCAATTTGCACTGAAAGCAAAGCATATGTAGGAAACAATGCACCTGGGAAACTGTGTACTAAATACAATTATAAAGATACTGTGTCTATTATAAAAAAAAAGATGATCTATAAAAGACAGCTTCTGCTAACCTTTTTCAGTATTGTATTTCTGATATGGACAGAATACACTTTTATGACAATAAATGTTTTATTTTTTTTCCAGCAAGGAATGAATTCCATTTTCTGTTACTTTGATTTTTTTCCCCACTGTTTCTGCCATTTCTTTATGTCTTTTAGAAAGCTATAAAAAATACTTTTTTTTGTCTCAGCCTGTGGGGTGCTTATTGTGTCAGGTGATGTGTGCTCCAGATTTCTCCACTTTATTGTCAATTTATTTCTTGAGAGTTCTAAGGAGAAAAAAAAAGGTAGCAGAGATTATTAATCATCCAATATTTTTATGTGTTTATGAAAAAAAACAATGTTTTTGTCTGTTGCTCTTTAGACATAAAAAATAGTATAAGAAAAAATAATTTCGCAAATATAGATTTTACAACAGATGAATCTTGACTCAACATCTTAAATTTAATTGACTAAAAGTTTGCGTTTAAGTTTCCTCCATGCTTTCTCTGTGACCAACTTCCGACAACAGATCTACGATATCGGCTTTTTAATTTCCTCAAAGAATTGATTTAATGCAATTAGGCTTCTCATTTTCATGCTGTGAGTGTATCTTTGTTATCCTTGTTTCATGGGTTCACCCAAGTTTCATGGGTTCTTAAGTAACTGTGAAAAGACATTCTATCGCGCTCTCCTAAAGTCTTATATGGTGGCAACCAATTTGGTAGAACTAAATATAGCAATTAAGATTACTGAAAGACTTTTAACAAAGACAAACTGCTCAAGTTAGTTTCAATGACCTACAGTCATTGTAAATTGATTAAATTTGACTACTGTTTTGCATCTTTTCAGGTCAATTAACTTCTGTCCTTATCTACCCGAGAGGTTACGTAATCAATAAGAAATGTGATTTTGGCCACACAAAAGGACCACAAAGGATTTATCATAGTTACTAAAAAGCCCAGATTTTTTGGGGTCCTGTCCCTTCAAATTCAGATTCAACCCGCTTTGCCTGCTGCCTGCACACAGTGTATTGCACTTTGTATAGGCAAAATGGTGTAACTATATATGTCTTGGTTTGCCACCTGTGCAGTATTTTACAGGTATTTTACCACTAATTTGCAAAACTATATATCTAACTTAAAGCCAATTACTCCGAGATATCTAACCTTACCTGAAGTCAATTCTATTTTCTGCTTAATACTTCTGCAAAACATGTGTAGGATAACATATGATCAATCAAATATTCTACAATGGAAGAATTAATGTTATTTCCCATATATAGTTATATCTTCATTTTTAGTCTTCAGTTAAAAAAAACATAAGACACTACCAAATATACTATAGGCTTAAAACTGAAGCCAACTTAATAATTTGATTTACCATATAAGATGCAGAACATTTTAAGATAGACAATATTTACCAAATTGTATGTAGATTCTGCAGCTACTCTACTCCAACCCCAGTGTTTTAGGGTCAGTTTGCCTTTTTTCTTCTTTTCCTCCTTTCTTTTCTCTCCACTAACCATTTGTATCTACCAATTCCACATGTAAAAGTGGATTCATCCTAAAAGGTGTGGTGAATGTGTTCTGACACCTCCCTAATTAATATTTATTAGGATGTGGGGATCTTTATTCACAACATTGTGCAGTAGATGGTGTCCTTAGCCTACAAATTTAAAGTGGTACACAATACTGGTTTCACCAACCTAGTGTCTTGTCAGCTCTCTGCACTCCAGGTCTCAGTCAGCCTGTTGCTTTCAGCCTTTTTAGAGAGAAAACAAAAAAACTCTCCTTTTACCTGCCTAACAGGGAGGGGTTTATTCCCACTGCTGCATCTTATTACCTGCAGCTGGAGCAATGGGTTTGGAGACCAAAACCCTGGCCTGGTATATATATAAAATGTTCAATCTATGTAAATCACTCAGAAGGTAAGACTGAACTTGTGACCCTGCTAGCTATGTGCTCTGTTAATATTTAATTGGCACACTTGGAATTTACTCTTTTTAGGAAGAGCTTAATGCTGATATTTTGTCTTACCATTCTAAACCGAACCAAGCTCAATCTATACCCACGTGGTTCTTCCTATTGTTCTTCTAACTCTTTCCCAAATATTTCTTAGCAAAAAGAATGTTGATAAGGACAGCTCCCAAGCTTTTGTTTTTCAGAAAACATAAATAGCATTGGAAACATCACACCAATATTTTGATATATCTATAATATATACATATATAATGCACATATATCAAAGGGAATGTGTGAATAGAAAAATAAAAACATGAACTAAATAAAAATGGAAATAAACAGTGAAAGTATTAGAAAATAAACGGATTGCAAAGGTCATTTTCAGTATGTGTAGATAGATATGTGAATATTCACATAATAATTACCCAGAAAGCTTGGTATTCATTATGAATAACATCACTTCTCAACAATATTCTCAAGGTTGCCATATTTCGTTACACTTGTTACTCTTGTTTTAAGAATAAAAGGAAGATATTTTCCATTGTATAATGAAACTGCATTAAATGTTGTAATTATTTTATTGTCTAGCTATAAGAGGTTTTTTTTTCCTATATTTGAAATTGAGCTTTTAGTTTCCTGGGTTTTTTAGGTGTATTAGAGCAATATAATCCCAGTAATACTACTTGAGGTGACGGGTTTTTGTTTGATAAGTAATCATTTACTGATAAACTGAAATATTTATTTCCAAAACAAAGACAAGAGGGCATAAACACCAAACATGTGATATTTTGCTGGCATGTGTATAGTTCCTCCACCTTTGTTGGTCATATTGGGGCACATTTTTGATAATTTATAAGAGATTAGATACCATCTGTATATACATTTATACGGTTTCTGCATGGATGGTACAATGTGATGTACCCTTATCCTTATTGTACCAATTTTTTACTGAGATAATCTGGTTGAGCTCCTTGTCCCAGGCTGACATAAAAGGGAGTTTGATTTAAGAGTAGGTTTAAGAGATGGTTGTGTAGCATGCTGATATTGTTTGTTTAGTATCAGGCACTTGCATACATAGTTGCATGAATTAAACATTTTCTTTAAGAAAGAAATTTGTAGGTAGATGTATCACTGTTAGTTAATATTGGTCAGTTTGTGTGGATAATAAAGGTGTAGGTAGAGGCAGCAGAAGATTGGGTCTCTTGGATGGTCCACAATAATTGAGATACCACATATGGCACCACACATTAGTATTACATATCTAATCAGGCCATATTTTGTGGAGATGCAGGAACTTGTATGGTTTGAGTAAATACAGATTCTTTATAATATAACATAATATTTGTAACAACTACCTCACCTTTTATTTTAAATAAGTTTAAATAAATTTAGAAATGCAGCTTTGAAAAGCATTTAACTTTTGCTAGTATAGGTATATTTCTAAATAGTCTATCACATACATACAGTCTGTCACATACTCTCATACATACACACACACACACAGTCTGTCACATACACTCATACATACATCCAGTCTGTCACATACACTCATACAAGTGGTGTATTTAAAAAAAAATAAAAAAAAATGTTGATCAATACGTCCCCCCTCCCTGCTGCTTTATCTCATTGCAGGGAAGGGGGCATTTCCGTTCCGCACAGACCATCACTACTTATTAATTATCATTAACCATTATTTGTCAGGGTTGCCAGGGTTATTTATCCATCATTTGGCCAGGGTTAATTTCTCCATAATATGCCAGGGTTATTTATCCATCATTTGCCAGGGTTAATTTCTCCATCATTTGCCAGGGTTAATTTCCCCACCATTTGCCAGGGTTAATTTATACATCATTTGCCAGGGTTAATTCATACATCATTTGCTAGGGTTAATTCATACATCATTTGCCAGGGTTAATTCATACATCATTTGCCACGGTAAATTATCCATCATTTGCCACGGTTCATTTATCCATCATTTGCCAGGGTTAATTTCTCCACCATATGCCAGGGTTATTTATTCACCTTTTGCCAGGGTTAATTTATACATCATTTGCCAGGGTTAATTTATACATCATTTGCCAGGGTTAATTTATCCATCATTTTTCCCAGGGTTAATTCATACATCATTTTCCCCAGGGTTAATTCATACATCATTTGCCAGGGTTAATTTATCCATCATTTGCCAGGGTTAATTCATATATCATTTGCCAGGGTTAATTATCCATCATTTGCCAGGGTTAATTTATCCATCATTTGCCAGGATTAATTTCCCCACCATTTGCCAGGGTTAATTTCTCCACCATATGCCAGGGTTATTTATTCATCCTTTGCCAGGGTTAATTTATACATCATTTGCCAGGGTTAATTCATACATCATTTGCCAGGGTTAATTTATACATCATTTGCCAGGGTTAATTCATACATCATTTGCCAGGGTTAATTTATACATCATTTGCCAGGGTTAATTCATACATCATTTGCCAGGGTTAATTCAGACATCATTTGCCAGGGTTAATTCAGACATCATTTGCCAGGGTTAATTCATATATCATTTGCCAGGGTTAATTATCCATCATTTGCCAGGGTTCCTTTATCCATCATTTGCCAGGGTTATTCTGCCCATTAATGTCAACCTCCCTCCACCCCCTTCCCCAGTACTCACCTGTTGGTGATATTTATATAAAAATACATGGAGGTCCTACCTTGTGCAGCCTGTTCCTGGGTGGGAGGTAAGTGGCAGGTCATAGAGGTGGCTTTTTCTGCAGCCCCTGGAGCAGAGAGCAGCCTCTCCACAGCAGCACAGCACAGCATCCCTCGTGGTCCGTGCTGTGAGGGAGGACACATTTGTTCCTGCCGGTCACATGGGTTGGGGGCGGGGTTATCATAGTGACAGAGCAGGAAACGCAGCATAAAGGGAGAGCAGGGGAAGCTTCACAGACTCAGGGCTATGGTCAGGAGACTCGGGGCTCCAGCCCCAGTAGCCCCCCCTTAACGACGCCTCTGCCCAAAACAATTAGAATTTTTTAAAGTGCGCTGTAAGCACAGTATTGCATTGTTCTATTTGACTCTCAGATATGAAGTGCACCGCAAGACGCAAATGTACTATTTAATACCCAAAACTATTAGAATTTTTCAAAGTGCCCTGTAAGCACAGTAGTTGATGGTTCTATTTGACTCTCAGATATCAAGTGCACCGCAAGACGCAAATGTACTATTTACCACCCAAAACTATAAGAATTTTTCAAAGTGCGCTGTAAGCACAGTATTTGATGGTTCTATTTGACTCTCAGATGTAATACATGTAATGCTATTGCTATTCTATAAACCGAAATAGAGCCCCCATTCATACGAATAGGTCAATTGACCTATTCGTATGAATGGGGACTCTATTTCGGTTTATAGAAAGCCATTAGCATTACATGTATTCCATAAACTGAAAGTCTATAAACCGAAAGACATTCGGTTTATAGACTTTCGGTTTATGTAATACATGTAATTCTATTGCTATTCTATAAACCGAAGTAGAGTCCCCATTCATACGAATTGGTCAATTGACCTATTCGTAAGAATGGGCACTCTATTTCGGTTTATAGAAAGCTAATAGCATTACATACAATGTATATGTATATAATGCTATGGGCTTTCTGATTGGCTGCCCTGCATCGCCGATTCTACTGAAACATGGGAAGTATTGTTGTCCACAAAATATGTTCATAGAAATGTTTAGTAAGCTTTAATTTAGTCACCATGGATTCCTACCTTGAATTTGATGAATCTCTGAAAGTTGTAGGCTTGCAGGGACATGGTCTGATGCAGTGGCGTACCCACCACTGGTGCAGGATTTGCAGCTGTAACCCGGCCTGTCACTCCAGGGGCCTGGCCAACCTGCGACCCCTGCACAAAAAAAAAAGTTGTAGAAAAAAAAATGTGCGGGCAATCGGGCCAGTTGGCCAGGGCCCATTCATTCTTGGGGCCCAAAACAGCTGACCCGTGGGACCCACTGCCCATGTGACTGTCTCACATGGAGACAGCCACTCTCGGGCAGCAGCCGTGAGACCCGACTTTTCATCACAGCCACCGGAAACGTCACTTCCGGTGGCTGTATTTCCTGCACGCAGCTCATGGAGAATGGGCATATAATGGGCAAATAACACTGGCAAACGGGCACTTAACACTGGCAAATGGGCAAATAACAGGCACACAACCGGCAAATGGGCAAATAACACTGGCAAATGGGCACATAACTGGCAAATAACTGGCAAATGAGCACATAATTGGCAAATAACTGGCAAATGAGCACATAATTGGCAAATGGGCAAATAACACTGGCAAATGGGCACATAACTGGCAAATAACTGGCAAATGGGCACATAACTGGCAAATGGGCAAATAACACGGGCAAATGGGCACATAACTGGCAAATAACTGACAAATGGGCACATAACTCGCAAATGGTCAAATGACACTGGCAAATGGACAAAATAAAATGGTCAAATAGGCAAAATAACACTGGCAAATGGGCAAAATAACACTGGCAAATGGGAAAAATAACTGGCAATCTGGCTGTAGCATATTGGCAATCTGGCTGTGGCATATTAATGGGCAGGCTAATAGTGGCATGTTAATGGGGAAAAAGGCTGTGGCAGATTAATTGGCAATCTGAATGTCTGGCTGTGGCATATTAATTGGCAGGCTAAACGTGGCATAATGGGCAAATTGGCTGTGGCCAAAGTGATACTGTGGCATGTTCTGTGGGGCAAAATAACATGTACTATGGGGGAATGTGACACCGTGGCATGTTCTGCAGAGGCAGTTCAGTGGAACAAAGTGACACTGTGGTATGTTCTGACGGACAAATTTATACTGCGGCATGCCAAATTGTCTGGGTGCAATATGAGTACAAGCCAAGTGCTGTGGGTACTGTATAGTGCTGTGTTAAGACCTTTAGGTACAATATGGGTGCAGAAGAATGTAATAAAAATAAGAAATTAACAATTTTTCAATAACATTTTAATTACATATGAAAATAGTTGAATATAATATTAAAAAGTTCATATAAGTATACAGGCAGCTAGTTATATACATATATTTGGGGTCCACCTCAAGCTTTTGAAAAAGCTGGAAATATTTTAACATTTTTTTTGTGTCCAGAAAAGTAATATTACTTTACTGAGAGGGTGGTGGATGATAGGTTAATATATGAAGGAGTTTAAGCATGGCATAAGGCTATCCTTGATATAAGATAAGGCCAGGGACTAATGAAAATATTACTTTACTGAGAGGGTAGTGGATTCATGGGATAGCCTTTCAGCAGAAGTGGTAGAGGTTAATACAGTGAAGGAGTGTAAGCATAAGGCTATTCTAGATATAAGATGAGGCCATGGATTAATGGAAGTATTACTTTCTGAGAGGGCAGTGGATGCATGGAGTAGCCTTCCAGCAGAAATGGTAGAGGTTAATACAGTGGAGGTCAGAAACTTTGTATTACTTTACTGAGAGGGTAGTGGATGCATGGAATAATCTTCCAGTAGAAGTGGTAGAGGTTAATATAGTGAAGGAGATTAAACATGCATGGGATAGGTATACGGCTATTCTAGATATAAGACAAGGCCAGGGACTTATAAAAGTATTACGTTACTGAGAGGATAGTGGATACATGGAATAGTTTGCCAGCAGAAGTGGTAGAGGTTAATACAGTAAAGGAGTTTAAGCATGCATGGAATAGGTATAAGGCTATCCTAGATATAAGACAAGGCCAGGCACAAAGCGGAACAGTTTGGAGGCATGTAAGTGGCATTTCTGGGGTGGTGTTGCATGGTGGGGTCGGGGGGCCCAGGAGAAATTTTTGCACCAGGGCCTGGTGGTTTCTAGTTACGTCTCTGGTCTGATGAAACTATAACTTCAATACTTTCTTTAAGAAGTCTTAATAAAGATTTATTTATGATAAAATAATAAATTCTTGTAAACGTGTGGATTTGAATAGAAATAATGTCTCTGTGAACATTGTGCGTTACACATTATCCGAGCCATGTCCAACTACTAATTTGGTAAATGATTTCCCTTTCTGGGCTAGGTACATGGTACGTTTGGTGGAAATGTGCTGGTGTAAACTCTTAAAAGAAAAGGATAAACAGAATAAACCAGTGTAAAATAAACATATATTTTTAATAAATAAATAGTAAAAACTAAGACATGATGTAAATAACACACATAATTATAAAAAGAATAATATACATTAGCTAAATAAACCCTATTGTAAAAAAATATATAAAGGAAACAGCTAGAACCCTGATGTATTTTGCCATCAAGCCCTTGTTAGAGGGTTCCCAATTGTGATGTTAAGTATTACTAGAAAGGAAAAAAGTAAGAAATTAAGGAAAGGGTAAGAAACAATAGAAATAATGGGGGCCCTGGGTAAGTTTGAGGTGTAATAGCTGATTTATGGGCATTCTAAAGTGGGCTATCCTATTTTATGCTGCTGTGTGTAAATTATGTTATCTGTTATTTGCATGTTTTGTTTTCCTGTTGTACAACACTGCTGAACATGATTAACCCCTTAGTGACCGAGTGCTATGTTGCATTTGACGTGCCTTGAAGACCAGAATTCCATTATTTTTGTCATACGTTTACTGAACTGTGAATTTCTTTCTTTGTGCTCAGTCCACCCACACAAATTATATATCATTTTTTAAAGGACAGATAGGGCTTTCATTTGATACTATTATTTTCATCATATGATATCATTTACTATTAAAAAAATAGAAAATATGATGAAAATATGCCATTTTTTTGTTTTCTAACCATTTTCTTCTACAGTGATTTTTTTAGCCCGAACCCTAAATTTACCCCAACTCTAAATTTAATCTAACCCTAAATTGACCCCACCCCTTAATCTAACCCTTGTAATCATCCGAACCCCCATTTAACCCTAATTATTACCCTATTTGGACCCTAACCCTAGATCTAGGTTCAGTAGATCAAGGGTTAGCTTTTTCCATTTATTTATTTATTTAATTTATTTATTTAATTAATTTTCTATTTTTAACTGTAATACCGCCAAACTGCCTGTAGGGGCAGTCAAGTAGCGGTTTCAGAGCGACGGAAGAGATTTCCGGGTGATCGCGGTGCCCAGGAGGGCACAGATTGTGTTGCATGATGCCTCGATAGAGGCATCATTGCAACACTTTGACACACATAGGCAGTGATCAGCTTTCACTGCCTATGTGTGTTTGCGCGCATACGATCACATTCGCTGTGATCGTATGCGCGCGGGGGGGTCGAGGGGGGGCTGAAAGCTACTCTCTGAGAGTAGCTACAGACATGCTAATGAGCGCAACACTACATGAAAACGGAGGACGTATATATACGTCCTCATGGTCCTTAAGGACCATGCTTTTCAGGACGTATATATACGTCCACATGCGTTAAGCGGTTAAAGGACAATTGTTGGTAAAAAGTAAGTTATTTTTAACTGAAACATTGCATCAAGTGTAGGCATTTTAAATAGAAATACTTTAATGAAAGAATATACGCAAGGCTTATTATTGAGCTCTCTTTGCTTGTATAGCTCCTTCAGGTGTAGACATCTTGGGTCCAATGGGTCAGAACTTCACTCATCTGACTTTGATTTTGAAAATGTCAGCCACCTGAATGAACTATACGAACAAAGAGGGCTCAATAAGGAATTTTTTATAAAAACATTTCTATTTAAAAGGCCTACACTTCTTGCAATCTTTCAATTAAGGAGACAATCAACGAAGTGGGATCACTCTCAGCAAGAATGGACAAAAACTCAAATAGCCAGCCCTATAGGATGTAACCATATTTTTGCTCACTTGCACAATTACAGAGGAAAACTCTCCATTAGCATAGCAGACTGGTCCCACCCATAAGGGCAGTCCAGATCAAAATTGCCTCCCCAGGTCTCCTCTGCACAAGGAACACAGAAACCAAAGAGGTATATATCAGCCTTTATTGGCCTCATCAGTGTGGTATGGCTGGTATCCCTCTGGGTGCAGCGAGCTAGGGACCCACACCTGGGTATACCCCAAATAACTCATGGAGGTATAAAAAAAAGGGGGATCCCACTCAGCAAGAACATACAGCAGCTCAAATAGCCAGCCCTATAGGATGTAACGTACTTGGGAGAGAAATCACCCATTTTTAATCTTTCAGTTAAAGAGAACTTATTTATTTTGGCACACAGTTGTCCTTTAAAAACAGCAATATATTACAGCATAATCAGGACATAGCTATCTCCTACTCAGGGCCGGTGCAAGGATTTTCGTCTACACAGGCGAAGGTGCATTTTGGTGCCCCCCTCCTCTGATCCGCCAAGCCTCCCACACCATTAACCCTCCATACATTATATATATATATATATATATATATATATATGTTTAATGTAAAAAATAAATACATCTAAATATTCAACTTGCATGCTCTAAATGTGTCACACATTGAAATCCTTAAGCACAAAGACACCCTTGCAGTCACGCACAGACACACCACTTACACACACACCCTTACACAGACACAGTGACACAATTACACACACCCTTACACAGACACAGTGACACACTTACCCACACACCCTTACACAGAAAGTGACACACTTACACACACCCTTACCACTTACACACACACACAGTGACACCAATACACACATAACCTGAGACACATGATTTTGCCACTCAATATGCCAGTATTTTCCCCCTCAATATGCCATTTAATATGCCAGCATTTCCCCTCAATATGCCATTCTTTTGCCATTTAATATGCCAATATTTTGCACCTCAATATGCCATTTAATATGCCTGAATTTTGCCCCTCAATATGCCAGAATATTGCCCCTCAATATTTCATTTAATATGCCAGGATTTTGCCACTCAATATGCCAGGATGTTGCCCCTCCAATATGCCAAGATTGTGCCACTCAAAATGCCCGGATTTTACCCCTCCAATATGCCCGGATTGTGCCACTCAATATGCCCAGATTTGACCCCTCCAATATGGCATGATTGTGCCACTCAATATGCCCGGATTTTGCCCCTCCAATATGCCCGGATTGTGCCCCTCAATATGCCCGGATTGTGCCACTCAATATGCCCGTATTTTACCCCTCCAATATGTCAGGATTGTGCCACTCAATATGCCCGTATTTTACCCCTCCAATAGGCCCGGATTGGGCCACTCAATATGCCCGGATTTTGCCCCTCCAATATGCCCGGATTGTGCCACTCAATATGCCCGGATTTTGCCCCTGTAATATGCCCGGATTGTGCCACTCAATATGCCCGGATTGTGCCACTCAATATGCCCGGTTTTCCCCCCCTCCTCCCCCCGTTCCCCCAGGCCCGTTTACTTACCTTCTTCCTGCTCTGTCCCCCGGTGCAGGTCCGTGGCTGTGAGGAAAGCGTTGTGCACTCCCCTCCAGCCACGCGGATCAATAAAATTTGTTTTAAAAAACAGTTTAAACAAACTTTATTGATCCGCGCGGCTGGAGGGGAGTGCACAAACGCTTCCCTTACAGCCACGGACCTGCACCGCGGGACAGAGCAGGAAGAAGGTAAGTAAACGGGCCTGGGGGAACGGGCCGTTTCCAGTTATGCCTCATTGGATTCTCCATGTTACCTGGGCTACTCTCATAACCCCCAGACAACGCAAGCACCAAAACATCACGATTTGTTCCTGGCTTCCGATTACAAGGTGAACGGTAGACAGGAGCACTATTGCAAAGACCCAATCATGGTCTTAATAGAACCGGTGGGTCCCTGTCAAAAAATAGCTAGACCTCCAGACATCACGTGTGATGTCACTGAGGTGTACCAGAACCCAGAAGTTCGGCACACATCTGACAGGTGGGACCCCGATACAAATGCCTGCGGTGGGATCCGAGAACAGCTCTTCGAGGGGAGCTGCAATAAGCTGTTTAACGCTGGATGTACTATGCCGTCCTAGCATCTTTTGGGCACTGAAAATCAGGATGGCATAGCATGTCTTAGAATCAAGAAGTGGTTAATCTAGGTTTAATTATAATATGAGTTATATCATATGCTTTATTTATGTTTTTATTTTCAGCAATTTACTTGTTACATTATTCTCCAAAGGGTCTAGCTAGGGAGCGAGTCAGTGAAATGTAAAATGCTATGTTTGCAATGTGTGAAATTCTGATTTGTCCAACACAGTTCAGCAGTTTAGGAATGTTCTGCTTTTATAATCTGAAAAAACGGATCTCAGACAGCAAGAAACCATTTTCAATCTATTTGTATAATCCATCGTTGCATGATTTCTCAGATGGGTGTTTCTGTTGATTTGCCAGTTTAACAGGAATTCATTTTGATTGTGGTACAGACTATATTATTAGGATTTTGAATGCATGAAAATTCATGAAATACTACATTTATTTATTCACTTATAGCGAGGAAGTTTAACCACAGCTTCAAAGTTATGATTGTGTAATTATGCCCATTTAGAATATTCCTCCCTCCAAAAATACAAACCCTAAAAAACCAAAATCTGACGTCAAGCATGTATAAACAGACTGCATCCTACATAGTAGAAGCACAGATCTCCTGCTTCCCTTACACTTTCCAAACAATACATGTTAGATAAAGGTTATATGATAATCTCACTAACCAATAAAACCTTCATCCCATGGTCATATAAACTTGGTGGATCAGCTTTATGGCGGTGTATAAAATGAAATGTGATGGTGTTTGGATATATGCATATGTGGCCATTCCCTAACATGTATTGGGGTTACTAAGTGGTGTCTGAGATATTTGTATTTTATTTCACATTATGTGTTCATTGACGTGGTAATTGCTCCATTTATGCCATAAAAGTAATTTTAATAGAACATTACAATCTTTATTTTCTTTTGTCATAAATATGCTATGATGGCATCTTAAAACTATTGCCAATGAAAAATTGATTTGAAATGTTTTTTATTGAATATATATATATATATAACAGTATATTACTATAGTTTATATAACTATAATTGTCTATTTTTATTTTAGGTTATTTTAATATATATTTATCTTCAATTTAATTTGTTATTTTTATTTAATTTAATGTTGGGCCATTTCGGTAGGACTTTGGCTATTTTCATAATAGCCAAGATCCTCCCGAAAGGGTTCAGAAATAAACCTTGATCCTCCCCATAGAGGGCAGACAACATTTTCAAAATAGAATTTCAGAAACAAACACATTAAATGAATTTCATCCGAAATGAAAGTGTCCATGCTTAAAACTTGTTTCAGATGAAAGGAGCTTTGTTTTCATCCGAAAGAACGAAAAAAAACATCTTATTGGCGGCCAAGTCTACACAGTACTATACATTTTTTATTAGCATTTCCCATGCCTTAAAAAGGGACTTTACCCATCATGAAATTTTTTAATCACACAGAGGGCAACATGCACAGCAGTCACAAATACTAGGGGGCCTGCTGCCTCATTAAAAGATTTTAATTAGGATATCTAGTCATCCTAACTTGGTATAACATTACTATGCTTTTTATGACCTGTTTTGTTCATATTGTGGAGAAAACATTTCAGTAACTTCTAGGTAGGAAGATGGCATATTATCTGATGGGCAATGTGGGCATTTGATCAAAGCCCATCATCAAAAGTGCCCCACAGCCAGATCAAGTTTTACCCCATCTGCTAAACTAAATATTCACAATAGTTGGGGAAGGAAGAGAGGGGAAATAAAGGCTTCAATTGAGGTAAGGGGCACAAATATTTCTTAAATGGGGTCCCTTTGCTGCACCACTGGGCAGGCATGGATGGGAAATGGGGCAATTTTTTGGGGGTAATCTATTCAATGGGGACTGATACAGTTACTTTTCAGAATGCTTTGATATATTTCTATATGTGGTTGCTATTGAGATTAGGGTCCATATTTGAAAACTTTGCCCAGGGGTAGGAATCAACTGTGCCCTGGGTAGGAATCAGTTAACATTCATGATAGACTCTTGGAGTTATGCCTATTTTAAAGCAAATTGTGTAAAATTGTGAAGTCCAGGGCATGAGAGGAAACAGTGCATTGCTAACAGAGCAGGCAAGGGTACAGCTGGGTCATGTTAATGGATTTTTTATATGGATGTTCCAACTTAACACATTTTACATCAATACATTTACCATGGCCAAATAAAAACTTGTTTCATTACTAAGGGTGACTTCAGCACAGTGCTCAGCATGGCTTTTGTGTTAGTACACATTTTGGACTGCTGTTGGTTTCATACAAAATTCAAGCGGTAAAAAAAATAGATGTTTTATTCAGCAGCATATAAAAAGAACAACAAAATGATTGCTCAGGGAAAAAAAATATGTTCCTTTTTAGAAGCACAAAATACCATAAGGTTTACCAACAAAGGTGTGCTTTTATTAAAAAAAATTACTCGTTAAGCATTTGTTTTGTGTCTTTTTGTCATCTGTAATTTAATCTCAGTTTTTAAACTTTATACTTTCTATGCTATACATAGCTGCCAGCATTCTGAGACTGGGTTTGAGAAAGCAGCGGGGGTGGAGCCGAAAGAGGGCAGGCTTACGTGATCTTGCGTGACCGATCAAGCCAACAATGCGGAGCTACTGGATGTCCAGTGCTCACCTCTTACTTATTCTGACAATGTATATCTTTTAGACACACATAAATTAAGTGTAATGCCAACTATACACATTACAAAGCACTACCCATGGTTAGCATGGTGCAACTTGATCAACGTTGTGTGAAGTATTGTATACCTCCCAATGGGACAGAGTCTCCCAAGTCATGTGCAAATAAGGATAGTTGAGAAGCACTGTACTGTGTAGTAAAGTGCTCCTCCATAATGCCTTAACATGCTGCCATTAATGGATGGCGAAGGAGGTTTTAGATCTCATTTACACTCTGTGTTTCAAAATTTCCCAATAATGATTAGGTCTGGTGTTTGGGAAGCATTTGGCTTTATCCTGGTGCTCATAAAACCACTTTTGGAATTCTGAAATGATTTTTAACACTTTCCCACTTGAAACTTATAACTGAAGCAGATACAGTCTGGCATTCTGGTAGATACCACCTGTTGCTTTGAAAGCTTACATATCAAAGTGCTACTTTTCAAACCTTTTAAAGCTGACATATATGTGCAAACTGCTGATTGTCAGTCAACCTATGTTTACTTACCTTTTTATCTGGGTTTGTCATTGTAATGTAATTATGTCCTTTCATGTGCCACCATGCAGTGGAGACAGAAAGTCATAGTCTAGTTTCTGCCTGCACGCAGTGCATGCAGAGAGGCTTTTTGAGGATGGATCAACACTGCATTGTTCCTGTCAATAACTAAGTGACACAGAGAAGTTGTTTCGGGGGACTGAAATAGCACAGAAAGGCTATTAGTTGAGCTGCAATAGAAAATAAAGGTTTTTTGTGGGACTGAAATGGTACATAAAGACTGCTTGGGGGGCTGAGATGGCATAGATAGGCTATGTGGGGGGCAGAGGTGGCACAGAAATGTTATTTGAGAGCTGAAATGGCACAAACTGGCTATTTGGGGACTAAAATGGCACAGAAAAGCTACTTGGGAGGCTGAGATTGCATGGGGATGCTTTTTGAGTGCCACAGAGAGACTGTTTGGAGGACTAAGATGGCACAGAATGTTTGTTAGTTGTCTGAGATGGCACAGCAAGGCTACTTGGGGAGTGAAATGGTGCATAGGCAGGCTATTTGGGGGCTAACAAGAAACAGATGCTGTGTAGGGTTGCCCAGTTCCCAGATACTTTTACTGTAGGAGATTCTGTCTTGGTGGAGGTAAAAGCATCTTGTGTAAATAACTCAGTAGAGTTTGATTTTCCCAGGATGTATTGCAGTGCAGATGGGGGTTTACTGGTACCAACCAGGCTACAAAGAGAAATTGGATACCTGTCATTGTAAGTAAATAAATATTATGCTTTCCTTATGTTTGGCCTTTGTGTGAAATATCTTGAAGATAATTTGATTTAGTGACAAATTTAGGATTCAACTCAATTCCAGCAGTTCATTTATTGTTGAGTTTAAAAAGTCCTTGTCTTCTTGATAAATAATATACTTGTAATTTGTCAAAATTGATTTTTTTTTTATCAAACAGTTACATTGTCTGTGTGTGTGTTTATTAGTAAGTGGGTTATTTTAAATTGTCCAAGCTTTTATTGGTGACTCTGTATATAAAGATGGGCATTAAGCTGTATCACTACAGAGTGTTCCCTTTTATCAGTTTATATTGTTTTTTATTTCTGTACTTGCTCTGTACTGTCTGAATGCAGTGTTGGGCAGAATCCAGCCCTGTTTCAGTGTCTATTCAATAAGTTATTTAGCTTAATATATTCATACATATGAACATTCTATGTTTTCATTCCAGTAATGATTACTGCTCCCTCTTGCTATGGAATATTAGGGGCATTAGTTATGTTGATCTGCAGTAAACCTCCTGTAAATCAAAGTGACAGCAGCCACATTAAAATTATAGTACAATCCTGACAGTGCATGTGGCAAAGTGCGCTGACTGTGCCACTTGATGCATTAAGTAAAACTCATTATGGTACTAGAAGTCAAGTCAAGTAGAGTATTAATCACCATAGCAGCAGAGTGTGAAGAATGGAGGTCTCTATTATCATTATGTTTAAGGGACAAGCTCGGTCTTGATTACACTACAGCAGAGAGGTATAAATGCCTAGTATATCATGTTATATGGAAAATGGTTATTATATTATTCCTATGCATAAGCATTTTTAGGACAGGGAAATGCGTGGGGCAACCACCCAATATGCCTAAAATACTGAGGGCCATTTAGGGCCTTGTTTATGAAAGAGGGAATTGCAAGGAATTGAGATGGAAATGTCAAACGTAAGACCAAAGTCCCAAGTTGGGGTTGAGGGAGTGATTGCATTATAGGGAGTGGGGTAAGGGAAATTGGTCCAGGGGGCCCAAGAAAATCTTTGCCCATGGTCCAATCAATATTAAAGATGGCCCTGACTACAGTGAATGGAATGCTATAATGTGTGATGAATAAAAGAGGCTCACACAGTGGCGCTATAGCCATGTGTGCCTGCGTAGAACAGAAACTCAAGACCCAAACGGTATGCTATTTGCATGGGCCACCACACTTTTGGGTTGCTCCAGCACACTGAGCACCAGCGCAAACCATGTATAAAGATTTTGGAGCTTTTCAGCAACCTCTACCAAACATTGTTTCTATAATATGAAAGACAAAATTTTAAAAAAAGTGCAATTTCATAATAAATAAGAAACAGAGCCTTTAAAAAAATACTGACATTTTTGTGGGCAGGAGTCTTTATACATCCCCTCCATATTTTTTAACTCAAATACTAGATGCATGTAGGTAGTCTTTTAAAATTTCAGATTTTAATTGAGTGAGATTCTTGCATGTGTGTGTATATATATATATATATACACAAATATATATATATTTATATAGTGTATTCTTGGCCTGCTTACAAATATTAGAATTAACCGTAGGCTTATATATCATGAATAAACAGTAATAGTCAATAAATTATTGTGCCAGTTTGGTATAAATTTGTTTTTTGACAAATCAGATGAAGAATTGCAATCTATTTGTACTGATGTCCTGGAACACATCACAGAATTATCTAAAACAGTATGGAGTCATGTGACCATATCAGGTCATGTGAAGCTATGCAAACCGTTATTTATGTCTTAAGTGTATACATATCTGAAACCTTTATTTTTAATAAAGCCTCCTTTGCAGACTTATAAAAATGTCATGAAACGCGGCCTATTTTACGATTTTACTATGGCCTTGTATGTACATCAACGAGCCAGGATAACGGGTCCTTTCCTGCTTCTGAATATTTAGATATTCGTAATGGAAGCAGACAGGGCTGTCCCCTGGCCCCGCTTCTTTATGCGTTAACGATAGAGTTTTTGGCCCAATACTTAAGAAATTCACACAGAGTGGAGGGGATAAGGAGAGGCCCGGAGGAACATCTTATAACCCTCTATGCAGATGACGTCCTCCTGACGTTGTCACACCCTCAAACTTCGGTACCAGCTCTTTTGGAAGCTTTAAAGATATATGGAAAATACTCAAATTATAGTGTTAATGTTGCCAAGACACAAATTATGTCCTTTTATCTGACTCCAGTGTGTCAACAGATATTGCAGCTCTTTGGGGGAGGGGTGACACCTCTGGATTCAATAGAATATCTAGGAATAAAGATTCCATCTCAGGTAAAGAATATAGTTCCACTAAAATATAATCTGTTACATAAACTGCGACAGCTCTCGGATAATTGGTCAAGGCTGGAGACCTCATGCATGGGTCGAATTAATGTTTTGAAGGCATACATTTTACCAAAATTACTATACTTATTAAGAGCCATTCCATATAAGGTACCTAGAACCACCCTGAGAGAGTTTGACATTTTGTTTTCAAGATTTGTGAGGGCAAATAAAAAAACACGCCTTCCAAGTCAGACCCTAAAACGAATCGTGCAAAACCTCGGACTGAGCTATCCAAACTTGAGGAAAATATATGCGGCATGCCAAACGGCACATGCACTGGCATGGAACACGCAGTATTGTAAAGTGGGTTGGATCACTCTAGAAAGAGCCCTATGTAATAACGTAGACATGTCACTGCTGCTCTGGTTACCTTTTAGATTTTATAAAAGACTTAAATTCACCCTCACTAGTGTAAATGATGTTATGTCCCTATTGTATAAGACAAAAAATGAAGCAGATATACAAAATATGTTTTCAATGTCTACCCCTTTACAGATTATTCAATTGTGTATCCCTAACATATCGCTACAGAAATGGAAGAGACTGGGGATTAATACTTTGGGATTAATAATTTGCTCCTAACTCTGGTGATCTGTGTTGGCGATGCCTCACGGCGTCTGGAACGCAGCATCACATTTGGTGGGATTGCAGGGAACTTATGCCCCTCAGGAGGAAGGTAGCTGAATTGTATAAGGAGATACGCGGTAGTGAGGAACCACTTGCATCCTATACATTCCTGTTTCATCTAGGAATCACGGATATAAACAAATGCCAGAAGATTCGTGCTATTAATTTATTCGTAGCATTTAAAATCTGCATCACGAGATACTGGAGACTGGCTTCCCCGACTTGGCCAGAGGTCAAAACACAGATTAACTTTCAGGCAAACGCAGAAAAATATTTTTTCCAACGCACCAATATTCCAGCAGATTGGGAAAAGTATTTGGGCATATGGACAAGATGGTCACAACTTCCTTAGAGGACACTGGGAAGGGTTACTCCCGAGTTGCCATGGAATAGCTATAATTTGGTTTCGACAGCAGAGATGGTGGGATTCGGCATGGAACCCTGAATCTCGGTATGGGCTATGTCTATAGATGTTTGCCCCTCCACCCCACCCCCGACCATAAGATGCCATATTGGTGTAATATCTGGGATCCCAGATGTTGAAGACACAGGACTGGGAGTGATTGATGGATGAGTTAAACGCTCTTGACCTAGTTTAATATCTTGGTCCCCCAGACAGGATTATGGAGAGACGGTCAAAGCGCAGCATATTGAACACGAGAAATGGAGACCTATATCTAAATTTTCATGAACTTCCTTGCCCTCTTTCAATGATTATTGGAGATATTAACTCTAGTCCACCCCCCCCCCCCGACCATTCCTTTTTTACTTGTGACCATCTTTGCCAATACCTAGGGGGGTGGGGGAGATGAGCGGAGAGAGGACAGGGTAATTTGGATAGAGCAGGCAGTGGTTGGCAACAAAACTCCCTAAACGGCACTTGTAGACTACGACGTGACCGAACAGAAGCCTTTTTTAATTTTGTAATGATGAATATAAAAACTGTTTTCTTTTTTCTTGTATGACTTTATGATAATGTTAATAAACAAATTTTAAAAAATGTCATAAAACATAATAAAGTATTGCATGGTGGATATATTTATAAATACGAAATTGTATATATCAATAACTGTACAGGGACTTGGTGTCCAGTGGACTCCATGAGACAAACATTGAGCAAACATACAGACAATTCAGTGAAAGGAGTAATTACCAACTCCACACTGTAAATGGTGCTTAATCTTTACAATTCACTTGTCTGTTCACTTTTAGTAACAGTTCCATATTGAAGGGTCAGCGCGGACAGCTGATTGGACTCAAGCTGACAGCACTGTTGAAAGTGTGCAGCATTCATTATTCAGTGTCCTGTAGTATAGCGGTACCAAATTGGGACTGTGCTGCTTAAATGACAACTGTAGCAAAAATATAAGTAATGTTTCATTTAAAGATTGTATCAAATTTAGAAAATTTTATTAGACATCTTTTAATGAAAGAAAATAAATAAAGTACCTTATTGAGTCCTCTTTGCTCTGTATAGATCTAATAGGGAGTGGACATGTTGTTTAGACCATTCACCTTGGTTCAGATGAAGGAAGATCTGACCGATCTAACCCAAGATTCTAAACCACATGTCTGCCCCCTGTTAGAGCTAAACAAAGCAAAGAGGGTTCAATAAGATACATTATTTATATTCTTTCATTAAAACATTTCAATGCAAACTATCTAGACTTGATGCAATATGTTGTGTTCTTAACACAATCTCTTTAGGCCTTCTCACTTTAAAAACCTTTCCAATGCTTTATATGTAATCTTCTTCCCTCAAGTCTTAATGGATGACCTTGTTTTCTTTGTGCAGATTTTCATTGACCTCTAATTATTTGGCAGCTGCAGATTGAAATATTTGTTAGTTTATTATCTATAATTAGTCTCATTATTCACATTTTACAATGTATCCTTCATAACCCCGTTTACTTTTAAAGGGACTAGAATAAAAAAAAAAATGTATACATTCGATGAGACAATCCAGCGTCTGGGACACATAGTGAAAGCCTATAGCGTATGTGCAGCATTGTGTGCTGTAGTGTTGATAGCACTGACAGTGACACTGCTGACACTGATATCTCAAACAGCACTACTGTGCATGGACTCAATGCTCAAGCTCCTGATTTGAAGTGGTTCCGATGTATGGTATAATAATATGCATTTCCCAAATTATGCTCTTTTTGAAAACAAACAGTTTATTTTAAATTTAAAAAACAGATTTTTGTTTTTCTTATTCTTTAATTCTTTTCCTTTATTTATAGTAACAAAAAGACAAATTGAACATGTACAGGATATACAGAAGGGGCAATAAATACATAGTCAAACACAGATTCTCAATAACCTTATTGTCATATATGCTTAACAATAACGACCGAATCAAACATTTAATTAACTACCAAAAGTGACTTATGCAGATTATACCCAATAATATAAATACAGTATATCCATACTCAGACAATAACATGCACTCATAACCATTCACACTACCACTCTTCACACACACGCAGAAGATCCTGCACTTGGTAATCTGGGCATCTCCAAAAAAACAAAACAAAAAAAAAAAAAAAGATTTTTGTTCACTATGCTGCTCAATTTCTCAGTGATAGATAAACATATGCCATTTTGTCTAATATATATATGAGAAAAAATGGCATGCTCAATTGCATATATTATTATCTCAACAGAACAAATCTACAGGTGTTGTTAGTGTGTATATATATATATATATATATATATATATATATATATATATATATACACTAACAACACCTGTAGATTTGTCCGTTGAGACATTTTGAAAATATTAACTCGCAAATAAACCTAAAACAACACTCATGGTTAAAAAGAATCTATGAATCTATTGTATTAAATCAAGAGGTGTTAAAGTGCTCTCAGAAAAAATATCCAAATGCACATCCTACAAAAAAACAATATGCATTAACAAATTCAGTGTTGTGCTCAGTTTACCAAACCTTCCGCTAATTAGATCTACAATTCCAGTCATGAGAAAAATTGTGCAGCTTTCTTTTGAAGTATCTAGATGTTTGTTTACTAGGCAGACAGTCCTTTGAATTTAGGAAGTCCTTCGAACTGCAACAGACCTCCAATTTCATAGACATAAGATGAATACAATTTTTCTTGTAATTAGATTTTTTTTAGTGTCCACCATAATTATATTAATGCAAAGTATAAAGCCTCAACAGTGATCTTCTATCAGTAACACATAATTAGGCTTCTCTAAAAAGGCTCCACTGCTCTTGTAACCTTAATATCCTCTACCTACTTTGTTAATACTACTAACCCTTTAAAGTCCAATACAGTGTCATCTCTCAATGACTGATAAACTGACAATTATTTTTACTGTGAATGTAGAGCATACAAAATTATCGAAAATTATCAATATTTTGTATTAGCAAAATTACAAGTGAAAACCTAAATTACTTGCAGAATGCAAATTACACATTTCCCATTGAAAAGCAGTTCATTTGCATACCGTGCCACAGGTGATGTCATAAGCAGGAGACTCCACAGACACATTTAAAACACATTTTTCTCCTAATTTAGGCATTTGCTATTTTGGAAATACAATGTATAGATCATGTTCAATCATTGAACAGTAAAAACAATTTTTGGGTGATAAAGTCCCTTTAAGTCTATAATATTTTATCCATGCCCCCTGCTGCAACGCACCTGTGGGCATCCATATTAATGTTTCCAGAGGTGGACAAAATGTCACTTACACCCTCGTTGGATAGTTCCTTACCTCGGTTCCTAATTGCTTACTCTTCAAGGCTTGGGAAGGGGATGCTTGTTGGTCTGAGCTGTGTCTCTTGAACACAGATGTAGACTAATATGGATTTGCATACCAGTGAACAAATAGGTTGTTAGAAGTGCAAATATTGTGGAAGTACTTCAAATAGTGCTGTATACACTGAGAGGCAATCTTCACAATTACCCCAAAAATCAAGTGCATGTATACTAATCGAATACTTCCAAACATTGGTATCTTATTATTATTGCTTAAAAAGAGGAAAAGCAGAAAGAAATCCTCATTGTGTAGTCATTTTCATATATTCAGACTGAATACAACTCTTACATTGAGGAGAGCAATACTGCTCAATCTTGTGAGTTCCTTGACCCAAGGCAGCATCTGTAGACTTACAGCCAAGTAGAATAAGCTTCTGTTCTTCAGTCCCTATAGGTAAGCTTGATGACTAATAATTACATAGAGGACCCGAGTTTAAGAAAATCAGAACTGAACCCCCTTCTGGGGCATGTGGTAACCCTGGATTAATCATCAAGCTCACCTATAGTCGTATATAGGAGCTGTTTAGCAGAAGGCATTTGTACATGGTTGTCAGAGCCTGGTGGTTGAAGATTGCTACTATTTATCTTCTCTTTTTTTTCGCAATAATTCAAAAGTTATAAATGTTATGGTAAATAGTCTCATAATAAATAATTTGTGATGCTCTAGATACAGACACACAAAGCAACAAGACTGACAAAAGTTCCACAGAGATGGAATATTGTTTTGCCCCTCTTTCCCCTTTCCTTATCACCTGTACAGTTGCCCCTGGTACAGGTATTACATGCTATACTAGAGTGCTGGCTGATATTGAGATAGAGTTTTATAGGGGCAGTAATGCCAACATTTTCAAACTATGATTAAAGTGACCTTGTTTGGCTGACTGTTTCACTTTTTAACATTTTATTTCTAACACATTTAATTACTGATACTATAGGTGAGAAATCAAACAATCTGGCTCTTACTTTGCTCCGTGGTCAGTACATGGAAGGGGTTGATCCGTCCTGTTGTTTTCAATCATTCCTTTCACCCTCAGTTTTTGGTACCTGTTCTTTGTGTTGAGGTGACACATGTAAATCCCCCGCTTTGCAAAACTATTAACAAATATTTAAGATTATCAGATTAACACTCTGCCAGAGCATAAAAGTCTGCTTCTAACTCTAACGCATGTTTTGAAGAATCCAGCAAGCAAATATCTCACTTCTTTTCTATTTTTTTATGTAACTTCTTTTATATAACTTCGTTTATATCTTAAATAAACAGTGATATCTTCAAATACAACACGATCAAAAGATAATTTATTAAGTGACTAAATCAGAACAGGACTAATGTATAGACACTTGCAATTTTGACATTACTTTGTAAATCTCTTGAAAATGAAAGCATATGCTGCAAAGTAAGTGCAAACTTAATTATTAAACAAAAAAAAATGATAACCCATTTTATAGTTACAGTATCAGGCCCAAGTCATTGAAAGTATCTAATGTGTAAGACATTACAGTGATTTCCTACAAAAACCTATTCATGTGTAAAGCCATTATTAAAACTTACATTGGCTATTTTGAGGAATTTATTAGTCTACTCAATAAAGAAATTATTTGCAGTGAAATGAGAGGGGAATTTCAAACTTTGGGCAATGTAGCTGAGTTGATAACATTCTCCTGTGGACCTACATGAGAAAATTTCTCTAACTCAGCTACTTTGGTCTTAAGTTTGAAATATCCATCTCAATTCCCTGCAATTCTCTCTTTATTGAGTCAGCCCTTTAGAGAAAGTGTGCCATATTCTTAAGCACTTATCTTGTTATTGCCTCCCTGGACTTAACATTGGCCTCAAGTAAACGGCCTGGGTGGCAACCCTAATTCTAATATGTGTTTTCATTTCCAAATATTTTAATATAATGTATAGTATAAAAGCAAATTGGCTGGGGCTTATTAATGACAAAATAATACTGGCATATTATTGGGCAAATTGGCTGTGGCATATTAATGGATAAATAATACTGGCATATTGAAGGGCAAAATAATACTAGAATATATTAAATGGGAAAATACTGGCATGTATTGAATGGCAAAATACTGGCATATATTTCAGCTTACTGGATTTTTTTTCATCTGGCCTTCAGATATGAAAGGCAGAGTGATTTAACACCTGTTTAAATTTGTCATCCATGTGACAAAATGAAAAGTATGGCGTTTGCAATAAACTTTGCATAAAATAGTTAATTTGCATTTAATTTTAATGGTCTCAGGCAAAATGGTCGGCCCTCACACTTTATCAAATCTGGCTCTCTTTGAAAAAAAGTTTGGACACCCCTGGCCTATGGCCATAGGCTTAACAGTGTTATCCACCTGCTGGTAAAATACTGGCTTGGTATCAACCTTAACTCCCCAAGGCAGAGAAACTACAGTGCCCTCAACTGCCCCACAAGTTGTTACACTAAAGCGCACTATGGGTGTGTAGTATTGTATTTTACTGCATGCCTGCAAGAAAGGGGCGACAGCCAGGGATAGGCCAATTATCCATACATCGACACCAGTGTCCATGGCAAGGTCTGTAATGGTCCATACAACATCATTAAAATGTCTGTCACAAAGTCCAGTCAATTTCCACCTTGAACAATATTGGTGCCTTCATCTGGTAGCCAGTGCCACTACTGTTTGTGGTACAGCCTCTCTCTTACTACCCTGAGCCACCTGCACAGAGTTCCAGGACATTTGAACCTCTGTAGACTTTTACCAGATTGCTGATGTTACACCTTGAGTGCAGCTGGACACTCTGTAATTATGAGGTCAGACTATACGTGGCATTCAATTGTAACTGTAAAATGTGCACACAATAAAATGGAATAGAATATTAAAACGCGCGTGGGCCTGCAACTTATGGATTTTTTGGCCTGAAGGAGCTTATTGCATTGCTAATATCTATTTCTGGACTGAATCATACCTCAGCTGTTTTGTGAGTTCATACACATTTGATTTAAATTCTCTCAGATCAAAGACACATCAATATTTATATAGTTAGAGCCAGTGAGCTTACAGACATCATTAAACAGTAGATTGTGATGAACAGACAAGGAAATAGCAAATAGAAAAAATAGCCAAGCAGGAAAGAAAGGTAAGTTAAAGAACTTTCACTTATCAGTTCCCCACAGTTTATTCTAGTCTAAGACCACAGAAAATCCAATACATCCGTCCATTAACCATAACTAAGAGCAAGCAAAAGGAGAGTTGAAATAACATGCTGGGTCAAGTCTATTCATCTACTTTGTTGGTTTATACTGTTGGAAAACACAGAGTGAAACATCTACATTTACTTTACAGAATTGACAATTTGCTATGGCTTCCATAGGCTTAGCATTGACTAATAGTTTTGTTAACGCTACATTCGAAAAATGATGAGACAATAAAGAGATCTAAAATATGCAGATTTTTTGTGCATAACATGAGACATTTTCAAACCTTTTTATTTTGGTGCAGTTGTTCTTTTTTTGGTGATTTGTCCTGTAAGTTGCGAGGTGGGGCCTCCATAGATCAGACTTACTTGTCCAACACATCCCACAGATGCTTAATTTAATTGAGATCTGGGAAATTTGAGGCCAGGTCAACACCTATCTATATTGTGTTTCTCAAACCATTCCTGAACTATTTTTGCTTTGTGGCAAGGAGCATTATCCTGCTTAAAGAGGTCAATACCATCAGGGAATAGGAATACAGTTTCATTGAATGGTTGTACATGGTCTGCAACAATGGTTAGGTAGGTGGTAATTGTCAAAGTAACATCCACATGAATGGTAGGACTTAAGGTTTTCTGGTAAAACATCATACTGCCTCCACCGGCTTGCCACCTGTCGGTGGTCATAATGTTTTGGCATAATGTGTATGTACAGACACTAATTGGTTAATAAGTACACAATTGTATGCTTTGCTTTAGCCACTGTTATCCATAGTTCCAAATGTGCTGTACTGATATGGCATTGTACTTTTTCTAGCTAAAAATTAAATATTATTATGCTTTGCATCAATTGAACAAATAAAATAAATATAAATGTTTATACCAATGACAAACACTTCAAATTGTTTGTTTTGTTTTACATTAATTCGAGGGCTTGTTCTGCATTATCCATTACATTGTTTGCTAGCCTATGGTATACAAATCAGAGAAAACCACACTCCTGAGTTTTCAATCTCAAGACACTTGCATTTATTCTTCACTTGTAATTTAAAATAGAGAATTCTTATCTGCATTCATTTCTTACATCATTGCTTTAGCACTTTGCAGATTTTATCTGAATGTGGCTTTTATAACCTTTTGCAAATTGGCATGATAACAGATGCATCAGCAGTTTTCAATCCCGTTGCTGTTTTGATGCTGCACATCAACTATACTGATATATTAACCCTTCTGAGTGTCATAAAGGACAGTCTAACAGAGGCATATGTTTATAGCCAGTACAAGTTAAGAGTCCTCATAAAAGTGGATAGGTTATGCACTGACTGATCTTTTTTCTTCTGGAGGACAAATGGACAGATTCTCCAGATCTGGCCACCCTCTTTGGGGATAAAAAAAAAGAAAAAAAACAATAGTTCTTCTTCATACAATTTGGTCTCACATAGTTGCTAACAATCCTGATTTTGCCTTAATACCGTATTTTTTGAAGTTCTAGCTCATCAAATTCGGGTGTGGACACTTAACTTTCTGCTTTCTCTGATGATAAGTATTCACTAACTGAACCCAAGGACTGTGGCAGAGGTTCTACCCATGTAAAATATGTGGCATACTTCAAGTTTCTTTCTTATGACTTCAGCATCCAACACTCCACAGAATGGTACCATTCCCACATTATCAACAAGCCTTCTAGATAGATATACCATTAAAAATGCAGTGTCAAAGAGTTAATGATACTCTTCTGTGCATAACTCCAAATCAGCTTTACATTTTTTCAAGCATTCCACACTGGCCACTCATTACACTTGCCAGTAGACTATACACTAAATTATGAGGTTGCTGCAGCACCATTATGAGACATGCCAGCTTCCAGGGTTTAAAAACCTGGAAGAGCAAAGACCGGAAGAAAAAATTCTGAGCTATGATTATCATATTCCATTTCATGATGGAAAGGTGACTTCAAATACTAGATGCCTCAAAAAAAATGGTTAAACTGATTAAAGGCTTTTTGTCATCTTATTAATCTGAATATATGCACATACATAAAGCTCTCATGTAATCAAAGGCATAGTGCAAGACCTAAAGAAAGAGATGAATCATCCCACATAATATCTCTCTACTAAATTTCCGTTACATTTCTATGTTTTTGTCCGGTGGGCAATTTCTATTGCTTTTAGCAGGATGAAAGCTAGTTTTCTCATTTATTCTCAGGATCAGGAAAATCTGAGATTTCACACACTTTTTTTTTTTTATAAGGCATTTTAAAGAAATGTAATTTAAATCTGGCAAAGAGAAGATAGAGCAAATTCTTGTACTTTAAAGGGCAAAAAAATACTTTAAAGATTGCACCTGCGCAAACTATCAGATGCTTTTCGTACCTTATTGAAGTCGGAGAACCTCTGCAAAACACTGTTTCATGAGGTTCTTCTCCGGCACTGTAATTTGTGGTAATGTATAAAAAAGATGCAAGCAGCAATTGTGCCTTTTTTTAAAATTAACTTTACAACACATTACAGTGCAGGAGATTTTATACATACCGTATATACTCGATTATAAGCTGACCCGAATATAAGCCGAGGCACCTAATTTTACCACAAAGAACTGGGAAAAAATATTGACTCGAGTATAAGCCTATGGTGGGAAATGAGGCAGCTACTGGTAAATATTGCCCCCAATCTGCCATTTAATATTCCAGGATATTGCCCCCAATATGTCATTTAATATTCCAGGATATTGCCCCCAATATGCCATTTAATATTTCAGGATATTGCCCCCAATATGCCATTTAATATTCCAGGATAATGCCCCCAATATGCCATTTAATATTCCAGGATATTGCCCCCAATATGTCATTTAATATTCCAGGATATTGCCCCCAATATGCCATTTAATATTCCAGGATATTGCCCCCAATATGCCATTTAATATTCCAGGATATTGCCCCCAATATGCCATTTAATATTCCAGGATATTGCCCCCAATATGCTATTTAATATTCCAGGATATTGCCCCCAATATGCCATTTAATATTCCAGGATATTGCCCCCAATATGCCATTTAATATTCCAGGATATTGCCCCTTAGTATGCTCGTTATGCCACCCTCCTCCCCCCCCTTGCCCAGACCCCAGTACTTACCTCTTTGCTGCTCCATCTCCTGGTGCTCTGAAGGTCCGTGGCTGTGAGGGAAGCGTTGTGAGCTCCCCTCCAGCCACGCGGATCAATAAAGTTTGTTTAAAAAAAAAACACTTTGTTGACCGCGCGGCTGGAGGGGAGCGCACAACGCTTCCCTCACAGCCACGGACCTTCAGAGCACTGGGAGACGGAGCAGCAAAGAGGTAAGTTTTAGATTTATTATTTTTTTGAGACGCTGACGCGGGTATAAGCCGAGGGGGGCATTTTTCAGCACAAAAAATGTGCTGAAAAACTCGGCTTATACTCGAGTATATACGGTAATTCTTTATGTATTGAAAAGTTCCATGATTACTGAGCTCTTCTAACAATATTTTTTAACTTGTCTGCAACAATTAGCACATCTTGTCATACCAGGTTCTGGCTATAACAGACAGGACTGAGAGCCTCAGAATTCCAACCATAGGATGCCTGCTCATGCCCCCAAAGCAGGGTTACATTCAGGGTCACAGAGGGGTTAGGGTTATAATTAGTGTTAGGGTTAGTGCTAGGGTTAGATTTAGGATTACAGTTAGGGTGCTGATAAGGATTGGGATCAAAAGTTCACTGTGGGAGAAAATGGTTAGGAAACAAAATACCCTACTTTCAGTTATTGCCCTATAACTTAAAAAAAAAAAAAAAATAGAACACTATGTGAACATTGTATGTATTTATAAACTCAAGACAACATTTTAAAAACTATTGAGACAGGGTATTTTTTTTATATTTGTAATTATGTAAAAGATTAGAATTTGTTTTACATCATATGCTATGATTTCTTTTATATTAAATTATACGATTTGATCTTAAAATAATGGTACCTAAAGAAAGCCAATTTTATGGCAATAAAAACAGTTTATAACATGTTTGGATACATTAAAACAGCATCCGGGAGTCAGGCAAGGCAGGAAGAGACTGAATTCAGATTATTCATTCAACAGGTATATTGAATGGCTTGTGAGGTCATTGGAGGTGTGCCCTCATTAAAATATCAAAAGACAAATGTTGTACAGGAGCATTGACAACAGTTTGTCACTCCACCACAAACAGTACAAAAATTCCCAAACAGTCCTTTCACTAAGGGGTTTACAACAAGATTCATGGTGAACTAAATGCTCTTAAACGACATAACATTGTTCTCTGCAAATTCAAGTTGGGTCTTTTTTTTTTTTTTTATAGTATCTGGCTAAAAGTCCTCAACATTAATCTATTTTTGCTAACAGTGCAATTAAATATTGCGTAGATCCTCCAACACTATTCATTTTTTTTTGTTATCGATATCAAAGCTAGCCCAAGTGACAGCAACACTTACAAATGAATGCTCCATTAAATGTTGAGGGTCTTGCATTTCATCTTAATGGTCTGATGATTTCAGCTTGACAAATCCAATATTGAGAACTCTGAGCTAAGCACATTCTAAATGGACTCTTAGCAGCTAAGATGCTTTATCAGCCTGTCTGCCAATTTAGCTCAGACAGGGTGAGAAAAGCGTACAGAAGCCATTCATTGTAACTGAGAATTTTCCACCTCTGACTTATATTTTAAACACATATTTAAGCAACGTTGTAAAATCACTGGTTGCTAACACTGTTTCAAGACATGATTTCTCCAGAGTAACTTAAAAAATGAACCATCTGCACAAGCTTTATTAGGAAATAGGTACTTTGAGACTTTAAATGTCTGCAGCAAATAAACCAGTGGAATATGGTGTTTGCATTTTGGATGCTCTATAAATATTGTTTAGTGACAATGTAACTGCATTATAACCTAAATAGAAGTTATAGTTAATCATCACTGTTGCCATTTTATCTGTCTCTCCTTCCTTATGTTAGTCTTTTCATGTTTTGTGTTGTGCAAAATGGCTACCGTATACATGTCACCTGTAGAGGCTTCCGTGGAGCAATACAAGACAGCAAAGGACTATATTTGCTGTGAGAGGTAAGACGCACCAAAATAACAGACAGAAACTTCAGAGATTATGTGATAGTTAAAAACAATGGATTGTATGCACTAAAAGGTGGTTACAGATGAGCTGGGGTGAGATTTACATTAATTAAATATTTAGAAACACTTACTTTTCAACAGTACAATATGGAAGATCAGGAGAAACTAACCAGGTTTGTCCCTGAACACTGCACAATCCATTTGATCCCACCATTTTATGAACAGATGAATAAAGGACTAATAATAGGCTGTGGAGAACAGTGCCTGTTTAAGACATTTTAGGCCTTTGGGCTACAGATTCTGTGAGACCCCAGTAATATTGGGGTACTTGCCCCAGCCCCCTGGACTTACACCAGCACTTAGATTGCAGTCACAGGACTTTCCCCATGGCTTGCACATATAAATATCAGGCAAAATCAGTAGTAATGTATAAACTTGGCATATCATGCAAAAAAATGCAGTAATATATACAATTGGCATATGTCAAAATCAGCAGTAATGTATCAATTTGGAAATTAATTTTATGGAAAACACTATTCTACAAGTAGTTTAGTTATTGATGGACACACAGAACCCTGTGTGGTGAACCTCATACTTCATACTTTTCTACCACTGCCGTATTGTAATTACAGTTATGTTTATGGGGGACATTATGTTTAGGGGTAAGCAGACATATACGTTAGAGTTAGAAGGCACATTAGGGTTATAATATAATGCCTAACCCTAATGTCTTTATGATTATTGGTTATTGACCTCTAAGAAGTGCCAACAAGCTCTCATGACTTTACTTATGAACATGTAGAGAATGGTTAACGAGCTCCTCTAATCCTCCCCAGGGAACAGAGCACTGGTAATCTTGTACATCTTATAAACAGCTCAATAAACATGTATCAAAATGGGTGAAAATTACTATTTCACCCTGTAGAGTCTATTCATCAGCTTGAAAAAGTATGCTTTCTAGAATAACATAGTTAATTTGCGCAAATTGAATTTATCTCCATTCTTCCACTTTGTACATCTTCCCCTACTTTTCTTATACTCTCCATCACATGTATGAAACCTCTTTATTAAGCTACTAAATGAATCCCTTATTCTTGGCAAAATCAAATAAAGACCAACGCATTTTACGGTTATATTACTCACTAACACAGGAATATCAAACAGGGAGCTCTTTAGCTGACGTTTAATTATCGCTCCCATGACCCTCAGACTGTTTACATCATGCAAAATCCTGCCTGGGCCCTATGGGAGTCATAATTCAACAATAGCTACAATTTGCATTTTTGTAATGAAGTGCTTTCAAGTTAACACCATTTAAAAGCAAAGTAATGAAACTCTGGCAATAACACATTTATTATGTTATTTTCATTTGTAACAATGCATTAGTATTATTCTTGCATGTCTTATATTAGAGACACAACAGATCAGAAAATATTAAATTGCTTGTAGTCATTTCTAAGTTACAGATGCCGTTCCCAATATGAATTATGCTAAAAGCAAAAACATAATGAGAATATGTATATTACTAGCTAGGATTTTTTATTATTACATTTTTATAATGAGTGGAAAAGACAGTTTTCAAGAAAAAAAAATGTCAGACAATTAAGCTATAAGTGATTTGTGAAAGACGGGAGACATTTGCGAGTAGGAATATCTATTTTCTAGGATTGCCTATAAAGTAAAGACATACATATATTAAACATAGAAATGTTATACAAATGGTACATGGTTTTACTAACACAATATACCAAAAAAGGTATTGACACCTCTACATGTACATCTTGGAATAGAGAGAAAAGAGAAAAGAAACATAATAGAAACTGTATTATACATTAAACCGGTTGTCACCTAAATATAGTTTAATCTATGAATGAAGAGAATGCAAAATACTCTATAAACTCTGTTAGCAGAACTGCAAGCATATGCATAAGGATGAGAAAAAATTGTGAGAAAAAACTATTTTTATTGCATCGTTACTTATATACCTAGAATAACCTTTCTTTTAAAGTAATAAAGGCACTTTAAAAGGATTCAAGACTACTTGAAAGAACAAATACACGTTTTCAGTATATTTCTGAAAAACAAATATACTTTTTCAGTATAGGTAGACTAGATGGCACCAATGTATTTTTAGAACTTATAGGGCTTATGTATAAAATAAGCTCTAATAGGGGCACTATCTTTTGCCAATGTACATTGTTAACTTGTCACATCTGTTGGTAGTTACAGCAATATATGTCTCAGTCCTGCACTTCTGGAATGTTCCAGCATTCTTGTGTAGCCTGTGTACTGAAAAGTGTTTAAGAAAGGACAGATAACACCTACCAAACACTATTTAGCAGAAGTGTAATTCATTGCACACAAAGGTGGCAGGGTTTAACAAAAGGCACAATTGCTGTTATAAAATAACCTCCTTCATTTCAAGTCTGGCTTTATTGATGTTGCTTGTGTTTTATGACTAAACTTAGGACTTCCTACGTTGATGTAGACTCCCAGGCGGTAACAATTCCCAGAGAAATGTGTGCCCATCCGAGATCCAGTTATTTTAGTACTGAACTTCTTCGCAAGTGCCAGTCACTGACATTATTCACTCCTGGATGTGCAGAAAGGCAATAATACCCCTTGATTACAAAGCTTCATACTGTAGCAATACTTTGTTACCTGACACTAACTGCTCTAACTGCTTGTATACAAAGAAACATGTCTAATTATGTATTCACTCACTGTTTTGATAATAAGATGCTGTCAGCTCTTCTTTATTGGCTTGCAGAGGAATTTCTACACAGTCGTTTTCACATGGTTTCAGAGTTGTTTTTAGCTATCAAATTGCACTGAACTTTGCTACATAGCTGTGGCTGCTAATCTGAGAGAAGAATCTTGGCCCAGATGAGTCATATCTTGCTTCATCTGCTCCAAGCTTCTAAAAAAACATGTCCACCCCTGGATAGAGCTATATGGAGCAAGCAGGTCTCAGTAAGGTACTTAATACTATTTGAATTTTTTCATTACAGAATTTCAGTTTAAAGCATCCATAATTGATGCAATTTTGTGTACATTCTTTGCCCACTGTTGTCATTTATAGCCACAAAAATTATATATTGCCTTTTTTTCAGGATCAGAAAGGCTTTCTTTTGTCACCATTATTTTGCTTGCATACAATTTACAAAAACAAATTAAATAAAATATGATGGAAAAAAAAAACATATTTCTAAATTTAACTAGAGAAATCTTTTATGCATTTAAAACAGCTAATTAAAAAAATGCTAAATAGATTCTAGTACAGAGTTTAGAAATACCCCATGTTTTTAAATCCTTTTACTTTTTTGTATTTTTTTTTCATAATTACTTATATTGATATTGCAGCCAAAACCCTAACCTGAAGTCTAACCCTAGCCCTTAGACAAAGTTAAAATAAAAAGTTGCTTGGAGGATATGGGCATGCTGCCAGCAAGGAAGCTGGTTCACAAGAATATGGAGACCTATAAAACAGGAAACTTTCCGTAGATTAAGAAACATCAATTCCTGCCCGAAAAGCAAGTTGATTTCTTTAGAGATGTGTCTGAATGGGATAAGACAGGTGGTGTGTGAATTCCCAGCCTACTAGCCATATGAATGATGGAGTATTATTAATAAAAATGTGACACTAGACTCAGGCGCACGCAATTGAGGGGGCACATTATTGAAAGCTACACAACACACGTATAAACATAAGATAAATTGATGAATTGATATTATTTTTTCTGTAAAATAACTGCTATTAATTCTAAAGAGGATACCATTTTCTATTCTTGCCACTGGAGCTAGTTATGACTCCTACCAGAAAGGCAGGGTTAGGCACCAAAATGCTCGGGTGAACATTTTCTGTGTTCTGGAACAGAGACTGTAACGATAGTCTATGGACCTTCACAGACGTTAACATATACAGTGGTGCTCTTGCCTGTGTTCTTGCCATGGACACTCTGAAAACCCACCTTATATCATGACTCAATCTATTTACCTATGAACAGGAGGTTCATGAGCACCTCTCTGCTAAGAAGCTTGCATGCTTGGTTTATACATATACATAAAGTACTTTACAGCATTTCTGTGTCAAATAATAGACTTAATGCCTCTGAAAATATATATTTTTTGTGATGTAGAGGTGTAGCCATATTTGGTATGCATGATTTTCTTCTCTTATCTGTAAATGTCTGTATTTATAGCAGACGAGTCAATGGAAATTAATTCAAACAAACCCATGTTTTGCTGAAATTTCTACAAAGGCCAATACTTAAAACTACAGTTGTTTTGAAAGAAGACAAGAAAAAGTTGTCCAAACATAAAAAGTAGGTATTAGTATAGAAATATGGTTGGGCAAAACTCACACTGAATCTACAGCTTCTTACTTGAATATCATTAACTAGGGACGTTTGTTTACTTCAGCAATGATAAATCTAAAGTGATATGTTTACAAAATTAAATGTTTTTTTTCTAGGGTTTTATTATTAAAGTTCATTTTTTTTTTTTACTATTTCAGAGATGTGGCACATAAAAGAGGGAAAACTGTTTATGTGTCTTTTCCCTCCAAAAACACATGTACTTGTATATTCTGCTCATGGTATACAATCTAATCTGAGTTTGTGATAAGATCTGTTATTGTGAACACCTTTCTCCAGGCCAACACTCAATTCCATTAAAACAGCTGGTTCAATTATTCTATGTAGAGCTTTAACAAGGGTCTTGAATCATAATCCAGGTTGACTTAAAATCAATCAGCGTGGGATTGTTTCCTTTGCCCGGTCACTTGGGGGATGCTTTAAGGCAACTGTTAAAATACTCATGGCAAAGGCAGCCGCACTGTTGCTAATTCAATTGTCTCTGGGGCACAAAGAGGAAGCAAGTGCAGGGAAAAAATCTAACAGAACAAGAATCTGAAATAGCGATTACCGGAAGAATGGTACAGAGTTAAAGTTGTTGAAATGGAATGATATGTAATTCAATAGGGTGTAAAGGTCCATGGTACTTGATGGCATGTATAGAATAATAGATAAGGTACAATAAAAGAGAGAAATGTGTCCTCATCAAAAGTTTAATGAAAGGATTTATATATATATTAGTTTAACGGTTCAAGTATTTCGTTACAGTTTCTAAGAATGAACATTTTAAATACCATGAAAACATTTTTGACAGATAAATTATTATTATTTTTTTTTTTTTTAAATAAAATGATCATAGGGAACAATTATTTTGTAGGTGGTGTAATTTATCTTAACCATTTTTACATCTTCTTTATATTGAGATGGTGATATTGTATAATGTTCTACATAGCACAGTCTTAAGTAGATCAAATAGAAAAAGAGAATAGAAAGTAAAGTCATTAACAACTACAAAGGCTTTTAACCCTTCATTAGGACAAAAGAGCATCAGGTGTATTTCTGGATAAACCCCACTATTCAAGTGTTTTCAGTAAAGCAGTAAGAAGATTTTTTTTTTTAGTATCACAAAAAATGTTTTGTGATTTAAAATAAGCTTATAGTTATTTATTCTTCTTCAATATTTATGTTTTTGTGGATTGTTTGAACCTTCCCCGTTTAGGACAGTAATGGCTTACCTTAATTGACGATGAGTCAGACTTAAGGCTGACTGAGCAGTATGGGATATGTAGTTCTCAAACATTTGCAGTGCCAAGGTTGGCCATCACTGCATTAGGATGACATTTTCAAGCAATAGGGTTCAAGTCATCATAAAAGGAATAGAAGAAGTATGTGGTAATTGCAGGGCCGTCTTTAATAGTGACTGGACCCTGGGCAAGCATTTGCTTGGGCCCCCTGGACCCTTCCCCCTCCCCTGCATGCAATCACTCCATCCATCGCAATGTTACCCCCCCCCCCCCCCCCCCCACACACACACACAAAAAACATAAAAATAAGCACACACACAATTGGACTTTTCTTGCAGTGAGTATTTTTATTGCACTGAATAAAATGTGTATATTACGTGTATAATTGCAGTGTATAAACTGTATATTTGGATACAAAATGTGTATATATGGCTACAATATGTAAACCATCTTACTATGCAACACTGCACTACAACTACTCATTACCTAAATGACAAAAATATACACAGATATTAGAGAGCACTTACATATGTTCATATATATTTATAAATATCTATACACATCTCACTCTCTCTCACTAGTTGCATTTATACTTATATGGACTTCTTAATATTATATTCAACTATTTTCATATGTAATAAAAATGTTATTGAAGAGTTGCATTTCTTGTTTTTATTCCCTTTTTCTGCACCCACATTGCAGCTAAAAGACTTAACACAGCCCCATAGAGTAGCCACAGCACTTGTCATGCACCTATATTGCACCCACAGCACTTGTCTTGCACCTATATTGCACCCACAGCACTCATAGAACCCACACAATTTTGCATGCTACAGTGTAATATTGTGCCAGTCAGATACCAGGGATATTGTGCCAGTCAGATGCCAGTAATATTGTGCCAGTCAGAAACCAGTAATATTGTGGCACTCAGAGCCCAGTAATATTGTGCCATTCAGAGCCCAGTAAGATTGTTCCAGTCAGAGCCCAGTAATATTGTGCCAGCCAGAGCCCATGAATATTGTGCCAGTCAGAGCCCAGTAATATTGTGCCATTGAGATGCCTGTAATTCCTCCCCCCCCCCCAACCCCCCCCCCCCCCAGTACTTACTGAATGCTTCTGCTCTGTGTCCCCGGCCGGATGTCTCCTCCGTGCAGTCTTCCCTCCTGCACGGAGGAGGGAAACAGTGACGTCACATCCAGCGTCATTTTTTTGCGGCTTGCCGGAAAAAATGTTTACAAGCGCAATGCGCTGTGAACATGGCAAGCAGGGGCTGGGGGCCCACGGGACAGCTGCCTTGGGCCCCCCAGGAGTAACTGGGCCCAGGGCAGCTGCCCCGTTTGCCCCGCGTTAAAGACGGCCCTGGGTAATTGTTGTATGGAAAAACGAGGAAAGATAATAGAGAGCTAAAGGCACTTGCGGTGTGGAGATAAATCAAAAATTGGGGGTCATCAAAGATACTTTAGACACAATGGTCAATTATTTAAGAAGTTAAGAAATATTTCCAATGCTTCTACAATTAGTTCAGACAAATGGGTAACTTGCTTCCATTGTTTGTGGCACTGATTCTCTGTTAAGATCTTATTGATCTACAGGCCTCCAAGAAACATTGCATTGAATGCTCTGGGCCTACAATAGGTCTCTGAAATAACAAGGATATAAAGTTGCCACAGAGCCATATATAGTTTACTATCAAACCATTATTTACTAACAGAGCCATACTTTATGTATATGTGTATTTTTTATGTATATATTTTCTTTTTGTAGGATGTGGGAGAGCAAGCACTTATCTCTACAGTGGTTGCCATAAGGATTATACTTGCTATGTAGAGATATGTTTTATGTTTTAGTGAATATAAGGTGCATTGCTGATAAACCTTTAATTTCACATTCTCAGTAATAGAAGGACAGGTTTGTACTACAACACCGTCGAGGAAGTAGGTCACCTTGAACAATGATGATGCCTAGCTGCCTATCCCTATTGTTGACCTTATGTATATGAACTGTTATGAAGATTAGATACCTTTTTAACTTTCTCCTTAGCATGGAAGTACATTACACTTGTTGGTAACACAGTGTACTATTATTGTAGCCCATCTATTACTGGCTTCATTTAAAATATGAAAGTCTTCTCCTGAGAGCTGTAGTTTTCATGACCTGATTTTATCATGAGTCTGTGTATGAATTGTGCTGGATGGTTCTTTTGATGATATGTATTGATAAAAGCTATATATTATTTTACTGATTTCTTGCTGTATGTGGAATACTTTGTACAAGTGTAGGTGCTTTTTTGTTGTTTCATAAAATATATTAGTAGTACAATAAATAAAAGCTTTCTGGTCCTTTTTTCTCCTGCTAGCATGAAAGCAGTTGCCACGGTTTCAAGTTATCTCTTCTTATCATGATTAAAACATAAATTGTGACTTAATGTTTTCTTACTTGTATATTTAAGCACATGCCAGCATTTATCAGAGTCCATTCACACACAGAGAACTGAGATAATTGAATATACCCAGCTGTTATCAGTATACAGGAAACAATGCACTTTCACGAAGCAGTAACACAGCAAAAGGCTCTCCCACTGAAACTAAAATTGCTAGATGGATCTGAAATTGGAACTAGATAATGCAGGCAAGAGCATCCTTGTGTTAAGTTGCATTATATTAAAAAATAAATATAGCAACTGTCCAGAACAAGGCATAGGAGCCATTGTGAGAAAGGCTATGTCCAAGACCTCTGGCATATGTAAAACTGCATCCTAATTCACTCGCAGTCTATACAGATCAAGAAGATAGAAGGGAAAGAAAAAGAAAAAACCCAGGGGAAGATTGGAGCTTTATTCTGGGAATCTCTTGCCCATATAATTTCCTATGAGTGATGACTTTGTCAGTATGCACCTACCCATCAGAGATGTCAGTTAGAGTAGATTTGGAAACAAGAAAGTAATAGAAAAAAAATCTAGATATGTAGATATATTCGCTCAGCGCATGCTACTGATGTTTTAATACTTATTAAACATTTAGATGTATATATGGGTCTCTACTTCATGTGTATTTTTCATAGTATTGATGATTAGTGTAGGAAATATAGTATTCTTAATAATAATACTTATATATTTCTGGACCTGGTCCTCCTGTAGCACCTGCAGGTGCTCTGTCCACTTGGTTGTGGCTATTTCCTAAAAGAGGAGAAACATGACAAACATGATGTCCTGGTTTTACACACCTCCTAGGTAGTCTTGATAAGCCCGTCCTCCAAGCGCTTCTGCCAAACATGAAAAACTGTTTTGAGAGTAAGTTACAAATAACTGATTTATTAACTAATTTTCATCAGTTTAAACAGACTGTATTGTGAGTTGTACTGCTGTGAAGCTCTGTGATGCTATGCACCCATGTTGTGCTCCAAAGAGGGATATCAAGGTGGAAAAGAGGGACAGAAGGATTTAGGTCAAAAATAGAAATACATTTCTATGGGGGGGGGGGGGGGGGGGGGATGTTGGAAGGTGTGCCTAATCTATTCATTTGCAATATTAATTTGAGATGTTGTCATGTTCTACAGTACACAACAAAATTAGTGTTTCCTTACAAGGCATGAATAATTACTGAATGAAGACTGCTGAGGGTTGGTGTCTCATATAAGCCTCCTGGGCGTCAGTTAATTTAGTTATTCAGTCTGAGAGTTATTCCATAGCCTTAGCTTTTCCATCAGTTCATATGAGAAAATTCCTCCCCTTTAATTTAAATGTGTCAGAATGGCCTGTGATTAGTCATTGCATAGAGAGCCACAGCGATACAGGCACATAGATTGATAATCAGCCAGTCTTTTAATGTTATTGAGCACATCTGCTATAAAAGGCAATGACAACCAAATCAGGACACTGTCTTAAAAAATGTAACCAAACTGCAGCTTATTGCTGGCATTGAAGCTTATAGGGACAACAGCAAAAGGGATACTGGAACTTGGAGTAGGTTGCTGACCTATACTGCTGTACCTTGTTGTGATAGTTTTGTATCTTCAGAGACAGTAACACATGAATGGTCTAATTGAGTATTGATGTAAGAGAATAGAAAGCAGTGGGATGAGTAAACAGCATGGTAGATAAATACATCGACTTTAACACTTAGAGATCTAATGGTTCAATTCTCATGAGAGCTCCTTAGTTAAATGAGATTATTCTTCAAAAATAGGATAGGTAGGATGGTTAGAACTTGCTGTGCATGAAAAGTTAGCAGCACATTCTGTTCCAATTATATAAAAATTCTATTTGTATCTGGTTAATTAACCAGCATCTTGTATTAATGACTATGACATGTCTGTAAATGTAATATAGGGGAAGTATTTGAACCAGTGACAAACCAGACTATTTTCTTTTTTTGTCATTGAAATTACAACATCTTAACTATAAAACAGAAAATGTCTGTGCGTTTGTTTGTCAGAAGCGCAAAACATTATAGAACTTTGAATTGTAGAATCATGACATTTGCACAGCTTATTCATGCTGAAATGTTCAGCTCTCTACGTTGTTCCTTTCCTGAGTTATGAGTTAATTTAGTTTTTAAGTGAACCATATGGGACATTGGGGATTATGATCTCTCTGGAGATGTAAAACAATAAACTTCACAGCATGGGGGGTAAATCGGGGTCATATGGGAAGCTGTATTATGAGCTACACAATATGTGACCATGAATAAACCTGCAATTCGTCTGTCATGGCCAAATACACACATATGCCTTCAAAACCATGCTATGCTTAGTATGTCACTATCTTGGTCTTACCAATCGGAAGATAAAAGATCACAAGCATTACTCAAAAAGCTGTTCGACAAAATAACATAAATGTTGAGAAAACAGAGGTGTGACTTGCATAACAACGATTGTGAACTGCTACAAGGCGGAGTAATGAAACTACTGAGGCAACAGAAATGCAACTTGCAGAACAACAATTGCATACTGTTATGAGATGGAGCAACAAGACTGCTGAAGAGACAAACGAGCTCAGAGAACATGACATTTTATATATGCAAGAATATTAATCCTGTGCAAAGCCTGGTACTGAACCTAGTTCATAATACTGTAGTTTTAGCCTTTCCAAAATACTTTCCTGTTAATATGGTGCCTTGGATGGTCAAAACTGAAACCAGATACCAGAGAGCATGCACACTCACCTGGTAAAGCTCACTGACCTCATTCATCCACATAGTTTGCAGTTAATGGTTTAGCTTTTCTCATGGAAGGAAACTCTATTAAATAGGCTGCATGGTGGGCATCAGTCCTAGCTTTTGTAGACTCCTTACTGAAAAACACACGAACATGGCAGGGTCAGGAAGTCAACTTGAAGGACTTCCATTAAAAACAAAGGTACCCAAGTGAACAAAGATGGTACTGAACTTCTTAGTCCATTTAGCTAGCCAAACTCTTACACTAATGGTTGCTCCAGCTCTAAAAAAAAAAAACCCTACCAGTATGAAAGGAAATAGAGCAACACTGTATAGATCTTTAAATGGCAGTGACCGTATGTAACAAAGAATTCGATGGTGAAAAAATCTTCCACATGTGGAAACCGTTCATAATAAACTTACAACCCTCATATTCCAAAACTGATGACTACTTGTTTAAAAAAAACTAGTTGGATGATTAGAGACATAAATGGCATGAACGACACTCCAAATACCACCAATGACTAACATAGCTTAAATTATCTTGGTGGAGACCTGGCGGGAGAGCATTGTGTTTGATGATTGTGTATAATTGTTCCTCTTTTTTTGTAGCTGCATCTCTTATTATGGCCTTACTTTACAAATTATAATACTATTTGCTTGATTTAGTGTTCTGCTATAGGCACCAACTGAGCCAAGCATTTCACAAGAAAACTTAAATAATCTATTTGCAGACTGTAAAAACAATGGGGATGATATGTAAAAATAACTGCACAAAAAAGCTAACAAAAGGGAGCAATCGCTGTGTCTTATGTATTAAGTAGCTCCTGATTTTTTATAGAGCTGACACTAAACGTGGTGCATTTAATGCAAACTCCCAACTTTTGTTAGGAGCTAGTGTTCTGCAGTGGTACACACAGTGCCAGTTTAACACATAGCCCCAAATATGTACAACAAAGCATATCAGCAAAGCAGGTTGAACGAAAAGATCTGTCACATTACTCCATGTTATTTTGTTACATAATGCATGTTTTTTGCATCAGACATTATATTTTGGTTTGTTTGTTTTCTTGTTTATTGAACCAGATATCAATATCATTTTGAAAAGTACCGTATTTATCGGCGTATAAAAAAAAAAAATCTAAAACTTACCTCGTTCCTGCTCTGTGCTCTGAAGCTGCGTGGCTGTGAGGGAAGTGTTGTGAGCTCTCCTCCAGCCGCGCGGTCAATAAAGTGTGTTTTTTTTTAAACAAACTTTATTGTTCCGCGCGGCTGGAGGGAAGCTCACAACGCTTCCCTCACAGCCACGCAGCTTCAGAGCACCGGGGGACAGAGCAGGAACGAGGTAAGTTCTGGGGTCTGGGGAAGGGGGGGGAGGAGGGTGGCATAACGAGCATACTAAGGGGCAATATCCTGGCATATTGGGGGCAATATCATGGCATATTAAATGGCATATTGGGGGCAATATCATGGCATATTAAATGGCGTATTGGGGGCAATATCCTGCATATTAAATGGCATATTGGGGGCAATATCCTGGCATATTAAAATGGCGTATTGGGGGCAATATCCTGCATACTAAATGGCATATTGGGGGCAATATCCTGCAAATAAATGGCATATTGGGGGCAATATCCTGGCATATTAAAATGGCATATTGGGGGCAATATCCTGCATACTAAATGGCATATTGGGGGCAATATCCTGGCATATTAAATGGCATATTGGGGGCAATATCTGGCATATTAAAATGGCATATTGGGGGCAATATCCTGCATATTAAATGGCATATTGGGGGCAATATCCTGCAAATTAAATGGCATATTGGGGGCAATATCCTGGCATATTAAAATGGCATATTGGGCTTCAAAGTTCTTTATTTGAAATGTAAGTTTTTTTTCCTGAAATTTCCTTCTTAAAATGAGGTGCATGTTATACGCCGGCGCGTGTTATACGCCGATAAATACGGTAATTGTGATTAGCTTTATTGATCCATTACAAATGTTTCTAACTACACCTTTAAATTCAACTCTTAAGGTTATAGGGGTGTTTTGGCAGGTGTGTGAACATTTAACTGTCATTATCTCAGATGTTAAATATGTTTTAAATCAATAATTAAACATTTGCTTTAATTAGTCATAAACATTATTTCAATTTAACAAAGCAGGTTTTATATATTTTTCTGAAAGTGCAATAGTTGTTTCCTTTTTGAATATTATGCCGAAGGCAAATAATATGTACATTCATTTTTATTTTCGGAATGTGTAAGTAGTTGATTCTTTAAGGAGGTCAAGGATCAATATAAGGCTGTGCATCTCAAATGCATTTTGACAGATGGAGCTGCTAATAAGGGTCACAGACATGTTAAGTTATCCCATTAAAACCTTTATAAAAACGTGGTTTTCTTACCTCAGTTCTAAACAGGCAAAGAAAAAAATTATGAAGCTGGAGTTATGCCAAGCAAGACATTTTAGTATTGAAGAATTAGGCTCCTTCATGTTATAACAATACAAAGTAACGTGTGCTTATGGTATTCTTAACAATTTAGTTTTGATAAATGTCTTTTGATTATTCTTTATTAAAATATGAGAAAATTGTGGAATTTACTAATGTTAAGTCAAAGTCTTTTAAAGTCAGCAAGTAAACTTGGCATACACTTTGCATTTTAAATAAACTGGGTTGCAAGATGTCCCCAATTTTTGATGCAAGATTAAGTCCATCGCACCTGGAGTAGACAAGTTTCAGAGATCTAATGTCCATATAAAACTCACACAAACTCACACAATTGTGTACATATGTTCTTCTAAATGAATAATTTGACTACTGCTGGCTAATCTTGGCACTGCCACTGACTGAGCATCATGGAATATATAGTTCCCAAACATCTGCGGTGCCAAGGTTAGTTTTCAATGTATTTACCGTATTTATCGGCGTATAACACGCACTTTTTCTCCCTGAAAATAGGGAGCAAATGATGTGTGCGTGTTATACGCCGATTGGTGCCTGAAAAAATTAAAAAAATCTAAAACTTACCTCATTCCTGCTCTGTCCCCCGGTGCTCTGAAGCTGCGTGGCTGTGAGGGAAGCGTTGTGCGTTGTGCTGTGAGGGAAGCTCACAACGCTTCCCTCACAGCCACGCAGCTTCAGAGCACCGGGGGACAGAGCAGGAGTGAGGTATGTACTGGGGTCTGGGGAAGGGGGGGAGGAGGGTGGCATAAAGAGCATACTAAGGGGCAATATCCTAGCATATTACATGGCATATTGGGGGAAATATCCTGGCATATTGGGGGCAATATCCTGGCATATTAAAATGGCATATTGGGGGCAATATTCTGGCATATTAAATGGCATATTGGGGGCAATATCCTGGCATATTAAATGGCATATTGGGGGCAATATCCTGGCATATTAAATGGCATATTGGGGGCAATATCCTGGCATATTGGGGGCAAACTCCTGGCATATTAAATGGCATATTGGGGGAAATATCCTGGCATATTAAAATGGCATATTGGGGGCAATATCCTGGCATATTAAAATGTCATATTGGGGGCAATATCCTGGCATATTAAATGGCATATTGGGGGAAATATCCTGGCATATTAAAATGGCATATTGGGGGCAAAATCCTGGCATATTAAATGGCATATTGGGGGCAATATCCTGGCATATTAAATGCATATTGGGGGCAATATCCTGGCATATTAAAATGGCATATTGGGCATCAAAGTTCTTTATTTGAAATGTACGTTTTTTTTCCTGAAATTTCCTTCTTAAAATGAGGCGCGTGTTATACGCCGAAAAATACGGTATGTATCTAAGTAAATACCTACGCAGATGTAAAAGGTAGTTATGTAACTGTTACATGTTGAACTGTAATATGTTTGAATAAATTATAGTTATTCAATAAATTAAAATTCGTAACTGTGTAACCAATGCAACTAAAATAAAGTTGACTTATAAATGTTGAAGCAGACAGAGCTCAACATTTTTTGAGCCTAAAAATGTGCATTTTTAACAAATTCTCCCACATGTTCATACATTGCAAATAGCCATCTTTCCAAATGTAACGGTCCTACATAATTTGGTTATTTATTTTAAGTTCTTGTTGTGGCTCGGGGTTTTATATGAAATAATTGCAAGGTTTCACAACAACCACAGTGTTAAAGTTAATCCAGAAGTGAGTGTAAAAAACACTGTAAACACATTCAAAATGGAGTCATTGTTAGGAGTTCCAAGATGGCATCAGGCCAGGTGGCTTTGAGAGTTCCAAGATGGTGTCAGAATATGTGCTTACTCCAAACTGGAGTATGAAAGTACATGTGCTGAATCTAAAATGGAGTCTGCAATAACCCACTAACAAAGGACTCTGGCAGTGTACATACAGTAAAGCCCACACTAACAACTCAGGTAAAAGACACAAGCAGCATTATCAAAAACACAAAATGAGTTTGAAGAGACCCACAAACACACTAATTATTTAGTGCAACTGTCTAAGAGCTCGGTGCACATATGGCATTTGAGCAGCAAATTACAGAAACACAAGGTATTTTGGAGAAATTATATCTTAACTAACCAATGTACAAATGCCCAAATACTTGCAGAGATAATAATATTTAATCAAACAATATCTTATAAAGACACACAAGTCTTTATTAAAGATCGGTTTTAAAGTTAGTTACCCTTATAAAAGGTACACAAGGATTAATTAAAACACGCTTTAAAGTTAGTTCTTCCTTCAAAGATAAACAAATCAAACATGGTCTAACTAAAACATAAGTTATTAGACACTTATAACTGCAGCGTAGCAATTAACACAGTGTGCAACAATAATAGTAGAGGCACTATTTGTTGGTTATTCAGATGGTTTTCTAAATTAAACAAATATTGTATATAAAATAAAATGATACAGAATACTTATCTACAGCTGGTAAAAGCTTACAGAAAATATGAAACAGGAAAAAATGCAGGCATGGAGAACTGGCTTCATGGAAAAACATGGCTGCATTCACTCGGCTTAAAATCAGGCTCCTCAGATCAGTTCTCAGAGTTTCTGGCAGCCTAGCCCCTGACTGCTGTGTTCTGGACCCTACATGGTCAATATCTGCATCAAAATGACTCCCTGATTCTCCACTCCTAGCTTTGTCCTCTCTACTCCACCACTAACCAACCTACTTTCCAGCCCACTTAGGGGTTGGTTACTACTTGAATGACTTAGAGGAAAACAGGTGTCCCTGATACCATGCCTGGGAGACCTTAATTACCTATGCTTACAGCAAACAACTTCTCCATCTTCCCTTTGTCTAAATAACTTAGTGAGGCGTTTTGGTTATAGGAACATAAAAAATAGATATGCCAATAATCTGAAATAAAAGCATGTGTAATTTTGGTTTACACTTATCTCGTTGGGTGCATTAATATCATATCTCATCATGTGCATGCCTGATTTTTTTTTAATTACATTTATCTTCTCATACACTTTTACATCATCAATACAAAACAAAGCCTTAAAGTCAGCCATATCATGTGTTCGTTACGGTCAGATTAGAGGCCGATAAAACATTACAACACAACCAAGACAAAAACATACATCCGAAGCAACACCTGGTGACTTTTTTCCTCTTTCATTTAGCTCTTATCTCTTAGTCTTCTCCCCCTCACGCATCCATTGCTCCTCTTCCTTTCCCCTTATGCCCAAATATTATTGATACATCATATTACACTCTAGAGAGATGATAGCAGTATCAATCATCTTTAATTTTCCCAAAGGGGGAATTTAACCACAGATTCCAGACCCTACCAAATGTATCAGTCTTGTGATTGGCATATGCATAGCCCCACTCCATTAAGCATTGATATTGTATTTGGTTGCTTACTTGAGGCCAGTTGACAGATTCATCACTCCTCCATTTCCTAGAAATTATAACTGTCATTGCCATTTAGGCATGAGTAACCAAAGATAGATTCAAAAAGGTCAGATAATCACTACTGATCATATGAGATCTAACATAGATCCTCACTCTATGTATCGAAAAGATATCTTCAGGATTATTATTACTATTAATATAATTTCTCATCATGTGCATGCCTGATTATTATTACTATTAATATCATATTCGTTTATTTTCCCTGAATATAGAACCAATATCCGTTTCACTCTAATATGACATTGGCCCACTAATGTAGGACTTGGCCATTCTTAGCTAAAGACCAGGGAATACATACCATACTACTAGAGAATAGCTGACCTATAGCCCCTTGATCATAAGCTCAAAGCCAAATCATTTATATGTACCACACAATGATATCTGCAATGTTCATTTTATGCATATATTTCTAAATATTTTATTGTCTTTGTACATGTGAATTGAAATAAATAAAAAGAATAAGAAAAAAAAATATCATATTCGTTGTAGCTTCATATTCATTATATTTATTGTTTTGAAGGGGATAAGATTTATATGTGAAGTCAGTTTCTCTCTTCCAGGCTGCCATGTCATAGAGATAGTCTATGACACAACACACCTGCAGCCGGGGAGGTGATGATCTTATCCTCCCCACTGACTGGATGTGTGACTCACAATTGAGGCAAAGCTGCACCCCGTGAGATAGAAGCCCTGCAGTGACTTAGGGAGAATATCTTTTGAATGATGCAAAATTTGTGCACCATTCGAATTACAAATTTAAAGAGGAAGAAGAGACTTCTGCCGCATTAAAAGAAAAAAAAAAATAGGGCTTCCTCTGGTTGTATCTGCCATTGAGTTATACAATTCTGCTTTTGGATTTTAAAGGATTTAATCTGAAGTCCTCATTAAAGTGAATGGAATTACATTACTAAAAACCAAGAAGTGCCTTTTCTTGCACATAAAAAAGTAATGAAATATTCTTAAGATTTCAAATCTAAAATTTCAGTTCCTACAAGATGCAAAAGAGGATTTTTTGAAGAAATTTCGAAATTTCATGAGCAATCAAAAAGTACGCACATTTTTGTTAAAAATCACTTCTAATAAATTTGACTCCAAACAACTGTATTGCCAATAAACTCTAAACAACAAAGTAACACTATAGATGCAATAAGCGGTGTGGAAAATATATATTTTTTTGTCCTCTAAAAAATGTTTGATATAACTTCATATTCAGGGCTAGAAACACATCATAAATTCATAGCATATTCCAATTACTTTTATTTTTTTTCTAACTGTCTTGAGATAAAATGCAGCGTGAATCCAAACTAAGGTTTTGCTAAATGCTATAAGTTTCTATTCCTTATCTTAGATATCATGAAACACAGGTGTATTGAAGTAAATACTGTAGGTAACTAAATTATTCACAGCTAATTCATCGTTTACTCATAGAGAATACTCATGCATACAAATAATACCACTTCAATTAAATAATGCTCTTCTTTTTGAGCATGTTTGGTTTTAATATATTAACAGTTTATATGTAAATAATATCATTGTGAGATGCTATCTTGGGAACTGTTGGGAATGTAACAACAATGGCTTAGTAATAAAAAAAAGGTCCTCAATGTAACAGTCATGTAATAAATACATATAAAAAAGATAAGGCCATATTTTACACGCCAAACATACAAACTGAATTACACATTATGTAATTATAACAAGAGGGATGTAGATCACGTACTGAGACCTTTAATCAATTATAATTACAGAAATTAGGATATTTTAAATAAAGACAATTATTTTACTAAGCTATCTTAACTTGTAAATGTACTATACTGCAAGGACATCAAATGTATTGTGTATCATTTGGTTTGGTAATACACATATACTGTTTAGCATATATTTTACATTCAAAAGTCATATACTACAAATTAAGTAAATTAAACAATGCTTTGGTTTTCTTTATTTATTTGTGGAGTTAATTTATCTACAAGATACAAATTGCCAAAGAAACTAGACACCTCTGCTTATGAGAAATTGACAAACATTTCAAAGTATGAGAGTCTAGCATTGTAGATTCTATAAAATTATGCTAAAGCAATAAACATGATCTATTTTGTATACTGGATACATATGTCCAATATCACACATATTCAAGTTTTTAAGAATATTTAATTTTTTTTTAGAAAAAATGACTTAAGGATTTTTATTTACACTTAAAGGGGACGATCCACCTCCAGTGTCCACATTTTTAGATACAACAGTATCATGTTATGAAAAATAAACAAGTTTTCAAATAAAAACTGCATATACATTGTAATAGAGAGATAGCAAGAGCCCGCCTATCTTCCCATACCCCACTCTCTTTCTTGTGTCACATAACACAAAGCTAGCTGAAACTACTCCCCAAATAATTTCAAGCACTTGATACAGCTGATTTCAGCAGAGAATTGTTTTACAGTAGTGTTTATTTTTGAAAAATTAAATCGTTGGACTGAAATTTATCAGTGGGAAGCATGAAAACTGCAGCAGCTAGTTGTCTCCTATGTACTCAGTTAATTTAGAAGCCCCAGTCAAATTATTTAAAATTTAATTTAATAAAATTATAGGAGAACTGTAAGTAATTTAAAGTAAGTATAAGTGTATTTCACACATAATGAAAACATGTACAACACACAGAAACTTAAGCTAGGTGGAAATGCGCATTTAAAAAAAATTATTCTACAAATCTTCATTTATGTTTCAAAAGCATCATCATTTTACATTTTTGTCTGAGAAAAGACTTAGGTATGTAGTATTCTAGTTTGTTTTATGTATTTTCTCTAGTAACTAAGAAAGCTAAAGAATTACTAAAACAAACATAAATGGAAAAGTACAATTATAGTATGTATACCATTGTAGTAAAAGAAGAAACGCTATTTGTTTTGTACACTTTCTATACAGCTACAGTGTCAAACATACATATCAACTATTTAATATTAAAAAAAAAATCAACCTGTAACAACTTTTGGATTTTTCAGGAAATGTTTAAAGCTTATATGTCCACTACTGGTAAATGTACTTTTTTCTTTTTTTTAGTTTGGTGGTGCATATTAAAATAAATACACACAGTCCATGGAGTACAGTAAAGTATTTGAGGATAATGAAATATCTTAAAAAATTGTTTTTACTCCACTCTACGATGGAAGAAACAAATAAGTAAGCAATACTCTCCAGAGTATGAGTGTGGTGAAAGTAGAGGAGTACAATTCAAATATTGATATAAATATACCTTACTTTGTTCAGCACAATTCTTTAAAACACAGTCTCACATAATGAAGAAACAAAGATGGTATGTATCCAGTCGAAAATCACACGGTGAATTTATTTCAAGCATAAATAAACAACGACCGGTTTAGGCACCAAGTCTGCCTTTTTCAAGGTGAGTATACAAATGTGAAATTACTAGACTAATATATACCTGCCCATGCTGATCACATGCTCAGGATAGGTTAATTACCTATAATTGGTATAATGTGTTCCACAATAGATCAATTAGGGCAATTATATCCATGAATATACACAAGTGAAAATAGAAAAACATATTAAAACACAATACAAGTTATATATACATTACATAGATGGTAAACTTTTCCTATTATGTAAATGGATCAATATAAACAGACATTATAAAGCAACATTATAAGATGACATTATAAACAGACAGCCCAATTTAATTCTCAGTTTAAACCAGCAGTATTATTTTCATCGGAGAAAGCTCCTAATTCATTTATCCAAAAAACTTCTCTACCGAAGAGGGCCTGACCTCTATTTTTACCTCTAGGTTATAAAGGGACAGATTCTGTCCCATAACATGTTAAAGAGGCAGGGGATCCGTGTTTTGCTTCATGATAGTGTACTGCCAAAGCATTAACTTTTTCATTGTTAGTATTTAGAATTTTTTCAATATTTGGAATAGCTGATTAATGTTCCACAATACGTTCCCTCAATGGTCTGGTGGTACAACCTATATAGAATTTTGAACATGGACACATCAAAATATATACAAAAAATGCTGATGAGCAAATAATGAACTGGTTAATATATATTTGTTTTCCTGTATAGGGGAGATTAAAGAATTTTACATTACCAGTATTATTCCATTGTGAACTATGTCCACATTTATAATTGCCTTTTGGATTTTGGGGGAGCCAAGTTTTCATAGCTGGTATTTTTTTTAGATCACTACATACCAATTTATTTCATATGTTGGACATTTTCCAACATTTGGACATTTTCCATATACTAGGGAACCCTGATAGAAACAGTCACAATTGTATCTCCTGCTTTAAAATATGCCACTGTTTAGATAATATATTGAAAATATGTCCTGAAATAGAGGAATAGCAGGTAGAATACCTAACTATCGGGTACTGGCTTTTAACTTTGAAAAAAATGCTTTTTTATTTTGCATACTCAAATATGCATAATCTTTTTTCATTAGTAAGATGTAGAAAACCATCATGCTTTAGAAGTTACCTGTGCACTAGAGGTTACACCTTTATTTATTTACAAGACACCTGCATTGGGTTGCTATGTATAACTCCTGAGCTACATCAAATTATACTTGTCATACAAAGAGCAAGACCATGAGTAGTGCTGACCTTTACACAATATGTACTCCATCAGTCACTTAGCATCATCTGTCTTTCATGTGTAGTCACCGTTGCTGTCCATGGTGCTGACAGGGATAACTGAATATACACAGTTGCTGTCCATGGTGCCTCATTTTACTAATGCTATTCTGGAGTGATTGAGGAAGATGGACGATGTGACAACCATCCACCCAGCCTGCAGATCCAAATCCAACTAGGCAATGTGGTGTATTAGACCTAGTAACTTCCTACAGAACCATCAGGATCTGGTTGATCCAGAGGCTGATCCACCCAGAGATGCAGAAATATAAGTATAAACTCACTGCATCAATTTATTTTATTTTTTATATATTGTATTGTGGACTTTACTCGGACAAACCCATTTGCGAGTTTGTTAGTTTAGTATATAACATGTATATTGTTAAGATAATTGTTTAATTGCTTTATTAAATTATTATTATCTAAGCAGCAGCAGTGTGTTTGAGTGATTTGTCAATTTGGGAATTATCTGCTTGGGATATAATTCTGCCGGAATTCCTAAAATAAATTGGTTGGCTTTGGGGTATTATTCAATTGCATGTGATTTTAATAACTATATTAGTGTTTAAATTTAACACAGCAGTTATAGTGAAATTCACAGCGCCATATTAATTCATCCAAAACTACGAACAGCAACAGTGTATGTATGTTATATATCTGCGACGTTGTTTATGCGACACTGGGTATGCAACACTGTATGTGTTTCGGAGGGTGGGTACAAAAGAATTGGGGGTGTGAGAATTAATATTATTTTATTATTTAAATCATCACCACAGGAGTTATAGATCAGAAAGTAAACCTTTCATAACTTCTCAGGAAGCTGAAGTTGTCATCCAAATGAATGGCTGTTTTACTGACCATGCGAGGCTCCAAGTGAATTCAAGGATCTCTTTTATTGACTAGGATTATGTTCTGTTATTTCCACATTAATTCAAAGAATTCTTTTAGAGTGTTGCAAGATTTTGTGTTAGTTTCACAAAGAATCCTGACATCTGCCATTACAAAGGGGAGAATCTAGATGCCTCCATATGTCTCCAAAATTTACTATACTGTAATGCTGTCAGCTAAATAAAGGTAATACAAATGTATGTTGACCCAATACTTTTAAGTCGTCAGCCTTTCAAAAACTAACAGAACAGAAAACTAAAGTCAGATAAAATTGCTTTTAGAGACTTAGATAATATATTGCTGTTTCTGCTGTAGTAATTTGTCACTATATATTATTGCCAATATAATTTAAAATACTGTATATTTATAGGTATAGCTTACAGTTTTTTGGATTTGCTATATTAGCGAGTCTTCTACTATTATATGCCAAAGGCTTACTAGAACATAAGTATTTTATAAAGTATACCCACTCAATTGTGCTTAAGGGACCGGATTTTTTCCCAAAAAATACTTTCTGAAACGAGACTCCTTTCCTCATACCTTTAACAGGCTTCTTAAATGGAACAAACTAATTTTAGTTGTATTTATTACAAACTTTTTCTAACATATGCATTCCTAACAACTTGTTCACATATGCAGAGACAGATGGTGGTTTTTATTGTTGTGTACTAGGAAATCCTTTTGCCTTTTTAAACAAAGCTCCAGCACTTTCCATAAGCCGTGGCTAAGTGCATTTTGGGTCTTACAAGGACACTCCAGGTGGCACTAAAATAAGTTTGATGTGTCTGGTAGTATTAATTTTTTCATACTAAAAATGTGCGTAGGCACTGCTTAGCAATCTCTTTAAAAGTTTTCTGCTTTACCATTCATCTGCTATAGGAAATAGAGAGGATTTGCTGATGCAACCAACTGAACTCCGAACCAAATTATGTCCACTGGGGGAGAAGAGCCTCTTCAGGTAGTCATGCTGCTGGTGGTGTGGTGTCTTGTTTATGACATCACCTGTGAATTCATAGGCAATTTAACTTACTTTCAATGAGAAATAATTTGCACATCAATCCACAAGGTGTTGTCATATACAGGAATCACCACAGACATATATGTTTAGGACACTTTTTTCTTTTACAAAATAATACATAAAGTGAGGATGAGCTACTATCTAAATGGATTAGTGAATAAGTGACAACGTGCATCACAGTTTAATATATAAATATATATAACCTTTTATAAAGGATAGATATTTTCATGATTTTCAAATGTACTTGTGACATATGGTAAATGTAAAAGAAAAAAATATATAAAAAAACCTGTGTAATATGTGTATGCAATAATGCAATTATGCCCAGAGCCTACCCGCATAGTATATGCACTCAGAAACACTGCTGGAAAATACATCTTGATTGTACATGGTGTCTGTATGTATATGGAAATCTCTGTATCAAGTATCAGCCTTAGAAGTATAAGAGTCTACATGCAGCACCTCCAGGAAAATATACTCCAATCAATATATCATAAATATAGTGGATTTAATGAAGCATACATTGAGGTAGATAAGTTGATGTCCCTCTGTCAGCCTGTACACATAGGCATTATGCAACAATGGCAACAATGGTAGACAAGCTTTCTCTATAGCAAAATAGTGTGGTGGATGGCGATGATGGATGCCTTTCACTCCCAGAAATCGCAGGCTTCTTCCAAGCAGCATGACTAGATGTGCCTGTGTGGCTGACAGATGTACATTAACTTTTCTACCTCACTGTAAAATTATTATGTTTCATTAAATCTACTGTACTTGTGATTTATTTTGTCACTTTGTCACTGATTCACACATTGATTTTGTGACTAATTACATTTAGATAGCAGTGCAGCCTCACTTGTGTATTACTTTGTTTCTTTCTCTGTGCCTTTATTGCTTAGTCAGCCTGTGGGCAGCTGCTTTTTGTTACTGATAGCAACGTTTCCCCCGCATTTATATTTTTAGATTTTAATTTATGCATTTGCTTTGGAATTCTGAAATGACAATCTATAGATCATTTGACATATTTTTTTTTTTTTTATTCACTACATTCACAGAATAAACAATGTTGAATTTCCAAGGTCCCTTTAAAATCTAAAAGTTGGAGAGAAAAAAAACACTACCTGAAATTGTAACTGGTAGATAAAAACAAGCAAAAAACACTCAAGCAAAAAACATCTCAAGAAGGATTTTTTTCCCATTGAAAGCAGAATTAAAAATTGCTAAAAAACGGTAGTTTTTTTCTCGTCTTTTGGATCAACAGTGGTAAACAAGGATTACGTAAAGGGTTGAACTTGATGGACGCGAGTCTTTTTTTGCAAACAAAGCTGCTATGTAACTATATTTGAGAGCAAGGGTGGAATTATGTATTGCAGCCTCACATTATAAGTATAGTGGAACGAAAGTAACTCCTACTAGTTAATAATTATCTAGAAAGTAAATGTTTTTTTACTGTTTGAAACATTTTTGGGAAAAGTGAGAGAGGAAAATGAAGATGAAACATAATAGAACACAATGACAAGTATAAAAGATTGTTCTCATGAACTGTATCTCACTAGGTAAAACATCAAAAAGTAATTTGGTAGATATTAGATTGTAAAGCCATTTGTCACAACATAATATTTACATTCTTTAATGATTCACAAGGTCGTGTATACATTTTGTATTTGAAAAGGCCACCATTGCTGAAAGGTACAATGCTTATTAACAAAGTGTGAACATGAAGGTGAACGGAAAGTTGTCAGCTGATATTTTCTACTGACATATGTTAAAAAATGTACTTACAAGTAAAACCTTATTTTTTTTACTAGTCAAAATTATTAAAGGGACTCCAACTAAACATTGCAAGCCAGTGCGTGAAGAGTATCCTCTATATATGATATCATCTTGTAGCATGATATGTGTGTTACACATTTCCCATTGGTTATTTGAAAATCAAGCCCCAAATGATGTCATAAATTGGAGACACCACAGACACATGTAAAACATATGTGATTTGGTATTGATTTGCAATTGTTTTGATCATTTTTATTCCCTACATTCACAGCAAGTTTGAGTACTTTAAGGTAACTTAAAAGGACACTAAACTCTATTTTTCACTTGTGCTTCTAGTGTGAGGATAAACTGGCAAGTATTTTTGACAGTACATACCAGTGTATCCTCTGACCAGCAGCTGACATACTTGCATGGGCAGCAAGCAGCCCAGTCTGGTTAGCAACTCATTTACCCTTAAATAGGGTCCCTCTCCTGATCCCATGTAAAAATTAGGGTCTCTCTCTGCATAATACATGGCCCCCAGATTTAGTGAGACTTTAATGTAGCCAAGATCTTCAAAAACTTTTCAGGTACATAACAACCCTTTTTTTAGACATGGATTCAAGTGGTCTGACCTCGAAGTATAGATCCAGTACATAAAGAACTAACTCCGGACATTTGTATGGAATTATCATTATACATGGGTGTATGTGACAATTTTATGCATGCCTCCATGTCTTACATTACTTACTAGCAATGTTTTTCACCTTCTTCGTGATAGGACACAGTACGTCTTTTGCCAATTCTCTGACAATTTTATATCATATGTTGTCATGTAGCTTTTACAGTTTATTCTTTCAATAACTCTATGGAATGGAAAACACTTTAAAAATAAAGATGGTATCTTTCTGATTCTTAGGCTTTTGTAAAAACAACATGTTTCCAAAGAAAGGAATGAGAAGTTTCATGTAATCTCCTGAAAGATGCGTCTGACATCCCTCAGTTAACTAGGCTTTCACATCGTACTAATGTTGCTCACTTTTTGTAGTTGCATTCTGTTTTACACTCTGTTTATTTGTACTATATTTAAACAGTATCATAACTATATTTTAAATTACATTTTTCTTGTTATTTGTACTCTCTGTATGGTTTTATTTGATTAATCTCATGACATTTGCATACTAACACATACTTTGAATAAACCGAGGAACTTAATTTTAATGAACTACAGATAATAAATACCAATAAAACCAATTAGAAGTGTGCGTAGAAACCTCTACATGCTCTTAATCTCAATCAAATCCTTTTACCCTTTTCATACTGTTTTCTTGCAGGTACGATTGTGTAATTCATCACCATGCCTCTTACTAAAAACTCCACATGTTATTTAGATTTTATTCTATTTTTGTTTATTTATCATAGTCACTTCAAAGCCATAGACCATGTTTTGCATTGTGAATCAAAGACTAATTGCCCACACCATCTAACAAGTCATTCTAGCTGTGTATTAATCTGAAAGGCGAAATTAAAGCATTATATGTTTTTTTTAAATGTCTTGTAATAGTGTAAATACTGTGCATTACTGGAACGAGCTGATATTAATTAATAATTGTGTGACAAATAAACTATTTCTCCATAGAAAGTCTAAGAAGAATTTGTATATTGTAATTTGGGGCTATTTACTAAAAGGTGAGGTGAGGTTAGTAGCAGGTGAGCTGAATTGAATAGCTGGTGAGTTGAAGTGAAGAACAGGTGAGTTAAAGTGAATAGCAGGGGAATTGAGGTGAAATTAACATTTCATCTCCCCAATTCAGCTTTACATTGTGCAGGAACAAACCTGGTGAGTTCACTTAGCAGGGGAACTAACCAGGTTTTTTCCAGCACAATGTATAGCTGAATTGGTGAGCCAAAATGTTTATCTCACCTCAACTCACCTGATATTCACTTCTGCTCACCTGCTATTCATTTCAACTCACCTGCTACTCATCTCAACTCACCGTTTAGTGAATAGCCCTAATAGCATTGGTAGTGTAACACCAGGAAGTAAATAAGCATGTACAATTGTACACTGTGTTACTGTTTAATTAGATGTTTGTTTTTCCCTTTCCTTGAAATGTATCCCTTAAAAAAATTATTAAAAATATGTTTGAAAAAGATTATACATATTATTAGTATTACAAAATATTATTATCCACTGAGTCATGTGTTCTGTGCACAAATACAGGAGAATATAATGTACAATACAATACAATACAATACAATATACAGGAAAATATAATGAGAAACATTTTGAATACATATTTAAAATGCAAATATTTATCCCAATCCACTTTGTAAAGCATACAGGACAGGGCACCACATGTAAACCATTGCTCCACCAATTGGGCTATATGTTAAAATTCAGAGAGTAAACAATGGGATGGAACTAAGACATTGAGGCAAGATGAGGCATCTCTGTGTAGCATTTTTAAAGTATTCTTGTCCAGGACCCACCAGCAGTATGGGCTACAGGCAAAAGAAAAAGGATAAGCCACAGAAACAGCATGAAAACAAGCCTCAACTGCATACTAATATGGCTGCAAAACTTCAGAAACTTCATCTGAAGAGGAGCACACAACATGCAAAAGCAACGGGTAATAGCCCAGATGATGCCACAGCAACTAAGGATGACATCCAAGAAATACCAACTATGTTGAAGGCTGACATAGCTGCAGTATGCCTAGACATCATGACTTTACAGAACAAGTTTTCTGTTCTGGAAACTGCCTTTCCAGCCTCGCAGCAGATACAAAAGTAATCTACAGGACTCACAGAGCTTCAAAGAATATATTTGACAAATCCTTATATTCTCAGTTTACATATGTATATGAAATTAAAAATAAACTTCTTCAGTTATAATACCACGTGTTAAGACAGAGGTTTCCCAAGCAGAACAGTTGAAATATCTAACATTTAAAAAAAAAGAGTATGGAGCCAACACCAATTAGTTATACGTCATTGTCATTGTGCAAGTTTATATAGTATATAATACTTCATTGAGGATCACACCTAATGATAATAATGGCTATTTAAAATACTGTTTACGCATAATGTTGTTGTGTTGACTAGATTGATGATGTTATTTAGATAGGCACTGCATGCTCTCTAAAGCATTCCTTTAATTTAAATCCACCTTTAGATTTGACAGACACAACATATGGTTAGTCTACTTTGCGTTTTCCATGTAACCATAGTTATTTCCTCCTGCGGTATACATCAGATATGATAAGCTGATGCCCGGGGGCAACTGCTTTGATGGTTGTTTCAGTTGTCCACTTTTCCATATGTGCTGTTTGCATGTGGCCAATTTATATAGATTTCATGCATATCCGCATATATCACAAAGTGAAAAGGATGAATGGTATGCACACTGCTGTGTGCATACCCTGCATCCTTTTCACTATGTGGACACAATAATTGTGTATATTTTTTGCAAGTACGGGAGTACTCTCTTTCACTACCTTTTGCTGGTTATTCCTCAGTGCTAGTCGAGCACACAACGGAGTCAGCACCAGTCTTCACATTTAGTATTACACATTTTATTTTAATGGTAAACAGAATGAAAAGCAAGTGGGTTCCAGTCTGAGATCCAACTTTATTAAAAATCTGAAGCCAGTTGGAAGACATGTTGGATGATTTTTTGCTGAAAGTTGCCTATATACATGTACAAATGCCTTGTATATGTAAGATTATCATGGATATGGTGACTATGATGAGAAGTCCAAGACGTGTTCTTAATTATCTGCCGACACCTTCTAAATTTCTATGTTTCTAATTAGAGGAAATCAGTGTTCTTGAAAATGTAATTTATGTCTAATAAGTACTTATTTTAGTTACACAAGTTACAACATAAATGCTGGTTTTCAACAAGTGGACACAGATAGACACGTGAGTGTATTTGTGCCTATGTGTACATAGAGAGTGAAGAGGAAAGAGAGGAGGAGAAGGCAACCAATTTTAGGAGAATGGAGATTAGTTAGTGTGGGAAAGTAGTATAGAGAATACATAATTTAGCATTTAAACTTCGGTTGAATTGTTGAACAATACAGTAACAGGAAATGTTTGAAACAAATAAATCTGTCACTACAAGGAACTCTTAGAAAGAGTCTCACAATAAAACAACATAACATTACACTACAAATTATATAAATGTAGAAAGCTTTTAGTTACTAATTGGTATTGATCTACGCAATGTCCTGTTGAAAAGAAATATAATCCTTCCTAACTTGCATATGCATTCAACCCAAGCATGGACATATGCCCAAATAATATGTAATCGAACAAATGATCTCCACGGAAGGCTGAAGAAATACTTACCACTCCAACCAACGATGCAAAAATAAAGCTGCTTTATTGAAATATAGTAAAAAACGAGGCACCAGCGGGGAACAAAAAGGATAAGTAAAAAAACCGCTCACCTAACGCGTTTCGCGCAGGTAGCGCTTAATCATAGGTGTCAGTGACCTCCTACACAGGATAATTAAAGGACCACCAATTAGTTATTCACACAGTTAATTAAAAATCACTGAATGATTAATGCCCAAATAACCAAAGATTTGTCAGCAGGATTTCATCCTACTTGTGAGTAACAGCCAAAGCATTCCAATCAGAGCTGCAGACAGAAAAAATCAGGAAACTATAAAAGTGGATATTCTGATGGCACTTTATAGCGCAAGCTCTGCAGGAATTGATTGAACAACCTCTTACATTGCATCATGACTATAAAAAATGGTTTCAGATTCAGCCATGATGATGAGCCTTATTTCCATACATTAATGTCTCCATTTGAAAGTGGAAAGTATGTTTATCGCACTGAGCAATGTCCTCAAAAATCCTTCTTTTTGTTAGTACTTACAATATTGTCTGCAGTGGAATGTGGCAATTCCGTATTTTGTTTTGTGCAGAACTTGACAACATTTATTTCAAATAAGAGTTTATTGAGAATTAAAATATATTCCATTAAAATGGATAAACATACATTTAAAAGCTCTGTATGATATTAACACAGCAATTGATCAGGAAGGGTACATTGAGATATTCATTTATTTCCAAATAATTCTTGAAGATGTTGCTATTACCCAACAATGTCTATGGTTTATGCAGTCTTAAACTCATCAGCAGTCCATGATTTGACAGGACATTTGACTGTCTCAATCTTGTGGGGTCATGCCAAGTTGTATGATGTCACAGAACCTAAGTCATTTTGGTTCTGCTTCCTCCTTGTCCTGGTACCTGCTCCTAGGATGTTAGCAGGCATGTTATAATGTATATCTTTCATATAAAAATTACACACTATGTTACTTAGTATGCTGTTTGAAAAATATCTACCAGGAGAGAATCATGTGAAGAATATGTAAGCTCCCTGACCCTCTTTAAGCTTCTACTCATTTCTTATGTCTTCAGTACTTTTCCATTCTTTCACCCAGCAATCTGTCTTTCTGTTTAATGAGACCTGGTCATATGGTTTTGGGGATCTCATTTTATAGTTTGGCAGTTTTTATATTGCACAACTGATATAGCAGTGCTACCTGTTGGACGGCATTTTAAAGTCTTAGATCTTTCAGAAAACTTCTGTTTTTCTATATTGGAGCTAGTTAAATTATTGTCTTTGTTCATTCTATTTTTTTTTACACTAAGATCCTTTCATTTGAATTCACTTTTGTTTCTCTAATTAGTTCTCCCTCTCCTTAGCAATAAAATAGCACAAAGATCAATAAGTCAAGAAACAAGACATAAGCCTATTCTAAAGATGTGGGTCACATTAGGCAGTGTTATCCTTATGAGTATAAATGTACCATAAGTTCCCTCCTGCACCAAAAGGATCTTCACAAAACTATTTTTTTTTAGGACTTCAGGTGTCAAGATCATGGTATGATCTCCTAATGGAAAAATAGTGAGGTAACTGGTTTGTAAACTTCAAGTAGCTTGTGCTATTATACACTGAAACTGTCTTGGCTTAATATGATGATGTTCTAAGTGATATTTATCAAGTTCTAAATGATGTAAAATATTTTTGCTCTATGTTTTTTTCAACCTTTATAAATGAATAAAGTATTTTCTCCCCCAAAAATTACATATATCTGTATGGTTATATATATATATATATATATATATATATATATATATATATATATATATATATATATATATAAGCCCCATAAGCAACAGTACTTAGTGTTAGGACCCACCAATATTGGAGTAGTTTGACATAGTGGTGGGCTTAGCATAATATGGCCATATATGTGACTAAATCTCCAATGTTTTATCTTAGTAAGACAGGTGTTTTTAAGTAGCTTTAATGAAACCTATCTCTTCAAGAGTTTTTCTCCTACCTGCTTTGAGGTGAGTGCGCTGATCTTTGGATTTATATATATATATATATATATATATATATATATATATATATATATATATGTGTGTGTGTGTGTGTGTGTGTAAAACATATATATATGTAAAACATTAACTAACATCTATTAATTTCACTTTATTATTTATATACATAAATCACTTTATTTGACTCAGCTTTTATTTACTCTTCAATGGGATACCACAGATATATCTTGTTTTGTGTTTCCAATTATCATTTATTTTCAAAGTAATATTTTATGAATATAGATGATTTCCTGCAATTTTTTAGCCATCGCTTTTCCTCTTCACTTCTTTGTTGGTCATTAAGCCCTATTAAAAAGTACTGATATGATGGGGTCAGTGTCCCTAATTGGTATAATTATGAAGCTCTATTCTAACCTCCACCGAACATTGGAAAAAAAAATTATTCTAATTACATGTTATTTTAGATAAAGACATGGAAAGTACAAGCTTTTCTTTCTTCTGGAAATAATGATGAACATACTCATTCTCTGATCATCATTTTGGATACCTTCCCTTTGAAGTAAATTCTATTAAGCAGTCTAATTGTTATCTTTTACACTTAATACAGTTTCACAATCTCTCTGATGGAAACAGCAGCTGCGGTTTAGAAAGGTAGACATGACAAGGAACTTACAGGGTTCTGAGGCAGTTCACATCCTTACACTGTGGTCTCAGCACAGACATAAATAAATCAGTGCAAACAACCTTCTTGTTACCATAAACATTTAGTTTGAGACATATAAAAATAAGACAAAAATTACTTTAATCTTTATTTGTGTCATAGGAAAAACAAAGCTTGTGGCAAATTAAAAAAGGCATAAGATTGCTGGCCTATGCACAGTAAGATGTATGCATGTTATTATGGTTGGTGCTAGGCATTTGTGTATAAACACGGCTTAGCTTTATAACTGCTTGCATGCTCAAACCCTTCTTCTTCTTACCATGTACAAGCAATGCAAAGCTGTTTCCCTGTCTCCAGACAGGTATGTTAAAAACCCAAAATGCCTGAACCACAAAATGTTACATTATAGAAGCTATGATGGATAGTTCATGTGATCTTTTGCATGACCGTGAACATTTATGGGACAATTCAGAGAGCTCTGATTTTCTGAACGAAAGATTGGAGCTCCGATATATATGACCCATTTTGGTGATTCGTATGGCCCTTTAAAATAGGTCATGATGACCAAATTCAGGGACCAACATTTCAGGGGCCTAATTTATTTGGAAATTGGCTAAGACACAATTTCTTATGGGATGATCAAGACTACCAACTACCAGCTATTTTTCGGTTAGAAAAGAATGTAATGAATAAAAAAATAAAATAATTATACATACAGTATTTGTGTTTTATAAATTACAATAATAACTGTATATATACCATAGGTGTCTCAAATGTCTGTAACAATAGGAGAAAAACACATCAGATTACACAATCTATTTAAAGGATTCCTCCACTGTGAAAGAACATGGGTGATCACATCCGCCGGAACTTGCGGACATGCCTCCTGAATTTATTGAATATATAAACATAGTAGAAGCAAAACACAAGGTTAAGGTAACATAACTGAGATACAGACAAATACTGTAACTAGGCTAGCAGTCTGAGATAGGAAAAAGTGAGGGTTTAGTTCTACTGATGGCCATACGATAGAAGCTTGCCAATGAGTGTCAAGGTACCTCACAATCAGGCAAGCATTAACACTATCTCTGCCTATTATAACTAAATATATTAACTGAAACTACATGACTGAACTAAACAAACATACATAGATGACCTGAAGCAGGATTGCACAGACTGGGAGATTATCCACTGAGCATAAATGGGTAGGGCACATTATATAGGAGCAAGGAAATAAGGTAAAAGGAAAACCAGTAACAGATCAGATAAAATAACAAGTTGCAAAGAAAACCAGGAATGAATCAGAACAAGAGAAAACAAGGCATGATAAAAAAAAAAAAAAAAGGGAACAGGAATAACTGGAGACAGCCTCAGTGGGCCTGCACATGAGGTGGTACATGACAAAATGGTACTATGATACGTGTGACATGATAACGGGAGGGTACAAATAAACCTGGGCATCCACAGGATTTTTTCCAGGAGGTGGGCAAAATATCCTACCCACCTTAAATAATACCTCCTTACCTCCTCTCCATTGCCTACCTTTGATGAGGGGTTTGCTGGTGGGAGGTAAATGCTAGTTACCCATTAATATGAAAATTATATGACCATGGCAGTAGTAGCTAACACATCAGCATGTACCTGCGTAACATGGGAACTTTAGTTTACAATATCGGGGCTGGTAAATATACATCACAACTGTCACAGTCTATATATTCCCATAATAATTAAGTAGCTATGTTGCCTGCTCAAAGTCATGGAAGTTGCAGTCAGCAACAGTTAATGCTGTATAATGTGGCTCTGTGATGAACAGCAGACATTCTGAGCTAATACAAAAAAAGAGGGTAGTTAGACAAACTTCTGTTAGGAGCCAGACAAACCAAACCAGCTCTCCTTAAACCACAACCACACAATGCACAATCATGACAGGATTCCACAGCAGCTGCAGTACTAATCCATAGTGATATAATAGCTAACCTTTGGCACTCCCGATCTTGAGTACTCACCTTCACATGATGCTTTAACATACCAGACAGACTGAGAGCTATGAGAAACAAACATTTTGACAAAGGCATTGTCAGATTTCTGGGCCCTATAAAAGGCCTTCTGTTATCCCACCAATAAAACCAGACACAGTAATAAGTGGGAATAAAAGGCCACAGCTTGTTTAATAAACATTGAAACACATATAAGGTCATTGCCCACCCATACCACATTCCTTGACCCATTTCTACAATGTACTTAAGGCAATGACCCACATATAAAATTAACACCCTGGTTATGAGCCACAGGCCAACTTTAACCCACCAACCATGACATAACCACCACCCTAGGTTCCTGATCACACCCTTCCTAGAACCTAAAGATGATGGGATCCGTTTTTGACTTAGACAGCCTAATGCTAAGGGAAACCTTGTGTACTAAAATATCAGACAACCGAAGCCCACAGCCCCCGGCCTTACTATTGCAAACCACCTCACCCACCAGGAACGCCCCAAAAAAGGTCAACAAGAATGCCACTGAAAACAAAGTAACTTCATACTTAGAATAATAGATGTCCGGTAGGACTGACAACAGTCGTTGTAGCATGCCCAAGGACAACGGCCTTCTAGCGTCCTGGGCCCTCTTCCCTTTCTGAAAACATTTTAACGCTTGTTTAATCAAAAATTCTTAGTCAATTCTTCCCATCCCCCAAAAAGCCAATGCTGCCATGTTTTTATCTATAACCGCCTGGGATGCCCTAGCTGTGAACAAGCTAGCTACAAACCAAAGTAATGACTCCAACCTAGTAGAAGCCTCCTCCACAACCCCAACCATGTCCTCCCATGCAACCCAGATCTTAGAGCATGCCGTCCATATACTGGGGGCCAAGGAGGCTTTCAGACCGTGCACAAGCACGAGGTCCCGAGTTGCCACATCTTGTCCGGGCAAGCCAGATTATCCTCGTCTGCCTCCGACGCCAAAGTCCAAAACCTAGCCCACTGAAAACGAGACAAAGAGTCAGCAATCCCCTTGAGAAACCGCGGAACATGGAGCGCCCGGAAGACGATGTTACGTGACACACACAGAAGCACCAGCCAATCCAAAAGCTGAACCACAGGAATTGACGTAGCAGACAAGTTATTCACCGCTTGCACCACCTTCATATTGTCCGTAAAAAAGACTACCTTCTTATTCTGCAAAAGCCCTACCCCACAACATCAAAGATACCATGATCGGAAAAAGATCGAGGCAAGCCAAATTCCGAATGAGCGGATCAGAGAACCATGCCGCAGGCTATGCAGCAGCGCACCAACTACCCTTGAAACACGCTCCTAATCCCGAGCTACCCTCCTCATTCATGAAAAATTCCAACTCCTCTCCAGACACCGCCGCTGCCCGAAAGAAAACTATACCATTAAAGTGCAGAAGGAATTCTGCCCACGTATCAAGGTCAGCCCTCACACCTTTAGATACGCGAATGTAATGATGGATTCTCGTGACACCTGATGTGGCACTCGAGAGGCCCCTATTGAAAATACAACCCATTGGGATCACTCGGCAAGCAAAGTTGAGATTCTCTAACAAGGATTGCAGCTGTTTAAGTGTGACATTCTTCTCCAGCCTAGCAGTTCGAACTTCCACCTGTAAAGAATCCATCTTATCTAGCAGAAGCCTACAATCACCCTTTACCGAATCGATTTCCAGCCCCAAAAACGTAAGGCACGATACCGGCCCCACCGTCTTTTCCTCTGCCAATGGAACCCCAAACACCTGCGATACCCATTCCAATGTCCGAAGCCGCGGTATCTACAAAAAGGAAATCATCTGAATAGTGAATGAAGAGCACCGGGCCCAGCCTTCTTGACCAACTCGACTGCCTGGTCAAATGATGCATAGGAGACTGAGCACAACTCCCTATCTATATCATCGTTAACCGATTCCCCCCCGCTGGGTAAGACAAATGGGGTATGAGCCTGTATTTCCCTGCCTCCTTTTTAAGTACAACCCCCAGGGGTGAAATTCGCAAATTGTCCAAAGGGGGCAACTGAAAAGGGGCCAGAGACCCTCCCCAACTGAACCTCCTTCATCAATTTGTCACGAACCACCTCCGCAAAAACCGCCACCGATTTCAAATTCCGAACGCAGCTACCTGCCACCCTTGGAGAAAAAGGGATATAAAAACTGAGCGTAAACCCTTCTCGCAACAGCCCTGCTTTCACCCTGTTATCGTAGAGGTTTAGCCAGGGCAGCATCTCGTTTAGCCTCACTGGTGACCGCCCCAGCCGCAGACCCCCAGGCTGCACCCCACTGGTACCAGCCGCAAGCGATCTTCCCCGCTTGACCCCCACAACCTGAGCACTCGTGCTTGACCTGAGCAACCTGAGCACTCGTTGCTCCCCACTTACATCGTTAAAAGGCCAGCAAAACCTTTTTTTATTAGCGGCCAATGCAACAAGCGGCCTTAAAGGGAGCGGATTTATGAGCCATCATTTATTTAATCCAGAGCAGCAGGTCCATCTGGTCCCACTGTATACCCTGAGTAGCTATCAACCATTGCCGGAATTGCTCATAGTATTTACACCATGCGAGGCCACCGTTTGTTCGGTAGGCCTCTCAGATGCCATCGAGATAACAAAACAACTGACAACATTTCTTAGGAGACTTCTTCCCTATCACACTCGCGAGGATGCTAAACGCCCTCAACCAGTGACCGAACGTCTTTGGTATTTTACGATAACGTTTCTTCCTCTCTTTCTCCGCTTTCTTACTATCCTTCTTATCCTCCTTCTTGAGTTCAATATATTCCTTAAGAGGAAGTAGAGAAAAAATTTCTATATCTTATCTTTAACCTCCGACTTAAGATGGACACACAGTGGGCCCGAGAATGACACCTACGAATTTCTTCTAGCCGCCTCAGGAACGCAACCACCCTTTCCCCATCAGAATCCACCTCTGATACCATGGAATCTGCGAAAGCTCCCCCCTCCTTTAGTTCTGACCCCCGCTTCTTGACCCCCAGCTGCCTCAGTAGAACCCACGCCTACTGACTTGGAAACCCCAAACTGACCACTGTCTGCAGCCATGCTCCTCCCCCCCCCCCCCCAAGAGTCTACCAATGTAGTGAGGTCATGTAATAAATCCCTACTATGTGGTGCAATAAAAGACTCACCGTCCGAGCCCGTCCATCATAATAGACGGAAGTGTCGGCAGCATGGAGGATGTCTGCACATATCGTGCAGACATCCCCCAGCTGGCCGAAAGTCCCTGGTGGCTAACGGGGCAGCCAGAGGATTTACTGTATTTTTTGGTTCTAAAACGTTCAATTTGAGTCAAAGTGGAATTTGGCCCTTTTCCCTGAACCAAATGGGGCTGAAACGTTGGCTTAAATTTGGCAAAAATAGGCTGAATTCGGGTTGAGATCATCCATATTGAATAGCCAAATTGCAGATTACTCCACAATTTGGCTATTAGCCATGATCTAGGTCAAATTAACCCCAGATCACGTCTTTCTGAATGGACCCCATAATCTAAGAAAAACAAAAATATGAGAACGTGTAGGTCCTTTTTGGAGTTTGATTATCTGTGGGTCTTTTTTTCTGGTTTTATGCTTCACCAAAATGTTTATTGCTAAGTCTCAGAATACATCCATCAAGAATGCACTTTAACTTCAGTTTTTTTTGTGTAGAAATTTCTGTCTCTTTAATTCAGATGTTTAAATGATTGTTATCAAAAACCATAATTTAGATGATATGATCTTAACCCTTTGATATGCACAGCAGCATGTGAAGCAAAATCTAAAAAACCTATGGTACAGCACTATAACAAAAATCAAACATCTTGCTTCGTCTCATCACCCGTTGGTGTAATCTATTGTGACATATGCTAGCTCCCAGCAGTTGCCTGCTTACACAACTGGTAAGCCATATTACATATTACATTTGCATAAATTATTTTACATATAGCAGATATTTATAAACATTTTACTACACTTCTAAATAACAGCATTTGTGATTTTAACATGGAGTCATAATGAATGGAGACTTTGTCTCCGTGTACTTACATTAGCCGACAGCCTATAAACCGAACGTTTGGTTTATAGGCTGTCGGCATTTCACTACACGGAGACAGAGTCTCCATTCATAATGAATGGAGACTCTGTCTCCGTGTAGTGAAATGCCGACAGCCTATAAACCGAACGTTCGGTTTATAGGCTGTCGGCTTATGGAATACATGTATTCCTATTGCTATTCTATAAACCGAACATTCGGTTTATAGAATAGCAATAGGGATACATGTATTCTATAAGCCGACAGCCTATAAACCGAACGTTCGGTTTATAGGCTGTCGGCATTTCACTACACGGAGACAGAGTCTCCATTCATATGAATGGAGACTTTGTCTCCGTGTAGTAAAATGCCGACAGCCTATAAACCGAACGTTCGGTTTATAGGCTGTGGGCATTTAACTATACGGAGACAGAGTCTCCATTCATAAAATTATGAATGGAGACTTTGTCTCCGTGTAGTAAAATGCCGACAGCCTATAAACCGAACGTTCGGTTTATAGGCTGTCGGCTTATGGAATACATGTATTCCTATTGCTATTCTATAAACCAAACGTTCGGTTTATAGAATAGAAATAGGAATACATGTATTCCATAAGCCGACAGCCTATAAACCGAACGTTCGGTTTATAGGCTGTCGGCTTTTAACTATACGGAGACAAAGTCTCCATTCATAATTTTATGAATGGAGACACTGTCTCCGTATAGTTAAATGCTATTGTATTCTATAAACCGACTCTATTTCGGCTTATAGAATGCAATAGTACTACGAATGGACGAATGAACTAATGATTTTCGTTTATTAACCATTCGTTCATTCGGCTTTCGTTAGCTTAGCATTTTCGTTCTTCGTTTTTCGGACGAATGGACGAAAATGCTATTTTCGGACGAAAATGCATTAGTCCGAAAACGAATGCACATGTCTAGGGTCTGCTTTATACACTGGGGCACAAATATTTGCCACAATCTGTGTGTGCAAATTGTTTATTCATGACCCTCATTTTTTCTAATTTTTAAGGAAAAGTTTGAGAAACCTATAAGTGAAACTGCAGAGCACTGATATGAAAAGAAAAATAATAGTGCTGCTAATAAACCAAATTATATAAATAACACTATATTTATGAACATATTTCTATACTTAAATTAGTTTTCTCTGTCTATGGGTTCTATCAAAGCAATTCGTTAAGCCTGTTAATGTATAAAAGAATAGAGAAAAGCATTATAGCTGCACACTATGTATTATTCTATATCATTTTAAAGATGTAATTTCCCCAACCACTGATATTAGACTTAATTTCAATTGAGCAAATTCATTTTGCTCAAACAATATTTGAAGGTTCACAAATGGACTGGACTCTTTAGCATTAAGTGACTCAACAGCGCCAATCAATGTATAGAAATAACAACATCAGGCTCAAACCAGAAGATAACCACAACACAGTGGAGAGTGAGATCCACTAAATACATACTAAGTTTGATGAACTAGAACAGACTATATATAAGGTAGAGTGCCCTCCTCGGAAGCTTGCAATCTAGAGGGGATGGGGTACGTGCGACACATAAGGTAATGAAGAAGTGAGAGGGAAGGCAGTGGTGGTAATAGTAATGTGAATGGGTGGTGCTAGGTGGGTTTGGCCAACGATTACATTTAAACATTTCATAAAGTTTATTAAAACTGTAAAATTCCTTAGTTTTATTTTAAAGTTTCTACTTTCAAGAATATTTTCATTAAAGTTGCATTGTCAAGCATTCTTACACTGGGTATAAAAAAATGATTAGATAAGAAATACTAACTTTTTATGAAAGCGTGTGCTATATTTTACAGCGGCTCCTTTAGAAATCACCTTTCACCTTTACATAAAGGATCAAGCTGAGGCTTTGAAAGTCAGCTATAAAACAGATCCATCCAGAGAAATGAAAACTTTCACACAATAAATTAATAATTTTCTTGGAAGATATTGTGCTAATAAAATAGTATGTAACATACTAAAAAGTGTTAGCATTGAGTAAAAAACTAACAGTTATAAGAAATACACCACATTATTGACCAAATCTGAACACCAAGTGGGATGGGTTACACATTTCTAAAGAAAACTAATACAAAGTAAAACAGAAGTTGCAAAATAACCCACTTCTGCTATTCAGTTTAAGTAGAATATTACAACTTAAAGACAGTAGTAGAATGCTGTAGTGTCAGAGTGGGAAAGTGGATCAAGATTGGAGCGTCTACTCAATATGTGCAGAACTTTGGGGCCCAAAATGGTTCCACAAAGTCCAGAATGATTCGGGACACATCAGGGACATATCTGGAACTGAATTTTGAGCTGCCCATCATCCCTGAATGGAACTGTAGCCTCCATCATGCCCATAGACCTCGATGGAGATGAAAGAGACTCATTTATGGAGAAAAAGTCCTCCCTAAATGAATGAATTAAGATAAATAAAAAAATAAATAAAACTAAATTTTGCCAGTGGGACCCCAAATATACAGTATACATGGGGGTCTTGAGCAAGTAGCCATGACCGTCCCTATCTAAAACTGGTCTGGGGGCCAGCCAAATGGCTCCCAGTACCTCGTTACTTATATGTGGGGTCAGAGCAGGTAGTTCTGATCAACTCTATAAGAAATGGGGCTGAGCAAATGCTCCCAGTCCTATTTAAAATACATTGGGGGCCAGGTTTAGTAGCTCTGGCCCCCCACTAATGGAATTTTTCCAGAGTGTGTGTGTGGAGAGGGGGGACAAGATATCCCCAACTTCACCTAAAATATACTTCCTTATCTCCCCATTGCCTATGTTGGCTTGATGTAGAGGGTCCCTGGTGGGAGGCAAATGTTACTCAGCTATCATGATCCTGAGCATCATGGGAACTTTAGTTTACTGTAACTGGGGTGTTAAAGATTAGCCAGTATTGCCCCTGTCTACAATCGACTGCAATTCCCATGGTGTTGATCCAGCAATGGTTGGCTGTATATCATGGGACCTCCACAGCAACAGTCTAACAGCAGTATGGCTGGCTGAATTGAGAAGGAAATTACAAACTTATGGCCAAAGTAGTCAAGTTAGAAAAATTCTCCCAACAGCTTCATTCTTCAAACTGCCATTTTGCCTTAATTTTTCAAATCACTTCTCAATTTCCTCTTTCATGAATTCAACCCTTCCCATTATAAATGATCAACGAGCAATGTTGTGGGACTGTTGAAATTCCCGGGAGGGGAGGGGCACATTTCCCCTCTTTCCACTTCTCTGGACACCAGAGTGAATCCAAGAGATGCCTGAACTGAGTGGCACCGAAGAGGCCAGGAGGAGGCCAGAGCTATTTGCAATGTAATAATCAATGAAATATCTGCTTGAGTTAAATTCCTAATTGGTGTAGGGAATCTCTTTAATGCATTGCCTTGGTCAGAGGTGTATACGTTTTTCTGTGGTGGGCCACTTCACCAAACATGTATGTGTGAATGAGCAGCATTCATTTTTCATTCAAAGAAAATTATATATATATAAGTAGGAAATCTCTTTCCTGAATCCCAGCTGCCATGTGTGAACAATTCCTATGAAGATGGACATTGGTCCAAAACAACAAAGACTTTGAAAATGACATGGTAGCATTAGAAGTCTCATTGCTTACAAGAAAAGCGGCTAGGACACTTCTTCACGGCTGCTTCACCGCTGACAGTACAGCGCGTCAGGTTGAAAGCTGAACTGCCAGCAGTGAAGATGAACGCGGCCGCTTTATCGCGGCTATGTAAGCGCTGACAGTTCAAACATACACCCCCAATAAATGAACCCCCGTATAAATGAACCCCTCTAAAAGTGGTCCCCCGAAACCCTAATACTAAATGAATCATGAACCTTAAAACAAAAATTAACTCCCCAGAACCCTATTTAACCCTCCGTACACTAATACTAAAATTAACCCTAATACTAATGCTACCCCAAACCCTAATACCTAACCCCCCCAGGAACCCTAATACTTAAATTAACCCCTATTAATAATACTCCCCTTCAGTGATCCCGCAATGAACTGCCCGCAATGAACTGTCCCGCGATTACCTCTCGCACGATGAACTGGCCGTTGCGTGAGAGTTGACGGTGAAGTGGCTGCGTTAATGTAGCCACGATAAACTGTTCCATCGCCTTTAAATTCTCATGTTTTCAACTGGACAATTGAAATGAAATTCATTTAAAATAAATAAATAAAGCCCCCCTGTGGCCAGAGGACTGCTGCTGGCTCCATGAATAAAAAAATGTCCCTGTCCCGCATTATAATTATGGTGGGCCAGGGCTAGTAGCCCTACCCCCCTTACAATAAAAGGGACTAACCAAATAACTCCAAACACCTAAGCTAATACATTGGGGCCAGAGCTAGTTACCCTGCACCCCATATTATAAAATTAAACCACCTGACGTCTGGAAACTGTTCCAGTGTCTCTGGATCCCCACTGCCCCATTTCTCTAATTAAATCAATATCCACCTTGGATCTTGGGTCTATAATCCGTTACCTTGCCCAAGTAGATGGGGACCAGTCACTGTAAAAAAAAAACCTTTGACTGCCAAGAGGTGACATAAAAAAGAATTTGAAATAAAAAAATAATGTTTATTAAACACATTTATTTGTGTCTCCAACAAAAGTTTTTTTTTACTAGTCATAAAGTAGTTGTTCATTGATTTGTATCATGTGTGAGTTTGTTTCCTTTTCTATCAGCTGAGATAGACAGCTATTACCCATATGTAATGCTGCCATGGATCTTAGCCAGGAAAAGAAAATTACGGTAAGATGAAAACAATTTTCCCCTTTGGCACAGAGGCCAAAAATGGGATATATACCTAACTCATAATGATGCATATTTTTCTTTTTACATTACTTAAAATATAACAAACTTACACTTAGATGAATTTGTAAAATTACAGCAGTTTGTAAGAAACCAGGACTACCCCCACTAGCTGAGTAAAAGTCACTTTCTTTTTTTTTATTTTTCTGCAGGGACCAATGATAATAATTCCATTTAATGAGTGGAGTTTCCTGATTCTCTAGTCATCAGATAATGTGTTGCATTGTTAAGAGATTCTACTGTATACAAGAGCAAGGTCACTTACTTGTTTTGTGTTTGTCAGTTTACCCTACTTTACTTTATAGTGAATAGTAGACATGTGCATTCGTTTTCAGACGAATGCATTTTCGTCCAAAAATAGCATTTTAATCCATTCGTCCGAAAAACGAAGAACGAAAATGCTAAGCTAACGAAAGCCGAATGGTTAATAAACGAAAATCATTCGTTCATTCGTCCATTCGTAGTACTATTGCATTCTATAAGCCGAAATAGAGTCGGTTTATAGAATACAATAGCATTTCACTACACGGAGACAAAGTCTCCATTCATAAATTAATGAATGGAGACTCTGTCTCCGTGTAGTGAAATGCCGACAGCCTATAAACCGAACGTTCGGTTTATAGGCTGTCGGCTTATGGAATACATGTATTCCTATTGCTATTCTATAAACCAAACGTTCGGTTTATAGAATAGCAATAGGAATACATGTATTCCATAAGCCGACAGCCTATAAAACGAACGTTCGGTTAATAGGCTGTCGGCATTTAACTATACGGAGACAAAGTCTCCATTCATCATTTTATGAATGGAGACTCTGTCTCCGTGTAGTGAAATGCCGACAGCCTATAAACCGAACGTTTCATGTCTCCGTACATTTAACTATACGGAGACAAAGTCTCCATTCAGAATGAATGGAGACTGTGTCTCCGTATAGTTAAATGCCCACAGCCTATAAACCGAACGTTCGGTTTATAGGCTGTCGGCTTATAGAATACATGTATTCCTATTGCTATTCTATAAACCGAACGTTCGGTTTATAGAATAGCAATAGGAATACATGTATTCCATAAGCCGACAGCGAATAAACCGAACGTTCGGTTTATAGGCTGTGGGCATTTAACTATACGGAGACAAAGTCTCCATTCATAATGAATGGAGACTCTGTCTCCGTATAGTTAAATGCCCACAGCCTATAAACCGAACGTTCGGTTTATAGGCTGTCGGCATTTTACTACACGGAGACAAAGTCTCCATTCATAATTTTATGAATGGAGACTCTGTCTCCGTGTAGTGAAAAGCCGACAGCCTATAAACCGAACGTTCGGTTTATAGGCTGTCGGCTTATGGAATACATGTATTCCTATTGCTATTCTATAAACCGAACGTTCGGTTTATAGAATAGCAATAGTAATACATGTATTCCATAAGCCGACAGCTTATAAACCGAACGTTCGGTTTATAGGCTGTCGGCATTTAACTATACGGAGACAAAGTCTCCATTCATAATGAATGGAGACTCTGTCTCCGTATAGTTAAATGCCCACAGCCTATAAACCGAACGTTCGGTTTATAGGCTGTCGGCATTTTACTACACGGAGACAAAGTCTCCATTCATAATTTTATGAATGGAGACTCTGTCTCTGTATAGTTAAATGCCGACAGCCTATAAACCGAACGTTCGGTTTATAGGCTGTCGGCTTATGTAATACATGTAATCCTATGGCTATTCTATAAACCGAACTTTCGGTTTATAGAATAGCAATAGGATTACATGTATTCCATAAGCCAAAAGTCTATAAACCGAATGTTCGGTTTATAGACTTTCGGCTTATAGAAAACATGTAGTACTATTGCCTTTCTATGAACCGAACGAGAGCCCCATTCATAAGAATTTCTTATGAATGGGGCTCTCGTTCGGTTTATAGAAAGCCAATAGTATTACATGTATTCTATAAAACGAACGAATAAAAATTAACGAATGCAGTAATGAACGAAATTCGTTTTAGACAAAATAAATAACATTTTCGTCCGAATGGACGAAAACGAAACAAAAATTTTAGTTTTGCACATGTCTAGTGAATAAACCTCAATAAAAAAAAATTCAGACTGCTATGCATTTTCTAGGACTTTTATATTTAAAACCAGCAGTTGTGACCTACTTTTACAGCTGGACCCTGTTAAAGAAAAAGTATTAGAATTCAACACTTTTAAGTTATTAGATATTACACATTTCTGGATAGGGCAAAAATTGTATAATGAAAATGTCTGTCATCATTTTTTCTTAACTCTTTCTGTGCTACTAAAACAGATATATTGCTTGCTGACAGTTTAAGAGTTAAGTTTCACAAAGACGTTGAATACATACCCAGTAAAGGACCATTAGGTAAGACAATACTGTCAGTAATTAGGCTTAAACCAGCATGAGGATCATTATGACAATGTCACAATTTATTGTACTCTCTTGAATTATTTTTTCAGGTTCACAGTACTCTGCTCGGTTTCCCATTACAGGAGGGTTACTTTGACCATGATAAATTTCCTAATTTTAATCACTTGTGAACAAAGAAATAGATAAAAGAGAGCCAGGAGAAATAAAGCAGGAAACTGACATTTAGCACTCTAAATGAAATATAAACATCTATACATTTCCTTCTTAAGATGGAGTTTCTAGTGTATAATCTGTCTTCCCCTATCTGCTTTCACTGTTCATAAATCTTGTATTGTTCTCATTTTATATGGATTTAAAGACTCAGACATGATTTGTAACTTTGATTTGTACAGTTTATTGCAGCCATCGTTCTGTCTCTTCGAATGTCTTACTGCACTTGCACAAAGCTCCCGCCTTTTAAGTAACCATCTGACACTTTGCAATAAATATTGTTGGAGATAGTAACAAGAGAACACATAAAGCATGAGTCATGGCAGCCATGGAGAAGAGTTTTCGACAAAAAAAAAAAAAATTGTCAACAAAATTGTGTATAGTTTTTATTGTGGTCAATTCATCATGTTTATCGATGATGCCTTTTAACATGACAAAATACCACTTCTATATTATGCTAGAGTTTGAACTATCTGATTTCCATATCAGTTGTGCTGACTTGCTGCATACACTCTCAAACGTTTATTGAGAAAAACTACCATATGGTGAATATCCATGTATTCTCAACTGTCTCCTAGTATATTCTATCATATGTGTCATAATCTCAACCTCCAACCTCAAAAAGTGTAAAGGGTGGGGTGGGGTGGTGGGGTTAATATTAGTATTAGTGTTTGGGGGTAATGTTTGTATTAGGGTTCGGGGTGGGTAATGTTGGTATTAGGGTTCAGGGGTAATGTTGGTATTAGGGATCGGGGGCTGGTAATGTCGGTATTAGGGTTCGGGGTAATGTTGGTATTAGCGTTCGGGGGCAGGTAATGCTGCTATTAGGGTTTGGGGTAATGTTTGTGTTAGGGTTCAGGGGTAGTGTAAGTATTAGCATACAAATAACACGGAGAGCTTCACTTATTATTGGTTTGTTTGTGTCACATGATTCACTGGCATCATAAAATTAATAAAGTGGAGAGGGCAATAGAGGAAATACCCAGAGACAAACAAGATACTATCAGCAGACATACATAAGGGTTAGCAACAAAGGGATGGAGGAGTAAACATAATTGGGTGGACCTTTACCTCAGGAATTAGTCTGTCTCATCTAATGTGTGCCATAATTCGCTTTTATGCTATGTTCCAAGTTCTGCATAGATTGTTGGCACTACATAAATAAATGCAATGTAATTACCAAGATGTCACATCAGTCTGTTTTACCAATAACATAGTGAGTGAACTTTGAAAGATGAGAAAACTGTGTTATTTATTGAAAGGTGAAACTCATATTTGCTGCTGCATTTTGGGCCTAATTAGGAGATGACAGCACTAGGATATTTCCAAGATAATTTTTTTTAGCAATGAAAAAAAGGTTTAACATATGTGATGACACGTTTTTTTTTATTAGACATGGCAGCACTTATACAGCACAATTATTGGTGTTATGTTTGGTGACATTGGACAACCAAGCTCATAATGATGACAGCAAACATCATACCGATGCTGAATAATATCCCATGAGAAGCAGTGATCTGGTATGTTTGATGTGACACTACTCATTTTACCTTAGATTGAAAGGAACCTTAATTATTTGGTTCAATTATCTTTCATCTTCTTTGAACATGAATTTCTGAAACTGTGTTTGTGGTAGAGTCAACTATCATTTTTACTGTCTGTCCTTCCTGATATTCCTTTAATGGAGATGCTTCAATGTCTTCATCTTCGTTCTCACTTAGAAAATATACACGTTCTATGACCTCATGGGGATGGCAGCAAATAGTGGCAGCAGATGGTTTGCAAATATACCAGCAGGGAGATCTCAAACTGAATCTCACTGAAAAGATGTTGCAATTACATATTAGACACAAAACCAATGCAAAGTAATTAACAGCACTCATCAACATTTAGGGCTAAGCTTTCTTGTAGAGTCTATGCTCTGGTCATACTTTTAGCTATATCAATAAAATTCCACCCATGATATTGCTCTCTTCGAAGATTAGCTTATTTCTCAGTTCAGAGATTACAATTCAAAGCCTATTCATGTGCTGGAGCTTTTATGCCCAGGAAATTAATCTTTCGGGCAGGATAATTGCATGTAAATGCTGTTCTCAGGAGACTAATTTACGGAATATTTGTTGCCATCAATAATGTGGCACTTATTACATTAATAAGAGATGATATGCTATCTTCAGTATAGGCTAGCAGTAGAAACTCAACGTACTATTTTAGTCGAGAAAAGTATAATTTAGCTAAACTGTTCATGAAAAACTTAATTGAACTTAGTTTCATATTTGTAGTATGGCATTACCAGTAATATGATTACTTTCAATCAGATTTTATCATCTGAAACCAATAAATAGGTTTTATTTGTGGAAACAAAGATGTGCCATACATATGGTAACAGGGGTCTAAGCTGCTACATGTATTATTTATGGGACTAAAGTTAATCTATCCTTTGTTTAATTGAATGAAAAAGGGAAGGGGTATTAAACATTCCCCATTACTTAAACATTGTGTATACACTGAATATAACAATTTCACATTTCCCTTTGAAAGCAGTTCATCAGCATATCAAGCGACAGGATATATCATAAATAAAGGATAGACACCATAAACATAAATTTAATGTGCATTTTACTACTACTTAAAATTAGGCATTTGCATGGAATTCTGTTAATACAAAGAATGGATCATGTGTTATCATGCTAAGAATATCATACTGTGGATGTAAACACTGGATTTTCCATGCTGTCTTTATGTCCTCAAGGTAGTCAACTACATGACAGCATAAGGTCCTTCCTTAAGGTAAGAAACTGGATAGTTTGAATACTAGCGTAACTCTATCTCATCTCTTATTAACATGTATGTTCCAGCTCAATGCCTCGTTTCTGCTGTTAGCCTCCCACTGTTTTATGCTCTCATTTCACCTGTTTATATAAGGGGTTCTCATTCCCCCTCCACATTTCATGGAACATTCCATGAGCCTTATGTGAGCTTACACTACTTTGCAAAATGCAAATATATACCGATCATCCATAACATTATGACTACTGACAGGTGTCAAACCGGCAGAGGCAGTGTGATGCTTTGGGCAATGTTCAGTTGGGGAACATTGGGTCCTGCCGTTCATGTGGATGTTACTTTGACTTGTACGACCCACCTAAGGATTCTTGCAGACCATGTACACCCTTTCATGGCACCTGTACTCTCTGATGGCGTTGGCCTCTCTAAGCAGGATAATGCGCCCTGCCACAAAGCAAAAAATAGTTCAGGAATGGTTGAGGAACACAATAACGAGTTCAAGGTGTTGACTTGGCCTCCAAATTCACCAAATATCATTCAACTCGTGCATCTGTGGTATATGCTGGACAAACAAGTCCGATCCATGGTGGACCCACCTCACAACTTATAGGACTTAAAGGATCTGCTGCTATCATCTTGGTGCCAGATACCACAGACGTCTAGTGGAGTCCATACCTCCAGGGCTGATTTGGTGCCAAAAGGGGACCTACACAATTTTAGGCAGGTGACCATAATGTTATGGCTGATTGGTGTATATATTCATTTATTACCTCAACTTCCCATAACATGCCTCACACTAGGTCATCTTACCCTGTGGCTGTCACTATGTTTTTTGCTTTAATTATTTAGTCCCATGATTTATATTAAAAAAAAGGTATGTCCATAGTTAGAGATACATTGTATAGTTATGTTTGGATTTATTTATGTACATTACCTTACCCAGTTTAGCTAATAGTGTACCTAATGTCATTTTCAGACTATAAGGTGAGAAGGGTCATTTATAAAACAATTGCACAAAATACATGTATATAATACTTCATAAGTCTTCAATAAAAGGTATGGGCCAGCACAAAAACATAGATTCAATGGCCCCTGTTAAGTAGAAAAGTGGAAAAATTATCAGAGAACCCACTACAATTCTCCATACTTTCTTGAAACACCATAAAAACAGTGATTCATTGACATTCGGTAAAAATGATTAGGCAAAAAATCGTTCATTTTTGCCTGTTAATTAAAGACCAAAAGAGCACAACTTAAATGGGCATTGGCTGCTTAATTCAGCTGATACATGCACATTATAACACTTTCAGTTATGTAGGGAACACAAACAGTGCTCCCTACAGCACTGAAAGGTTCAAACTGTAAAATAAAAAATGTTGGAGGAGCCAAGGGAGCTCCCCTGAATGTTCTCCACCTCTCCCCAAAAATGTAAAGTTTTAACCCCCTTGGGACCAATGGCCTCCCGCTGGCCCTACTAAAAGGGCAGTGTAAATGGATGCGGCCCACTGCAGAATTAAACAATTGGCTTCAGTGCCATAGGTTGTTGAATACCTGTGGCCTCATGGGGCCATGAGCAGGTACAATGCCCATGGCACCAATATAAAATATATAATTGGCCTTGGGGCCCTCAATATGATATTCCCTAATGTGGCCCATGAGCTAGAGCCTAGCCCAAATAAAACTATAGTGGCCTACTGGTGCTTGGAGTGCAGTGCCACAAACCCTGATTAAAGAAAAATAAGTGGCCGAAATTACCCCCGCCCTCCCTTTTTTTTGCCAGGGGCTGGCAAAATGCCCCTTGTACAATACATAAATGCAATAGCATAATTGCATTTAGTCCCTACCTATCCTCCCCACCACTGCCCAGGTAGTGGAGGGGATGATAAAAAATGTTTATCCCAAAATCTGTAAAGAAAAAATAAACACACCTTTTAAGCGCCAGGGTGGGTAGTGAAAATCACTGTTACTCACAACACTGTACCTGTATCCAGGTTCCAGAGTTAATACGTGACACTGTGGATCCTCAGCTTCTGGCCAAAGGAAAGAGGCTATTCATAAACAGTCTTGATGGCCCCTTACCCTGGACCATAAGCTGAGGATCAAGGGCATCGGGATTGATGCTGGAACATGAATACAGGTATAATTGTACCCTACAGGGCAGCCTTTGTGTTCCAGGGGGGTGGGCAATGATTTTCACTGCCCACCAAGGAGCCACTTTTCGTTTTATTTAATGGTGAGTGAAAAGTCACTGGCCCCGGAGGAGGGGCTGTAATTTTTTTGAGGGTGGGGGCGCAAGGGCACTGGGGGTGGCTATTATACCCACAATCCTATAACATAATATTAACAATAAAATAGGTAATGACGGTATTTTTTTAAAAACAAAATTATTCCCTTACCGCAATACCAGTTGCAGTTGAATTGTTCAGAAATAACGTATGTTATTCAAAATTTGACTTTTGCCAGCCACAACAACCAGTATAGAATCTACCCCAATAAGTGTTGAGGGGAACAACTGAAAGGGCAGATATATTGCTTTGCATTTAATTTACATGAAGCAGTACTTTAAAAAAAAAACATTTTTTTTGCACACTCTAGTGGAACTGCCACTTCAGTTGTGTATTTTACTATTAAATTAATCATTCTCATCTGGGTAGGTCTCTGTTGCTTATCTTGCCAATTAATTTGGAATTTTACAACAGTATCTTCAATATTTCAAGGAAATATCACTTTTTATTAGTCATCTTGGATGGTGTCATGGAAGTTGGCTCTTATCAAGTCTCAGAAACATGAAGTGAAAAGGTCTGAAGACAAAAGTCAAAGCTTCTCATCATCGCTTGCAGTTCAGAGAGTGATGGATCTCACTGACCTTTAGCTTAAGGACAAAAAAATGGAAGAAATGTCAGCTGACTATTTATGTCATACATTTTCAAACTTCACAGTGTCTGATATATATACTATCTACATCAGAAATATCCAATGACACAAAATACTGATTAATGTGCTATCATGGATTCTTCACAGTTCTCAAGAAAAATACTATTTTTTTTTCTTTTCTTAGAATACTTCCCAAACTATTGTGTTAATTAAAAAACATAGCCTGCCCTTCCTGATTTGTTAATTTTTAAAAATAAATAATTATTAAATTTCAAATTGGGGCTAGTAAAAAAATTAATTAAAATGGACCAGAAGGCATTTGATTGGCTATACCTTCTTCATTAAAATTTTTATTTGGGGGCAGCTGGGCTGCATGCCCTGGTTATCATAGCTAACGGACAGGGCTACTTGCACTGTCCCCCCCATGATCATGATAGGGGCCAGGGTAAGTTTTTTGTTTTATTTATGGGGACAAAATGTTATTTGTTTATTTTTAGTTTCCGAAGACTTTGGGTATTTTCGCAGTTGCTGAAGTCCTCCCGACATGAGTGTCTATCTCACCTATCTCACCTGAACATTGTTTTTATTGTGCATGTAGAGCAGGGGTCCTCAAACTTTTTAAACAGGGGGCCAGTTCACTGTCCCTCAGACCGTTGGAGGGCCGGACTATAGTAAAAACAAAAACTATGAACAAATTCCTATGCACACTGCATATATCTTATTTTGAAGTGAAGAAACAAAACGGGAACAAATACAATATTTAAAATGAAGTAAAGTTAAATCAACAAACTTACCAGTATTTCAATGGGAATAGTGTGCCAGTCAGATGCCCAGGGATATTATGCCAGTCAGAGTCCAGTAATATTATGCCAGTCAGAGCCCAGTAATATTATGCCAGTCAGAGTCCAGTAATATTATGCCAGTCAGAGCCTAGTAATATGCCAGTCAGAGCCCAGTAATATTGTGCCAGTCAGATGCCCAGGAATATTATGCCAGTCAGAGCCCAGGAATATTATGCCAGTCAGATTCCCAGGAATATTATGCCAGTCAGATGCCCAGGAATATTATGCCAGTCATATGCCCAGGAATATTATTCCAGTCAGAGCCCAGGAATAGTGTGCCTGTCAGATGCCCAGGAATATTATGCCATTCAGATGCCCAGGAATAGTGTGCCAGTCAGATGCCCAGGAATATTATGCCATTCAGATGCCCAGGAATAGAGTGCCAGTAAGAGCCCAGGAATATTATGCCAGTCAGATGCCCAGGAATATTATGCCAGTCAGAGCCCAAGAAAATTATGCCAGTCAGATGCCCAGGAATAGTGTGCCAGTCAGATGCCCAGGAATAGTGTGCCAGTCAGATGCCCAGGAATATTATGCCAGTCAGAGCCCAAGAAAATTATGCCATTCAGATGCCCAGGAATATTATGCCATTCAGATGCCCAGGAATAGTGTGCCAGTCAGATGCCCAGGAATATTATGCCATTCAGATGCCCAGGAATAGAGTGCCAGTAAGAGCCCAGGAATATTATGCCAGTCAGATGCCCAGGAATATTATGCCATTCAGATGCCCAGGAATAGTGTGCCAGTCAGATGCCCAGGAATATTATGCCATTCAGATGCCCAGGAATAGAGTGCCAGTAAGAGCCCAGGAATATTATGCCAGTCAGATGCCCAGGAATATTATGCCAGTCAGAGCCCAAGAAAATTATGCCAGTCAGATGCCCAGGAATAGTGTGCCAGTCAGATGCCCAGGAACAGTGTGCCAGTCAGATGCCCAGGAATATTATGCCAGTCAGAGCCCAAGAAAATTATGCCATTCAGATGCCCAGGAATATTATGCCATTCAGATGCCCAGGAATAGTGTGCCAGTCAGATGCCCAGGAATATTATGCCATTCAGATGCCCAGGAATAGAGTGCCAGTAAGAGCCCAGGAATATTATGCCAGTCAGATGCCCAGGAATATTATGCCAGTCAGAGCCCAAGAAAATTATGCCAGTCAGATGCCCAGGAATAGTGTGCCAGTCAGATGCCCAGGAATAGTGTGCCAGTCAGATTCCCAGGAATAGTGTGCCAGTCAGATGCCCAGGAATATTATGCCAGTCAGAGCCCAAGAAAATTATGCCATTCAGATGCCCAGGAATATTATGCCATTCAGATGCCCAGGAATAGTGTGCCAGTCAGATGCCCAGGAATATTATGCCATTCAGATGCCCAGGAATAGAGTGCCAGTAAGAGCCCAGGAATATTATGCCAGTCAGATGCCCAGGAATATTATGCCAGTCAGAGCCCAAGAAAATTATGCCAGTCAGATGCCCAGGAATAGTGTGCCAGTCAGATGCCCAGGAATATTATGCCAGTCAGAGCCCAAGAAAATTATGCCATTCAGATGCCCAGGAATATTATGCCATTCAGATGCCCAGGAATAGTGTGCCAGTCAGATGCCCAGGAATATTATGCCATTCAGATGCCCAGGAATAGAGTGCCAGTAAGAGCCCAGGAATATTATGCCAGTCAGATGCCCAGGAATATTATGCCATTCAGATGCCCAGGAATAGTGTGCCAGTCAGATGCCCAGGAATATTATGCCATTCAGATGCCCAGGAATAGAGTGCCAGTAAGAGCCCAGGAATATTATGCCAGTCAGATGCCCAGGAATATTATGCCAGTCAGAGCCCAAGAAAATTATGCCAGTCAGATGCCCAGGAATAGTGTGCCAGTCAGATGCCCAGGAACAGTGTGCCAGTCAGATGCCCAGGAATATTATGCCAGTCAGAGCCCAAGAAAATTATGCCATTCAGATGCCCAGGAATATTATGCCATTCAGATGCCCAGGAATAGTGTGCCAGTCAGATGCCCAGGAATATTATGCCATTCAGATGCCCAGGAATAGAGTGCCAGTAAGAGCCCAGGAATATTATGCCAGTCAGATGCCCAGGAATATTATGCCAGTCAGAGCCCAAGAAAATTATGCCAGTCAGATGCCCAGGAATATTATGCCAGTCAGATGCCCAGGAATAGTGTGCCAGTCAGATTCCCAGGAATATTATGCCATTCAGATTCCCAGGAATAGTGTGCCAGTCAGATGCCCAGGAATATTATGCCATTCAGATGCCCAGGAATATTATGCCATTCAGATGCACAGGAATAGTGTGCCAGTCAGATGCCCAGGAATATTATGCCATTCAGATGCCCAGGAATAGAGTGCCAGTAAGAGCCCAGGAATATTATGCCAGTCAGATGCCCAGGAATATTATGCCAGTCAGAGCCCAAGAAAATTATGCCAGTCAGATGCCCAGGAATAGTGTGCCAGTCAGATGCCCAGGAATATTATGCCATTCAGATGCCCAGGAATAGTGTGCCTGTCAGATGCCCAGGAATATTATGCCATTCAGATGCCCAGGAATAGTGTGCCATTCAGATGCCCAGGAATAGTGTGCCAGTCAGATGCCCAGGAATATTATGCCATTCAGATGCCCAGGAATAGAGTGCCAGTAAGAGCCCAGGAATAATATTCCAGTCAGATGCCCAGGAATATTATGCCAGCCAGAGCCCAGGAATATTATGCCAGTCAGATGCCCAGGAATATTATGCCAGTCAAAGCCCAGGAATATTATGCCAGTCAGATGCCCAGGAATAGTGTGCCATTCAGATGCCCAGGAATAGTGTGCCATTCAGATGCCCAGGAATATTATGCCATTCAGATGCCCAGGAATATTATGCCATTCAGATGCCCAGGAATAGTACAGTGCTCGTTATACCTCCCTCCTCCCCCCCCCTTCCCCATCACTTACCTCCAGCTGCTGTGTCCCCGGCCGGACATCTCGCGCAGTGTTCCCTCCTCCCTGCACGGAGGAGGGAAACAGTTACCGGGTCCGGTGATTTCTTTTTTTTTTTTTTCTTTTTCCTGCAGCCGCATCTTTAGCGGCTGCAAGAAAAAGAAAAAAAAAGGTATACAGCGGGGAGTGCTAGCAGCACCCCCTGCGGGCCGGATAAATGTGCTCGGCGGGCCGCATGTGGCCCGCGGGCCGTAGTTTGAGGGCCCCTGATGTAGAGTATAAAAAAAATATTGAAAAAGATGTATATATTGTATTAGCAATATACATTATGTCATAAGAAGGACACTCCACAGACACATTTAAAACACATTTTTCCTAATTTAGACATTTGCTTGGAGTTTTGCCAATACAATGTATAGATCATTTTCAAAAAAATGTTGTACTCTACATTCACAGTAAAACAATGTTTAGTTGATACAGTCTCATTAAGTTAAATTAAGTGCAGTTTTTACAAATATCCAGGGATCTAGTTTTGGCCTAATGCTTTTGGAGTTGTGATTTAGACCAAATACATTTACCAACACACAGTGTAGTTTTTACTTCTCCAGGAAATATAATACATAATAATTGAGGAAACATATAAACAATCTCTTTTTCAACTACATTTTAAATGAAAAATAAAGAAAATATTGTAAAATGGCTCACTTAGCATAAAACAGTATCTTGTTTTTGGGCATCTGACAATGTTCTGTCCATATTTCACTCTAACATTTAGATATATCAAGGTCAATTCACAACAAAATAAACTATGGTGAGCTGATGGACTGACTAAATAGCAAAAGTCAGCCATAAATAGCTTAATTGGCAACTATTAACCAGTGGTTTTGGAATTCAGTTGTCTGTTGAGTTAGACAATAAAAAGTTTAATATAATTCTGAGACACAGCAGAACACGTCAACTAAATTGGGAGGCATTATAAAAGTGAACAGTTTAGGGAAATGGGAATAGAAGTATACAGAGTGGGCCTAATGGTAAGTTTTCAAGGGTATGGCAGAACCACAGGGCAAAAAAAGAATATATATATATATATATATAAAACTCTAACTAAACAACACACCAACATAATTTGTAACTATTATGATATTAACTAAAAATAAATAAACCATGGAATTAATGGCTTAAAAAAATCACACAGCCAGAGAGAGATGCTGTCTCTAGTATCCAATTATTGCAGACCAAACAAAGCTGCCCCCTGCAAGTAATTTGCCTGTTACCTTGTTGATGTAAACATCAAAATGACTGCAAGATTAATTGGGTGTAATCAGTGATGCAACTGCTGCTTGTAGTTCATTAATAAGGGATTTAATTATTAACATTTTGTGCTTATGTGTTTTATAAACTTAAACATAAATGAGAAGTGTTGGCTTTATAGATTGGCCAAAGCATAATTAAGCTCCTGCCACATCAAGGCACTCTCCTAATAGGGTGAGAACTCACCTACAGGCAATAAATTGTTGCATACTGCTAGCCAAACCTTTTTAATGTGTTGAAAAAGGTCCAAATAAGCCTTGATTAAACCTTGAGCTGCAAACTACAACCACACAAAGAGGAACCAACGACCTCAACTATGTCTAAACAGGGAATAGAAAAATCAGTGTGTGTCCTAAGCTTGTCACATGCTCAGATACATATACATGTAAATTATGATGCGTGGTGCAAATGCAGTGTAATTGGCTCTACAATGTTTAGATCAACATATTCATAAAAAACAGAAAGTCAGAACATTATGACCACTGACAGGTGGCAAACCAGCAGTGGCAGTGTGATGCTTTGGGCAATGATCTCCTAGGAAACCTCGGGTCCTGCCATTCATGTGGATGTTACTTTGACATGTACCACCTGCCTAAGCATTATTGCAGACCATGCACACCATTTCATGGAAACAGTATTCCCTGATAGCACTGGCCACTTTCAGCAGGATAATGTGCCCTACCACGAAGCAAAAATCATTCAGGAATGGTTTGAAAAACACAACAATGCCAGATACCACAGCACACATTCAGAGGTCTAGTGGAGTCCATGCGTAGACGGGCCAGGGCTGTATTGGCATCGAAAAGGTTACCTACACAATATTAGGCAGGTGGTCATAATGTTATGGATGATCAGTGTATCAATACCTACCGAATACACCGATGCCCAATAATTGACTTGAGACATTCTTTGGTGAAAAATAGGCCACAGCTTTTATTTAACCATGTTACCAATTATATTAACTCTTATTTTTTTATTAAATTGTCATAAATTACCCTAAATAACTAACATATAACTTATTCTTTGTTAACATTCTGGGTGCTTCCCCACACCCTTGTACTCCAAGCTTAAAGGGACACTCCCACCAAAAAAATAAAAAGTTTTTTTTATTTTTAATTTGTATTGTTGATTTCAGATATGTCTTTTGTTTTTGTTATGTGACTGTATTTAATAAAATATGTAACTAAACAAGTGTAACTAGGCATTTTCATTTTGTGAAATATATTGTTTTAGTGTGCCACCCCCTAGTGACATTACAGCACAAATTTCTCTCTTTGGGGCTGGGGACTCAGAATGCAGTCCATAAGTCTGAATTCTGATCAAAGACTTGCATTGAATGAGAGTTTAATGTAACTATTATATCACAAGGGGCGAGGTTATGATCCTGTATGATCACCTTAATCTCCTCTCTTTGTGTTGGAAGGCAGGTAAAATAAAGTTGTACATAACAACATGGTCCTGTCCACTATTATACACAGGAGCCAGTAAGAGAGCAGGGGAGTATCTTATGACATCGTCATGCAGGGTTTGGCTACAGTTGTAAAGTGAGACTTTCTGGAGCGGGGGCGTGATGACGTGAGACGCTGAGTGGGCGGAGCGTCTCGGGGCACGGGAGGAGTGGACATGAGCGGCGTCTCTGCAGTGGAGCGAGGTCTATCGGCGAAATACTGAGCTAAGGGCGCCCTTTCCTCTCACCTCACTCACGGAAGACACTGGATGAAGCGTTTTGATACGGAGGTCCAGCGGATTGCAAACAAGCGACTGCCAGATAAGTTGTGTCGAGAACACTAATTTATATAACATGCTACTTGCACCACGTGTAAAATACCTCTGCACTTCCAATCTAAATCTCTAATCCAACTTACCTAGAGGAGCAATGGGAAGCAAGTAGTTGCTTACTGTGGAATTATCTGGCAAGGGGGGTTTGGCAAAAATTGGGAAGATCTACACTAAATATTTGTTTGTTGGATGCCTGTCCTAAAGTGTGGATACTGCTCGAAAATGGTTCAGTTTGCCTGCTTGGTTTGAGAAAGTGTTTGGTCATTCTAGAGTATATTAAGGAAGTGGAAAATTTCTGTGAAGTACATTATATTTTCCTATAAGTCACTCTGTGCTCCTCATGTCGAGGGGTACAGTTAGGAGGCACTATACTAATATCATAATATCTTTTTATTTCTGTGTGTTTTGGTATTGCCCCATTTGGACCTTAAATCAGTGGAAAATTTCCCCAAATACACCATAAATAACTAAAGCTTGTGGGCTGAGGGTCATGGGCATGACATTGTCTTAGTCCATACTGAACTCACACTGACCCCTTGAGGTCGAATAGGCTTCCTTTAGGTGACGCCAAAACTCTGGACATATTCTCTTTTTTCCCTCATGGTGGGGGGTGTACGAGTTACCCATATCACCCAAATTACTGGCTGATCGGAAACAAGCGAGGATATAACCATAGTTAATGAACGTTAATGTGAATGGGTGCCTCTTTACGGGAGACCCCAGGGCAACAGAATTAACTGTGAATCTCACCAATTTTTCAAGCTATACGGCCGGTGGGCTGTCTAGTTTGCGAGCATTATTCCACCTTGTGCTGGATCCCCGCCGGTTCTTCTATACTTGCGGCCTCTTGAATACCGGAATTGACTACCATCTCAATACTACTCTCACCTCTTGACTCACTGGCTGCCTATACAGATTTAGGGCCCCTTAAAGGATCAGTCCCACTATCCTTGGGGACACTACTCCAAGTTTCTAACTCTTATTGTATCGTATAGTATTTTTTGAACACACACGTATTTTTCTTAAACATACGTGATCAGGTCCCAGGGGGATCTGGAGGTCTATACGGGTGCTAATTTCATCTACACTAAAAAGGGGGTGGAATAAAGAAAGACCCCGACGAGTCCCAGGGGTGTACTTGGAGCTCTACCCCTACCTTTGGGTTAACATATAGTAACCCCCATTTGGGTTAACATATCTTATCCTATTTACAGCTATTGCCTGGAGGTCCTAAAAGCCTTATAGAACTTCCTGTTTTTTCGCCCCCGGCCTTCACCATGGCATCTAAACGGGGACAGGAGGGCAAAGTGGCTTCCAAGAAGGAGAAAGAAAAAGATAAAGACAAAGACAAAAAGAAAAGGATTTCATGTACTGGTCAAGAAAAGATTACAGCACTGTTTTCTCCCCAGATAAGCAAACCACATGATACAACAGATGGCTCAAGGGATCCTGATATAACAACTATGGAAGAAACTGATTCTGTGACTTCCTCCCCGAGTGGAAGCACCTCTCCTCCTATAGGTATAACATTAACTCAAGATTATCTGCAGATCTGTTTAGATAACCAGCTAGCACTCTTTAAAAAAGAGCTGGAGAAACACTTCCGGGAAACAAACGAAAATGTTCTTAGTCTTGGGGAAAGGATCTCTCAATGTGAACAGAAAATAGAAAGCCTTGACCTCACAAATAAATCTCTCAACGATCAGATACAGGAGCTAAAAGAGTCACTGGACAAATTAGAGACCAAAGTTAATGACGCAGAGGACAGGGCTAGACGTAAGAACCTCAGAATCCGTGGTATACCGGAAGAGATTTCACAGGCCAAATTGAGACCATACCTAAATGATCTTTTTTCTACTTTGGGAGTTCTGGAAGCTACCCAAGAATCGAGTATAGAGAGGGCCCATCGAACATATAAACCTAGCAATCTTCCGGAAGAGATTCCACGAGATGTAGTTATAAGACTTTCTTCTTTCTACTTAAAACAAAAAATCGCTGTGGCAGGGAAAAATTTTGAACATACGGACTTGAGGTTTAAAAAGATTCAATTTTTCCCAGATCTATCTCTTGCCACCAGAACCAAGAGAAGAGCCTTTGGGTTCTTCACCGAGGCCCTCCGTAAAGCTAACATCAGATATAATTGGGGTTTTCCACCAAAGTTATTTATCAGATTTGAAGATACCATATACACTGTAAATAACGTGGGAGAGGCGAGGGAATGGCTCCGTAAGCATAATACGGAACCCAACTAGAGAAATATCAATTTAGATCATTGCTCACTTAACAGGAGAATGATGTAGTGGTTGGAGGGAGGGGAAAGGGCGAATTTTGTTTTTTTTTTGGGGGGGGGGGGGGTTTGGGAATCATAAGTAAGACAAAGAAAGAGTACCGCCATCTGTTTAATAAAAGGCGATAGACTTGTTCTCAATATGAGACACAATCATACACAAGTATATAGCAGAGGGCGGGATCATTATCTACTTAAGTAAAATGTCAAAATGTCGCTGTAGGGGATTTAAGGTCAGATCCTATACTCATCCTTTAATTACTCACGGTTAAATAACTAGTATTTGCCATGAGATACGAGAATCACAATTATTTAAGAGGTAGGAAGGTAGAACTACTCTTATGATATTCCTCCTTATTTCTAGGGTTAACATGGTTAGGGCAACATCAATAGTGGTTAAGACATAAAAATATTTATGGATAAGTTTTAAATAAATCCAATTAGGGTTAACACTAGGGGATATAGGAATTTATAAGCACAATGTAAATTTGTTTATAGGATATCACAAGTTTTTTTTTTTTTTTTTTTAATAATCACAAATAAGACACAGGAAGAGCACCACCCCTTGTTTAATAAAGGGAGACAGGCTTAGTATTCAACATAAGATACAATCACACACTAGTACATAGCAGAGGGTGGGATCATCCTTTACCTAAGTAAAATGTTGCTGTGGGGGACTTAGGGTCAGATCCTATACCAATCTTTTAATTAGTCACGTTTAAATAACTACTAATAGACATGAGACACGAGAACCACAAATAAATGTTTAAGAGGTAGAATGGTAGAATTATTATGATGTTATTACTGATTATTTCTATTATCCACATGGTTAGGGAAACACCAATAGTGGTTAAGACACAAAATACATTTATGGATAAGTTTTTAATAAAAATCCATTCAGGGCTAACACTAGGGGATATAGGAATAAAAAAGTACAATGTAAACTGTTAATAGGAAATCACAAGTAAGGTATAGAAAGGGGGACCCCCCTTTCTGAACAATAAAGGGGTGTGGGACTTATATATAAATCATGCTTACACAGATAATAAGTAGAAACTTTTTTTTTTGTTTGTTTTTTGCCTTTTACCCTTCCTTTCTCTATATAACTAGCAGTATTTGTCCACCTCCCCTGGTTTCCCACACAGTAACCAGAGGAGGTAATATGCAGGTTAGATGCATCAAAGAGGAGACAGGAGGAGATGGGGACAGCATAGGTTCCCTATCGCCAGAGGGACAGGGGTATGTGTTAAATGTTGTGGGTTATATGTCTAGTGTGTGTCATGTTGCTCAGAAATCGATAGTAATAATGAAGAATCAAATAAAATACCCGGGTATAGTAGAAGTGAAATCAAGAAAATGGGGGTCTTGAGATTTTTAACTTTAAACGTACAGGGCTTAAATATTCCGCAGCGTAGACTTACCTTGACCGAAATGTTATACTCAGAGAGGATTGACGTAGCATGTATACAGGAGACACATCTCAAAGAAATAGATGCTACCAGATTGAAGTCAGAGAGGTTCCCTCACATAGAATACTCAGCACTAAAGATAAAAAAGCAAAACGGGGTAGCAATCCTGATTTCTCGGGACATTAAATACGAACTAATTTATAAACAGAAGGATACAGAGGGCAGATTTGTGTTTTTGATCTGTAGATTGAATGATAGACTCTTTTCTATATTAAATATATACGCCCCTAATAAAAGGACTATGCATTTTGTGAATAAGACCCTAAATGGGCTACGAGATTTTGTGCAGGGCTCATGGATAGTACTAGGAGACTTCAATTTGGTGGCCGATCCCGAGGTAGATAGGAAAGGATTTCTGCCGAGAGCAGTTACCCCCGCAGATAGAGGGCTAGCTAGGAATTTTCATTCTATGTTGGGAAAATTTAAGCAATACGATACGTGGAGAGTGTTTAACCCTTTGGAGAAAAATTTTACATTTTACTCTAATAGACATAAGTCCTTTTCAAGGATTGACATGATATTGACAGATCAGAATATAACTGGCCAGAGTAAAGATGTGCAAATTAAAACAACTGCGTGGTCGGACCACGATGCGGTGGTGTTGGCTGTTATAGACAACACCTCTAGAATAAGGAGTCCTTGGAGACTGAACGACCTCCTATTAAATACCCCAAAAAATAATAAAGGAATACAAGCTATGACCCAGGAGTATTTCTCCTTTAACGCTAATGGCGAGACCAGAAACTCTATGGTATGGTGCGCTTTTAAGAGCGTGGCACGCGGGCATTTTATTAAATTGGCCTCTCAACTTAAAAAGGAAAAAGGTATGTCTCTGTCTGATATGAACATTAGATTGGCAGAAGTAACCACTCTGAATAAAATTACAATAGAGGAAGAGCGCACGGCAGAGATTAAAAAACTAAAAACCGAAATTAGGGAACAGCTATATATTCGAGCCTCCAGAACTATGATGTATGCTAAGCAGAAATGGTTTCGACTGGGGAATAGGGCCGACAAATTAATGACCAATCAACTTAAAATGAACAACTTAAGAACTAGGATTTTTAAAATTATAGATGGTCAAAAAATATGCCTATCACCTCAAAGTATCGGTAAAGCCTTTGAAAAATTCTATCAGAAGCTGTATAACTTAGCACTTCCTAAAAACTTAGAGGCAATGAAAGCCTTTATTGCCCAGTCAAACCTTCCGAAGATCACCTTGCAACAAGCAAAAGACTTGGAGGCCCCCATCTCCATTAAGGAAATTAAACAATCCATCAATAAACTTAAAACTAAAAAGGCACCAGGCCCTGACGGTTTTACTGCCCAGTTCTATAAAAATTTAGTTGATACCATTGCACCACATCTAGTTAATACCTTTAATGAAATCAAGGATACACAGGAATTTCCTAAAGAGATGCTCCAAGCTAGTATAACACCAATCCCAAAACAGGGCAAAGACTGTAACTATGTGAGTAACTATAGGCCAATTTCGCTAATCAACCTAGACACTAAGATTTATTCATCCATTATAGCGGACAGGCTCAAGTCGGTGGTCGCATCCATTATACATCTGGACCAATCAGGCTTTGTGAGGGGCCGTCAGGGACTGAGTAATACTAGGAGGACCATAGATCTGATAGACTACGTAAATAAACACAATATACCAACCGTTATTTTGGCTTTAGACGCCGAAAAGGCTTTTGATCGGGTTGACTGGACCTTCCTTGAGGAGGTCTTGAAGGCCTATGGTTTCGGGGGGGATCTAGTCAACTCGATCATGGCCTTATATACCTGCCCCTCGGCAAGGGTGACAGGACCAGGCCTGTGCTCGGAGTGGTTTGACGTGAGGAATGGGACCCGACAGGGGTGTCCCCTGGCCCCCATTCTTTACGTTCTTTCTCTCGAACCCATGGCAATTAGAATTCGGAGAGCCACGAGTATAAAAGGAATTCAAGTAGGAGGAGGAGTCTCCAAATTGAGTCTGTTCGCTGATGATTTCCTACTAACTTTAACTGAGCCAGTTGAGTCGGTTGTCGGGGTTTTGGAGGAATTGGACCTATATGGACATTTCTCAAATTACAAACTGAATTTGCAGAAAACACAAGCCCTTAGCCTCAACGTTCCCCCCAATATCCACACAGATTTGATCGACAAGTTCCCCTTTGAGTGGGCACAATCCTCAATAAAATATCTGGGAGTGAGGATTCCCAAGAATATCTTTAGTATTGTGGAGATTAATTATGCCCCCCTGTTTGCTGATCTTCAGCTGAAAATAGGGCACTGGAAAAGCTTAAACTTATCCTGGATAGGGAGACTGAATGTCATCAAAGCGTATATAATCCCCAAATGGTTATACCTGTTGAGAATGGTCCCGCTCCCCTTATCTGCCATCCAATGCGACCAGTTTCAAAGGTTAGTGAGTAAATACATCTGGGGAGACAAAAAACCTAGGATAGCCAGAGAGTGGCTGCACAAACCCGGACATAAAGGGGGACTGGGTTTGCCCAACTTAGCCAGATATGTTGAGGCTAGTATGCTGTTTCACGTTCATAGACTACACATCCCTGAATCCCAGGATGAAGATTGGCGTAGGATAGAGCAGGAGATGGTGGGGGCCACGGCCCTGGACAGTATTCTATGGCTCAGTAGAACCAAGACCTTAGAACTAACAACAGCATCCGGGAATAGTATTCTCAAGGGTACAATGGATAAATGGCTAACCTTTAAGAGGAAAGCCGGTCTGTCAAATAAAATTGTTGGCTCGGTAGTCGTAAACTTAGTAGAAAAGCTTATTCCAGACCTGACTCTTAACTTAACATTCAAAGAACATAACCTGACTTTGTCCCAACTAATGCAGGGTAACAAGATAAAATCCTTAAAACAGGTCATGGAAGAATTTAGTCTACACTGGAAAGATGCCTATGGGACTCTGAGACTTTTGCATTTTACCAGATACCATATATTTCTCCCTAAAGACCAGTTCCTCAGAAGTTGCTTAGAGAATATATTTAAAGACAGTCCAAAATCTTGTAAGCTAAAAAATTGGTACTCTCTGCTGGATGAGATTAAACCCAGCTTAATACCAAAAGCCTGGGGGAGATGGTGTAGTGAGTTAAACATCACAAGAGACAGGGAAGTCTGGGAGAGAGTCTGGATCCAGACGAGAAAATCTACCCACTGTGTCAATCTGCAGGAACTATACTTTAAGGTCCTTTTTAGATGGTACCTGGTCCCGATATCGGTGAGCAGGATGGACCCTACCCAGAGTTGCTTATGTTGGAGATGTCATCACTTTGAAGGGGACTATACCCACATTTGGTGGGACTGTCAGGGAGTCAGGGACGTCTGGAGTCAGATATTCCAGGCTCTCTCTGATCTTCTTAAGCGTTGTCTCCCAATGAGTATAGAAATAGCCCTCCTCCATTTAAACCTTAACGATCTTAGGGACGAAGAACGTAAATTGGCAGTACAGCTTTTACTTGCAGCAAAATTATGTATTGCACGTAACTGGAAACAGGCTGTAAATATATCTTGGGACAACGTGAAAAACACGATGAACCATTTCGGGGACATGGAGAGGGGCTATTACAGAGTCAATAACAAAATGACACAATACTATAAAATCTGGCAACCCTGGCTGGAAAGGTTCCCCTGAGTATCTTACGCCCTCAGAAAGGGTTTAATTCGGATTAGTGATACCCGGGTATATGTATACGTATACGTATACGTATACACATACACATAAATGTATATTATTGGTCTGAGCAACACACACACTGTCGTATTGTTTGTCTTGTTTGTCTTGTAAGTCACGTTTGTCCGTTTTCGGTTTTTTTTTCCTTTCCCTTCTCAATTTGGCAAGAAGTAAGACGGAGCTTGATACAGCTCCTAGCCCACAATCCCCACAAGTAGTGGGTCCCTAACAATGCCAAAATAATTTGAACTTCTGATTTATCAGCCCCCTCCACTCCCTTTATTTAGCGCACACACAATTATGATCCCTGTAGAGGTGGGGATAAGGAGGAACAAGGGAGGAGGCTATTAGAGGGGAACTTGCAGTATGGGGGCAGCAGGGGGGGATGAAATGACACAATGATGACACTCTATCCATTTAACAACCTTTATAGTGTTTTTGGATGAGGCTGAGTGGGGAGGAAAAAAAAAAAAAAAAAATTAAGTGAAACTTTCTGGAAGATTTTGGACCATGTCGCATCATAGGAAATATTCACAAAATGGAGCCAGGAGATAAACACCTAATTTTATTTTTCTTTTATATGCAATTAATTCAATCATAAAAAAAAAAACAGTGCTATATGATATATATACATGTGTTTTTTTTAAGGACCAGGTTATCTAGTTACATCTTATGTAAGTAGTAGTGTCCCTTTAAGCTTAAACCTCCTGGCTTACCACTCATAAGTGCTGACCGCTACGTGGCCTTTGTTGAGTGGGCACATCTGTTTGATGATTATATTTATAGGTTAGGGGAGAGGTGAGCCCCATTTCCGATCTGTTTACCTCCACCTGGATTGACAACTACACACCCAACGTGCTGTGACAGAAAAAAAAAACAATTAGTATCATATAAAACACAAAACAAACAAATAAGAAGAAGGAGGGGGGAACAGTTACTTAGCTGAAGGGAGGACCGTGGAGCACTTTCTTATATTGCTACCCTGGGTACTCCTCCCCTCAAGCAGTCAATCAACTGTCATACCTCACTTTATTCCCATGCACTCCCCCACACTCACACAAATCCCTCACACAAATCTCCAGAGCTTTAGAATAATTGTGTTCTCATGAACAGTGCAACACATATGCCAATAATAAATATGCATAGCGGGGAGTCAGATCAAAAAGAGCCCTACATGTTTTATACCTTCAAAGGCTTATTCATAGAGTAGTTATTATATAATGGGAATAATAAGCCTTTATATTACATGTATTTCTGTGTGGCATCTCTACAAAAAAACTGACAAATTACTATGTTTTCATGGAGAGTCCCAATATCTGAACCATGAATATCATACTTTGCTAAAGATGGACCTGAAATATTATGAATAACATTTCATTTTATTTATAATTCTATTGAATCTTTACCTTGTTCCAAATGTGCCTTTGAAATATACAAAACACACAACGACAGTCAGTACAAAGGCTTATTATTCTCAATGTATTAATTCTAAATAATTATCACAAAAATGACAAAAGTTCACACAATTTGTCCCAGGCTTTGAAAGCCCAGTAATCTATTGTAAAAGTGATATATTCAACCTTACATTATATACTGCCTGGCCCAAAAAAAATCACCACCAAAAAAACAGTTCAAACACTCTAATATTTTGTTGGACTGCCTATAGCATTGATTATTCGCTGTGGCCTTGTTTCGATAAGCTTCTGCAATGTCACAAGATTTATTTCCGTATGGTGTTCCATTCATTTTTCACCAAGATCTTGTGAAGCAATTTGAGCCCAATGAATCCTGGCATTGTCATCTTGGAACATGCCCGTGCCATCAGGGAATACAAAATCCATTGATGGAATAACCTGGTCATTCAGGATATTCAGGTAGTCAGCTGACCTCATTTTTTTGGCCAGGCAGTGTATATCCATAGCATTATAGACTTTACTGTATTCCTTATTTCTTAAAGCAATATGATCCTAAATGGGGCACTACATGGGTAGCCAGAAGTTAAACATCCAGCTGGCTTGGAACTACAACACCCATGAGCGTATCCAGCGTTTGAGCTGCAGAGAATAATGGTAGTTGTATGCCTCTCTCTTTAATCAGATCTGTTTTTTCTTAATTTGCTCTTTAATCTCTTTCCATATTCTTTACACTCGGTCTACTATCCCCACACGCCACCTATTAAGACCCAGATCGGGTCTCTGCCATAGTGTTCCTCGATCAACTTGTGATCGGTTCCCAGGAACAAATCATGATGTTTTGGTGCTTGCATCATCTGGGTTAAACCCCTTGTACTGGCTATAGCCTTCATCGGTGGTCAAAGGTTAATAAACCAGCCGTCTCACTAACTGGAGTAATAATTAACAAGCACTGAACATTGGGGATTATTCGCTGAAAGGGGATTTGCTGGTGACATGAATATTTAATCTCACCAGTTTAACTATGCAATGTATACTGAAATGTTCATCTCACTTCAACTCACCTCATCTCATGTCACCTGCAAGTCATCTTTTAGTGAATAGACTCCAGTGTTTAAGAACTATACTTTATTTTAGACTTGAGTGCCTTATCATTAACTTTAAATTAATTATTTAGGTTAACCTTCAACAAGACACACGTTGTTCATTACAAAACACACTAGCAGGGCTTTATGATGTATCATTTATCAAAACCAGCTAGGGACATCTACTTTTTAAGGCTAGAAATAAAAGCATCTGCAGATTCCTCTGTAAATTTAGCAAGATAATATCATCTATTAAGACTAGTGTTGAGCGATTTCGAATCGCACTGTTCGGGTTCGTACCGAACATTACGGTGTCCGTACCTCGAACCCGAACCTGAACAATTCACTGTATGTTCGGGTTGGAGTTCGAGGTTCAATTGACCTATTCATATGAATGGGGACTCTATTTCGGTTTATAGAATAGCCAATAGCATTACATGTATTCTATAAACCGAAAGTCTATAAACCGACTGTCGTTCGGTTTATAGACTTTCGGTTTATGGAATACATGTAATGCTATTGTTATTTTATAAACCGAAATAGAGTCCCCATTCATAAGAATAGGTCAATTGACCTATTCATATGAATGGGGACTCTATTTCGGTTTATAGAATAGCAATAGCATTACATGTATTACATCTGAGAGTCAAATAGAACCGTCAAATACTGTGCTTACAGCGCACTTTGAAAAATTGTAATAGTTTTGGGTGCTAAATAGTACATTTGTGTCTTGCGGTGCACTTCATATCTGAGAGTCAAATAGAACCGTCAAATACTGTGCTTACAGCGCACTTTGAAATATTCTGTCTACCTCCTCCTCCTCCTCCTCCAGCGCCGCTTCCACCTACACCGCCATAGGTTCTCAACCTATGGGTCACTTAGTATAAACCCTCTCTCAAATGGATAATTCTGTTGATCCTCCTGGCAGATTCCATGTAGTGCTATTTTATGGCTCATCTGTTTTTTTAATTTGTATGTATTTTATGTTTTTTGAAGTTATTTCCCTATCCATATTTGTTTGCAGGGCACTTGTCCTACTCTTACCAACATTTTAATTCCTTTTGCAGCCCTCTAGCCCTTTCCAGGACTTTTTTAGAGGCATTTTAGTGGACAAAAGTTTGTGTCCCCATTGACATCAATGGGGTTCAGGTTCGGGGTCAAGTTCGAGCACAGACCTGGACATTTTTTCGAAGTTCGGTCGAACCTGCCGAACCCGAACATCCAGGTGTCCGCCTTAACTCTAATTAAGACATTGTGAATGTGAATGCTATTTTAATTAGTTGGGGAAATAATATTCTTAATACATCTGAAAATATAAAAAGAAAATTCATATCTTTCATATGTTATGCTAGTACAATTAAAAGTAGCATACCACTCAAACATTTGAAAATGCTTGCTGAAAAGTACGTTTTAAAAAAAAAAATCTTTGAATACCTTCTAAAAACACATTTTATGTATAAAAAAACAGGAGTATCCCACCCATGCATATGAAACTTTCATTAGTCAAAATAGTCCTTGTAACATCATGTGTTTCATCTTGAAATCAACCATACACAGTCTAGATTTTTTACTAACTTGGGATACAGAATGCACCAATCAGGGAAAGGAAAGACCACAAAGCAGAGTCTTGTTTTTTGTTTGTCAATAAGCTTTTACAATGAAGAATACACCTAGGTTTCTCACATTTGTCAAGCTGTTCCTGAGGAGTATGTACAATACAGTGTTATACCTTTCAACATATAAAATGAAAATGCATGTACATCTAATTATTGGAGGAGATTTTAATTGTCCAGTCAATCGCAGATTAGACAATTAAAACAAAAAAAAAAGACTTCAAGATCGATTCACACTGTAGAACAAATTCTGGTACAGAATTTTTGGCAAAAAATGGCCTATACGATTGTTGGAGGGTTCGGCATCCCCATGAACATGACTATACTTGTTTCTCCCTGGTACAGAAAACTTTTTCTAAATGAAAACTAACTCCCTGGGATTAATCCTTAAAACTAGTATTGAATCAATAACTTGGTCTGTCACTAAGGAAAAAGAACTCAGGACAAACTGGAGGATGAATGAAGATATCATAAAAACTAATTCAAATATTGAGAAGGTGTTCACACAGACACATGACAGTGGTAGGACAAACTTTTTACCCCCATCCCAATAAATACACAGACAACTTGCTGGCTAAAAGGTTGCGATTTTATATATGAAAAGCACTTGTAACAAAATTATTAAATTGCTAAAGATATAGCTGTATTTATCAAATTTTAAAAACATCCTAAAATCAGTGTTATAAAAATCAGTACTATAACAAGTACAAAATAAATAACTGGGTGTCACCAAATGAATAACTGTAACCAAAAAGCGGTAGTGTGACTCCATAAACCTCTTAGGTCACTAGGATGGTTTCCCCGAGGATCTGACAAAGGCATAAACTGGCTACTTGGGCTACTGGCATCCCATTATGCACAGTAGCCACCCAATTAGCTTGCCAGGGACCAGCCCATGCTGAGCCCGCGCAGCTAGCCACATAGCTACTGTTACCTGGGTTGGTCATACCCCAGACAACCTCCAGCACTGACATCAGACCTCGGGAAACCTCCCCACCAATGCCTATGGGCGTGACACCTTGTGCACTATAGGCCCCACCACACTGCTACTGCCTTCTCAAACCCAGCCAGAATAGCCAGGTTAAGGAGGTCCAACCCAATTGGGGTAAAGTGCTCCCCCTCTCCTGTAAAGAGAGGCATCGGATCCATCTAGCTCTGGGTGTGTCACCACAACAACACTACAAATCTGGCAATCATGCCATTAAGCTTCCTCCATGCCATCTCAACCACTGAAGGGGAACAGGCTCCGACACCACCTCCGCCTGGAGACCAGGTCAGACCAAACGATCACCAGGTCAGTGTATTGGATCCACAACCTTAAGATGTCCGCCTTGATAAAGTAAATCAGCTGCTGAAGGGGTACGGAGCACAGGTCGTTACCGCCACAGTGGAGCACCAGAACCTGAGGGGGACCCCACTCACGTACTGACAATGAGAACCTGCCGGGCAAGTCAGCCCATTGTAATCCTCGAAAACCCAGCCATCGTAGCACAGCATGGGATCTATCAAAACCAAGCTGATTTAAATTTTGGTGTACAGTCCTCTGTTCGGCCCAGAATATGAAGGAGTGGCCGAGAATCCACACTTGGCAGCTCTTAGTCTCTGAAAAAGAGTAAGTACACCAAACTTGCAGACAAAGGGGGGGGGGGGGGGGTTACAGGGTTAAGTATTGTACTAGACTAAGTGAGGGCGAATATAGAACTTAAACATGGATGATTACCAGCGGCCTATTACCGTATTTGCTCGAATATAAGACAAGGTTTTTTTCAGAGCAAATGCCTTATATTCGAGGTTGTCTTATAATTAGAGTTGAGCGGACACCTGGATGTTCGGGTTCGGCCGAACTTCGAAAAAATGTCCGGGTCCGTGCTCGAACTTGACCCCGAACCCCATTGAAGTCAATGGGGACACGAACTTTTGGCCACTAAAATGCCTCTAAAAGAGTCCCGGAAAGGGCTAGAGGGCTGCAAAATGAAGTAAAATGTGAGTAAAATGTGGGTTAAGAGTAGGACAAGTGCCCTGCAAGCAAATGTGGATAGGGAAATAACTTAAAATAACATAAAATACATACAAATTACAAATACAGCTGAGCCATAAAATAGCACTAGATGGAATCTTTGATTTTAGCTTTGGAAAAACAGAAATCTAAATCTAAAGCATGTCTGCCAGGAGGATCAACAGAATTATCCACCAACACCAGCAGCACCACGACCAGGGCCACGTCCCTTATTTGACGCTCTCCTCATTCTTTGCGGTCACCCACCAAAGTAACAGATGGTTTATGTCAGGCGACAATGTAACCGCCAATAGTCATCAATTTTTTGTTTTTTTGTTTATTGGACTGCAAGAAATGCACCACAAGACGTAAATGTACTATTTAGCACCCAAAACAATTAGAATTTTTCAAAGTGCACTGTAACCACAGTATTTCACTGTTCTATTTGACTCTCAGATATGAAGTGCACCGCAAGACGCAAATGTACTATTTAGCACCCAAAACAATTAGAATTTTTCAAAGTGCGCTGTAAGCACAGTATTTCACTGTTCTATTTGACTCTCAGATATGAAGTGCACCGCAAGATGCAAATGTACTATTTAGCACCCAAAACAATTAGAATTTTTCTAAGTGCGCTGTAAGCACAGTATTTGACAGTTCTATTTGACTCTCAGATATGAAGTACACCGCAAGATGCAAATGTACTATTTACCACCCAAAACTATTAGAATTTTTCAAAGTGCGCTGTAAGCACAGTATTTCACTGTTCTATTTGACTCTCAGATATGAAGTGCACCGCAAGATGCAAATGTACTATTTAGCACCCAAAACAATTAGAATTTTTCTAAGTGCGCTGTAAGCACAGTATTTGACAGTTCTATTTGACTCTCAGATATGAAGCACACCGCAAGATGCAAATGTACTATTTACCACCCAAAACTATTAGAATTTTTCAAAGTGCGCTGTAAGCACAGTATTTGACGGTTCTATTTGACTCTCAGATATGAAGTGCAGGACGCAAATGTAATATTTAACACCAACAAATTGCAGTATTTAAAAATGCCTAGATGTTGCCCACTGAGCTAACAGAACAGGATTAAAGTCATGTGCCTGGCACACATGCAGTTGCAAGTGCACTGTACTCTCTGTGGCACTGGGCTCAGAGCAGGGTACAAATATGTAGTATAGCACACACTAAAAAATTCACTGTAATTTGAATAATAGCTGTAGTTTGCAGATTCAACACCAGCATTTTTTTTAATATGTCCCTCACAGCTGCAGCATCCTCTCCCTACACTAAGAAGAGCTCATGTGATGTGCGTGTATGTGACTCCAGCTTATATATAGAGGCTGGGTCACATGCTGCACTGGCCAATCACAGCCATGCCATTAGTAGGCATGGCTGTGATGGCTTCTAAGGGCAAACAAGTCAAATGCTTGTTGATTGGCTGCCCTGCCGCCTTTCAAAATAAGCCATTAAATCGCCGAACCCCGAACTCCAACACGAACATACAGTGGAATGTCCGGGTTCGGGGTCCAAAAACCGTAATGTTCGGTATGAACCCGAACAGTGCGGTTCGGCTTTGCTCAACACTACTTATAATCTGACCTCAAATCGAGGTCAGATTATACGACATGGATCCAGGTCCCCCGCAGAGCTGCAGGGGACCTGGATCCCCCTCGCTAACAGCCGGAGGATGTCTGCGCTATACGCATAGACATCCTCCCCTGCCACCCGGCACGACCGCCGGGACTTCTATGATGAAGCCGGGTCCTTCAACTGAGAGGAGGTCCCTGACTCTACTGTTTTTTAAAATGTCCCGTAAACCCATCACTAGTTGTGCCAAAAAACTAGCATCCCCCTGTGAACCCTGTGCCACTGATGGCACCACAGCCAACCCCAGCGAGGGTGTATCATGTTGCATGTGTGTGTTAATAGGAAAGGAAAGGGAAGACTCACCACTTGATGATTTCCCCTGAGGAGGAACCGACATGGGCGGAACAGGTGATCCGCTGGGTGAGGAGGAGAAGAGCAGCGGACTGCCATCCAATGACCCTTCCTTGCGTGGACCTGCATGTGGAAGCGACGTCCCATCGGAAGCAGGAAACAGGTGGCTCTGGGTGTGGAATTGAACACCAGTGCCCCGAAATCCTGAAGACCCACTTTGATGCCCCCTGGAGCGGTGCTGGCATTTCACAGCGCCAGAGCTTGGCAGGATACTTTGCCTATAGCCCCTGTGAGAGAGGGTCTCCATAGGGAAGTTGCCCCTCTTAGGAGAAGCAGTCTCAGATGATGCACTGGAGTCCAGCCTGGAGCAGGTGGGCAGAGGCAGTGATACTTGCCTCTGCCTCCGTGAATGTACACATGGTTCGCAGACAGCAGCACACTGTGGAGGAGGCCGAGGATGCCTGGAGGCCTGCTACCCCCCGTCGGGGACCCGGGACGACTTGGGCTTAGCTGTGAACGGGACCCGTGGCACCCTAGTGGTGCACTTCATGGCCCATGTGGAGTCTTGTGGGGGGTTGGCCAGCTGTGAGGCCACCAGTGATGCAGTGCGGTGAAGTGAAACACTGCTACCGGCATCGCGGGTGACAGCCATGATGAGCGCTGTAGATTATGAGAGCAGGGGGCGGGGCCTAACGTTCCCACATGCACGGAGGAGTGACAGCAGCCGCCCGCTTCCTCCTCCCAGTAACTACAGAGGGAGCATCAGGGGGAATCAGAGGGATAGTTGGAGGGGGTGTAGGGGTATAATTGACGGACTAGAGCTAAACCTATCTGGAGGCCGGCAGGGCCTTGACCTGGAGGCCCTAATGGGGGGGCAGGAACAGCTAAGTGGGTAGCAAGGGCTGCTTAAACTCGGGAATCAAGAGAAAAAGAATAAAGGTGGCAGTCTGGCTAAACTCCAGAGGCTGATCTGGGAGCAAACAGCAACATGGAAAAAGTCAGCTCACCAAAATATACGTAGTAAAATCAATAGAAAATGTTATTTGAAAAAAGTATAACAATTGTGCATTCGGCAAAACATCCACTCTTAAAAGGGATTGATGTTGAGATAATCTGGTGGAAGGTTTACGCCAGTGTTTAACCTGCCGACTATGAGGACAAAGAGAGAAGGAACAGGGAGGAGACATTAAAGGGACAGTTTAGCCCCCAAACTCACTTTGGTGCAAGATGAAGATTACTGCTTGTATAGTGCACAGACTTTTTTCCAGTGTGATTTAATGCAGGCATTCTGCATAAATCACACTATTAATATTTGACTCATGCCCCCCCCCCCCTCCCGAGTGATTACTCTGCATGTTTACTGCAGGTGCAGCAGCACTGATTACATAGACACTGAGGATATCAAATGTTGATATGTTATTTTAGTCACTTCCTGTGCTCTTCCAATTGAATAAATGATGTGGACTTGGAGTGACCTTGCTCTTGTGCACAGTAGGATCTCTTAATAGTGCTACACATTCTCTGATGACATGACTAAAGGGACAGGATATTTCATCAATTGGAATGAAATTATTCTCATTGGTTCTTGCAGCAAAAAATAAAGGAAATTTCTTTTACTCAGTTAGTGTGGGCAGTCCTGGCTTCTTGCATACTGCTCAAATTTAACAATTTCTTCTAGCTGTAAGTATTTTTATATTTTAAGCAATAAATGGAAAACATGCATTTTAAAGTACTTTGAAATCACATTAATATTCATTAATATTTGGAAGATGCATTTTGGTCATTAGACAGTCCCTTTAAGCCAGAACATTGCAGGAGACATTTCAGCTAATGTGAACCACATCGAAAAACTATGCAGATAAATGCAAGTAAACAATGTTGTACTATAGATGATGTGCAAAGCCACTTCACATATAAGCAGGTGAAGCCACATGGATCCTCATTTTTAAATATATAAATAAATAATCTTTTTTTTTCAAAAACCTTAATAATCAAATATGTACAACAAATTTACCTAACCCAAAATATTCTATAGGAACAATTTTAAATTTACATATAAACATTATTGTAGCCTTCCATAACCATCAGTCCATGGTAACCATACTTCCTTAAGTGTATCAATTGTACCTAACAATAATATGGAACTTACGATAAGCATTCCCATACCTTATCCTTGCCCAAATGACTTATAAAAACAACTGTAACTACCCCATATTGTCTGTATGATCTGACATCTTCCTAAAAGTGAAAAAACACACTATTTTTTCTAGTTGAATGGAGAGTAAAAAGAAACAAGGAAGATAAGATTGTATTATTTAGTGGCACAAAATTCCACTATAATTTGTTTTTTTATTTTGCTATGTACACTTTCTATATTTGCATTTAATGATTGTGAATATTAAACAAAAAGCTTGAGTACATGGATTATGGCTGCAAAACGATTTAATAATTGATCTTTTCAAAAATATGAGAAGAAAAACTGCTAAGCAATTCTTTTTTATTTTTATTCTGTAAGATCTTTCCAGTAGAGAAAAAATACCGGAAGAAATTGGATAAAAAAGTTCTTTTTAGTGTTTGTATTTTTAGTCATAACTTTGTGTGCAAATTATGAAAGCTTTGTGTGTAAATAGTGTATCAACTGAGTAAAAAGTTATAGTTAATTGCTCTTCAGAGTTCTTGCCACAGCTGGAAGCAAATGGCAATGCTCTTTCCTGATATTGTAGTTAAACATTACTTTGAAATGCATTGCAAATACCATCTGTTATTTAAAAAAAATTAAATAAATAAATTCAATGTTATATATATATATATATATATTTACACACATGATAATAAACTGGTGGAATTTGAGCTGTATTTATAAATGTGTTTTGTTTTTTAAATTAGCATGTTGTAATTATCAGGGCCGGCACCACCTATAGGCAAGGTAGGTGCCGGCCTAGGCCGCCTTTTTAAAAGGGGCACCCTCACGCTAAGGGGGAGGGAGATGTACTGCACAGGGAGCAAGGTGAAGGTCCGCCCCCACCAGGGAGCAGCAAGCAGTACAAACACACACAGAGCTTAGACAGTGCTGCCTGCACTCCTCATGGACACTGATCATTTAGAGCATCGTATTAGTGTGGCTGTGGGGGCAATGCATTGGCTATGTCTGGGGGGGCAAATTGCTGTGGGGGCGATGCATTGACCACGTCTATGGCAGATGGACAAATAAAAGGAAATATAAACAAGAGATGCATTTTATTTCTATCCAAATTTGTATTAAATTTGAAAAATACATTTACATGTGAATATATACAAGCTAAACTTTTTAGTCTTATATTCAGGCTTATAATCAGGGTCATCATATTTTTGAGCAAATCTGAAATACTTCATAATGTTGCTAGGAATTGTGTCAATTAAGACTCTGCTATATATCTTTAATAGGGATTACTGAAACCTAGTCCCTATTAGACTGTGTACGTCTCCATTAACCCCCGTTGCATGCCTTAAAAAATTAACTAGTGTGTTAAAAAGCACACTAAAATGACACATTTTCTTCAAAAAAAATACCAGACAAGCCATTGCTTCCGTAGACAAAACATTAGCCTTAAGCAAACTTGTTTACTGGCCTGCCACTGTCTGATTGGCAACCCAGATGTGTGCCTCAAGGTTTTTTTTGTGCCCCACATTATGGCTGTTTCAAATGAATACTGTCTGACCCCAACGAATATGGTATGTGGCCTTCCTCATTTCAACATATCATTAACAAAATGAAATCACAGATTTCCAGTATATTAGAACTAATACTGACAAACCAATTAATACTGATGGGGACTTGATTGGGAACATTTTTGGTCATTCTGGACAATGGCTAGTTTAACATTTTTAGTGTTCTTTGCATTTAGCTGTAATTTTTATTGTTTTTATTGAGACAAGATGGGCTTTCTTAAGATACTACCATTTTGATCATATCCTACAATATACTATAAAAAATATATAAAATAATAAAATATGGTGGAAAGAAACCCTGCAAATTTTCTGACTTTTACTTGAAAAATATTTTACTCATCTACAAAAGCTAATAAAAGCTGCTATATATATATTCTACTATTTCTCCTGAGTACAGGGATACCACCGATGCATAGGTTTGTTGGGTTGTTTGAGGGCTAAAAGGCTACATTTGAGAGGATGAGGGCACTTTTTGGTTTTAAAACTTGGAATGTTGACATGACGACAACCTGCGCCCATGTCCCATTTGGGATATTTTTGAAGCCAGTCACTGTATTTTACCCCATCAAACCATGTATTTTTTAAATTATACACCGTAGGATATTTAAAATAGGGGTATTTTAACATTTTCCACGCCCTAATTCCACCAGCAGCCTTTGTCAGTTTGTGGTAGTGATTGTTTTGTGTGTTTTTTTTTCACATACATTGTAGACTTCAGACATGAATTCACAGATTTTGACATGTGTCACTGCCAAACAGCTCCCCAGTATGTGTTCAGTGGCATCAATGGCAGGGATGCGGTTAATCATGGGGAAAGGCTTTTATAAAAGCCCTTGGTTATTACATTTTATTAAATTCAATACATTTAAATAGTTAAACTATTCCGATCTGTCTCTCTTCCTCACTAAAACTATAGTGAGGATATCGAGGCAGATCTACAATAGTCAAAGGCAATATTAGTAAATATGGCACACATGGTGCACCAGGAGTCCATACAATACATAGACATGCATGGAGATAGTGTCAGTACTAGGAGTTATGCCCGTCTGCACCTTCATAACACATCAACCCTTTTATCCATTTCCAATATTTTCTTTCTCCACTTAGTCCACTGTAATTGTAAATTGAATTTCCTGGTCCAGACTCGCACTTATAGTGGACACAAGGGATAGTGTTCTTGCTCTGCCTCCCCCATCACCCCTACCTGACTGGACTCACTCACCTCGTCCTGTTGTTTGTTTAATATTTTTTTCCAAAAGGCCAAATGTATATGTGGTTTGTGTGAACTGTAATTATTTTATAAGATGAAGTAATTGAAGGAAGAAAGTCCAAATTAAAGCTGCAAAATAAGAGCAGTGCATTAGTATTTGACTTCCTTACATAATGAAAATCAGACAATCTAATTACTAACCTACTTATTTACTATAGCATCATATTTTGCCAAGCATCAAAATTACTGCTGATAATGGAAAGAGTCTCTCATATCCCCAATAGCAAAATGTTATTGTCATTATTTCAGCATTAGACATAATAATTTCATTGTAATAGAGGGAATACATTTTCAGATTTTGCTCCTTACTTGGGAAATATAAACATGCTAATTTCAGTTATTCACAATGGAAAAAATGTACATTTAGAAAATGCCAACTTTTAGCATTATTACAAGCATTTACTTGTTCCAGACATTAAGTTCTGCACATTTTCACAAAGGAACCAACTAATTATAGCTAATGCAGTCGTTATGTAGCACATTACTTATCCTCTGTACACAGCATATATATTGATTGTACAATTGGCAAAAACATTTTTGGCCCAGAGCCTTAGACTAAACCTAGATAAAATGTGAGAATGAAATTTTCAACTCTTGCCCCTCCTCCCACGTCTGGTTTGACAATCCTGAGGGGTTCATGTACTAAAAAAACGCAAATATATTTTATGCGCAAAACTATTTTTGCGCTTTGCTCCTTTTACTAAACATTATAAATAGTAAATGCAAGCAAAAGGTATAAAAATGAGCATAATTGCGAACAAAAACAGGCAAGTTTGAAAATATTTTTTCTACCTCTTTTTATAGCACTTGCTAAAAGCTAGTGTAATTTTCACACAAAAAAAAATAAGAATTATTTTTCACAACTTTTGCATGCACAAATATAATCACAATATATTAGCACAACCAGAAAAATGCACACAACATAAAAACGGAAGAGGCACAAATCAGGGGAAAAAAGCACAATATGTTACAAATATTCACAATTTACTCCTTACTCATGTTTTACCTACTTTTTCCCCCACTGCACTTTTTCAGTACATATACCCCTTGCATACTCTCACAACCCCAGATAAAAATAAAATGGCTGTAATATGGGTTGTACCACATGCTTGTGTGGTGTACACGAGTGGACATTCTGACAAATATCCCCCCCGAAAAGTGTAGATTTGTGCGCTTAGTTTAATCTACCAGAAATGGTTGAAACAATAACAACCTTAATGAATTATTTATTGATGATGCAGTCAGGCTTCCAATATTCCAAATGCTAGACATATAGAAAAAGAGAGTACAAAATATATTTATAATATAAATCTGTAAGACTTCAGGTGTAATGGTGCTAATATATATTGCACTGATATGTATACAAAAGATAAGCAGTCTCATCAAATAATAAAGTTGATCTATTGAGACCTTTGCTGCCTTTTTGTACTACTGGAATCTGTGTATATCTTTGATTGTTTTACCTCTATCTTTTTCCTGTGATTGCTGCATGCATGGCATTTACATGTAAGATATCTCCCATGAAAAAAAGAGTTCTATTTGCTGACTTTTTCTACCTGCATTTCTTTGAGTGCCATCTTTGGGGGAAGAAAAATAAAATTATTTTTATTATTTGAGAAGCCTATTTATCTCTCTATGCATGTGAGTGCAGTATGTGTAATAGCACCATAACCAGGAAGTCTTGCAGAGGTATCTGCTTTGAATATCTTTTTCTCTCTCTCTTCTATATTTCTAGCATTTCGAATATTGGATGCCTCATTTCATCAATTATGCATAATTAATTAAGGTTGTTATTGTTCGAACCATTTCTGGTGGATTGCACCAACCCCACAAATCTACATATAGTTTTTTTGTTTATACACTTTTATCTGTAATGAAGCAAGTCACTGAGATTCAGTGTTGCAGGGAATATGCCAAGTATTTTTTGATATATATATTTAGACAAATATCCCTGCCAAGTTGATTTCCCAAAACAATACCACTGTGGCTATTTTAGTCATTATGAATAATTATTGGATGTTTTATGTAGAGAGTGTTTAGTTTCCAGACAGCTGTTATTTTATTGGTAGGCCTATAAAAAAAATTGGCTTGAAGCCAATCTTAAGTCAATGGAGGCGATAGAATGGCTGTAATGTATTTATTTTGAAGACTAAAAGGTGGCAAAGCTATTTGGAGCATATTCCAATGTTTATATATTGGTAGAGAATATCCTACAATTCATCAACATGTGTATTCACTTCAATGAACTTAGTTTCACCTACTTTAGATTAACTTCCAAAAATGGGGTTAGAGGCTAAATCAATCCATTCATCTATATGATAATTGTATTTTGGTTTTTTTTGTATGATGCAATGGACCTGTTAATACACTGTCCCCATGGTAGTATACAAATTAACATACAAAACGTAAGCAGGAATGCACACAAAAGGTTAGGTGCATTAATATAGAGTTTTATTTGAAAAAAAGATATTGAAAAATAACTGATCATTCAAGCCTTCGCAGCAGAGTAGTGTACTTGTTTCAAAAATAAATATATTTATGGTAAATTAAAATAATCAAAACAGCAAAAAAACTACCACTCTCAACTGCAAACTCCCACTGGAGCAATGCACCAGCACACTAGTGGTTGCTTAATGAATAGAAAAAAGAACTGCTAGGTGCAATGTAATACATAGTGTATGTTGATATAGATATATGGTGGAATTACTAGTATGTAGCAAAAAGTACCATGGTAATGTATGTTAGGAAGGTAATGTAAACATTTGTTTGTACAGAAAAGAGTTGAAAATATAAAAAATAACAAGACAATACCAATGCACACAATAAACACTCTTGCATGCTCTTGAAGAGTATTTGTCAACAGTCCTAGTCACAGTTATATGACTACAAAAATGGAGCTTAATTTGATAAAAATATTCTAGAGAGATCTAATTCATAAATGTTCAATATCAGGTAGCTCCATTGGATGGTAAAAAATGAAGTTTTTGGCCATGATGGACCCACTCTATAAGGCTCACCGTCGTGTCCCTGCTGCTGGCTATTTGACCCCTGCTTTTTATATTAACCATCCTTACTCTCTGGCTCCTCTTGTACCTTGGCTTGGACTTTGACTTTTCTGACCTCTGGATCCCTTTACCTATTGCTTTGCACCTTGACTATCCTGATCATCTAGGATATTGACTAATCAGCTCTCCTGTTCCCTGATATATTGGCTTGGCTATTAGACTTCGAGTTCCTGTCCATTTCTATTAAAGATTTGTTATCCAGCTCCGGTGTGTTCTATTCTACAACTCTATTCACCCATGCTAACAGTTATCTCGGGGAGAGTTATGTTCATCACTGTCAGTCCTCTTCCCTGTGTACTGTTTGAGCAAGAGTGATTCCATTGCAATGAGACTCCTCCTCTTCAAATGGTAAGTACCATCATAACACATGCACTATACCTGCTGCTTTCATTACCTAAGTCCTTAGCACTTCACTCACCTCTATCGAGTGAAAGATCCTCTGCAGTCACACCCTCAACTTGTCAACTCATCTGCTATGATAGATCACGATAGACTTCATTATTTGTTCATCCATCTAAGGGAGTTTCTGTGACAATGAACTTTCTCCAGAGTATTTTGACTGAAATAAGCATATACCATTTTTGCATACTCTTCAAGAGCCTGCAAGAGCCATTTATCTGCTATTTTTTTTTTAGAGAGAGAGAGAGAGAGAGAGAGAGTTTGTTTCTCTTTTTTTTCTCTTTTTATTTTTTTGTTTTTACTTTTCTTTTGTTTTTCCTGTTTTCCCTTTTCATTTGCCTGTCTATTGTGTTTATATATCCTTTTTGTGGAATATTTTGTATTTTTTATTAGGCTTCCATTTTTGGTTTCATTCTTTACTGTTGTTATTTTCACTATTCTGTCTTTATTTATTTTTTGCTTGTTATTTTTTTTATTTTTTTCCTTCTATTTTCGTTCCTGCACTGGAGCTGTCACCATTCAGTGACGATGTTGTGCATACATGTATTGTTCATATTGGCCCTATATGTGTATTTAATGCCTGAAGCTCCCGGCTGGTATGAGGTTTCCCTCTCCAGCAGACAGCAAGGCATCTTTTTCGATTTGGTCTCCTGTCGATATGCCATACATATCCAGCATGGAGACGCACGCGTCCTGTCTTCATGACTACCTTTGGTGTTGCCTTCATGCACACGTGATTGGAGGCGTGTAGCGTCATGTCTCCATGGTTGCACTCCTCCGCAATTCACCATGCTAGACTTGGGATAGCTCCCATTAGGTATATCACGCATAGTTCCTGGTGTGACGCGGGTGAACAGCTGCTGCGGGTAGGTAATCAGCTCAGCTTGTATATATATGGGGTTAGTATATTTTGTATTATGTGCTTGACAAAGTGCAGCAGTTCTGCCCGAAACGTTGCAGTTTCAACAATAAAAAGTTTTTTGGAGTATTGAAGTTTAAAGTCCCGTGAGTGCGTTCATCAGCATTGTATTTTTGTATATGAGACAGACCAGCACCCGGGCATCAGATTCGTTTAACTGCAGAAGTGGAATGCTTATACACGTTGGGTAAGTATATATATATATATATACACTACTGCACCTAGTAGTTATGTTCTCTGTTAATTAATCCACTAGTCTGCTGGCGCTTTGCTACAGTGAGAACTTACAGTTGACTTTAGTTGACTTTATTTATTTATTTATTTTTGTTTTGATTTTTTCAATTTACCATAAGTACATTTATTTTTGTAAACAAGTAGCCTAGTCTGCTGCATATATATATATATATATATATATATATATATATATATATATATGTAATTTAAAACTTGAAAAAAGTACAGAACTGCTGTAATTGGTATAATGTCAGAATATTGTTGTACTGTGCCACTGCATGTTAAAACATGAAGAAAGATAACTGAGTCATGTTTAGTTGGATATTTATAAATTTGTTGTGCAGGTTGAGATTGTTATTTGGAAAATTAAGGCATCAATTTGAATCCCCCTCTCCCTGCTAAGCTGTGCATAATTAACATAGCAGCTAATAAATATTGCAGAATTCAAATAAATATATGATTTTATTTGCCAACAAAACATAGTTACTATTGAGATGGCTGTCATGTATTTATTGGATAATATATAATAGTGAAAATAGAAATGTGAAAATAGTAATCATCTTAACTTGTCAACCCTTTTTTAGAGCTTTTCACTTTTTTTTTTCATTTTCATTTTGGACAAGTTGCCCAAAAGATCACTTACCTATACATGATATGCTATGGTATGTATACCTACCATCATTTTTCTTTTATATATAACTTTGAGTCGCTATGCAATCTACTTCATGCTACTTCCAAAAATAAATGACCACTTCATATCCAATGACCTCTTCATAAATCTTCTTAATTGCCTCAAAGTTACCTCTTTTCCATAAAGTTCTTCTCATCTCTTCGGTACCATCATTCTAGAATTTAATCTACAAGAATAATAAGGGTTCCACATATGAAACATACCCAGCTCCATGTTGTAAAATATTTTATGTCACCAGGGTATCATCCTTCAATAATATGGAGGCGTATTTCCCCTCACACTTCGCAGAGACAAGTTTCATCTCTACTTGAAATGTGTGCTTCAGAAAATCATGTTCCTCTTGTTACTGTGTCCAAGTCCTACACCATGGTAATTAATTATAAGACAAATGTTGGCAAGTAGAGAAATCTAGTCAGGTATACAGCTCAGGCAGGGACTGTAGGACAAAGTCATTAATCTCTGATATGTTTTCATGCCTCCAGAATGAATTATGTATTTGTATAATACATTCTCCCTAGTAGAAAATAATAGGAAAAAAAGCAACTTAACAGGTGCATCCAGTACTGATGAATGGAGCCCTTGGAAGTTATTTGATGGTTCTGCCATAATTGGTCTTTCCTGGGACTACATGACAGATGTAATTGAAAAAAGTAAAATTTCCAGGGTATTGACAAACTCATTGCAAAAGCACCGAACATATGAAAGGTTTTGACATTTAGGTTTTACGTCCTAGTTCATTGGAAGTAATTACATATACCACTGCTTATGACAAGCACATTGTAAATAAGTGGTAATGCTAGCTGAAATTCAGATTGACAGTATATTGACAGATTCCTACTGTACTTAGAAAAGAATGTGCAGAGAGTGTACAATAGGATTGATTATAATCTAATCTTGTGTGCAGGAAGGATCCTGGTGGGAACATTTTAATGGGGTTTTGTTGCTACATATTACTAACAGTTTCATGTAGTACAGATGAGTTGTAAAAATATTATAGCAAATGAACTGTAGATAAGGCTGGGAACACATCTTAAAGTAGAAAATGGACATTTTGTTTAAGTAGGGCAAGAAAATCCAATTAAAAAAAAACACATTATCACAGAATGGTGATTGTTACTTTTCATATATGGCATTTAGATTAACCCCTTCATGACGCTAGGTGCTTGCGTCCCAAACGACGCAAGCACCAAAACGTCACAAATTGTTCCTGGCCACCGATCACAAGGTGATCGGTAGCCAGGAACACTCTGGCAGAGACCCGATCAGGGTCTTAATAGACCCTGTGGGTCCCTGCCAAAATATCGCGAGACCTCCGGACGTCACGTGTGACGTCAAGGAGGCGTGCCCGAACCCGGAAGTTCGTGCACGGCGTGATTTGAGCACCGGCTACATTTTCCCTGTCGGACTGAGGCCACTCAAAGTGGCCTCAGATGACAGGTGGGATCCCGCTGCAAGTGCCTGCAGCGGGATCCGAAAACAGCTCATCGCGGGGAGCCACGATGAGCTGTTTAACAAATGACGTTCTATGCCGTCCTAACGATTTTAAGGCACTTAAAGTCAGGACGGCATAGAACGTCCTAACGTCACGAAGGGGTTAAAGGAACCTATTCAGTTAAATAATATCTGTATTTGGAAGTAAAATTCTCCATTTAAATAATGTCAGATTTGATATATTTTCATAGTTATACATATTGACATAATGTTTACTAGTAAGGTCTTATAGATATATAATTACATTTATAATTCATAAACTATATGTAGGACAAATCATGACTGAAGCGTAAAAAACATTAGACGTTTCTCCCGTCTTCCTATGTTTGGGGATCATTCTCTTTCTCTCCCCATGTTTTAATTTGCTGATGTTTATATCATTTATGGACAATAAAAGTGTTGCCCCCATCTACAATTGGTGTCTGCATTGATCTTCTTGGTAAGAGTGTCAGAGGAGTCCCTTTTAACTTGTGTTTTTGGTGCATAAAATTGTGAATAGGCAGGACACTTGTTTGGTAGGTGCACATTTAAGCTTTCTAACATTTTGTCTAGGTTTTCAATTTATACATACTATGCATTGCTGGAGACATATTTTGAACACAAAGCTACTAGATGTTAAGAATAATGTGATATTATATATAAAGGCTGAGGGCTGCTTCATTAGCACATCTAAGACATACTTCTAAACTGATTTCTAATCATTTCTGACTGTTGCTTCACAAAGAGTGTCAAGTTAAATGATCCTCTGAAACTAATACACCAAGCAGTCATAACATTATGGCCTTTTTTTTTTAAGTTGTTGCACTCTTCTCCATTATAAAAATATACAAACATTACGAGGTATTCCTAGTATAAACATTCAGAAAAACATGCCCCAATTTTCTTTTTCTTTTTGCAATTAAAATGTAAGACACATTTTTTGAATAATCATGCTTCTCAAGCAAATTTCTTATAAACAATAAACACATATCTTTAAAATATTTCTGTGACATATCACATGACTCATGTCTTACCTACATTCTTTCAATTCTAACATACTACATATATACAAACATCATTCATACCGATTTCATAACCCCCCCCCCCCCCCCCCGACCAGTGGCTAGTTACTTTTCTATGTCTTTCTGTCTAACCATGGTGACCATATTCTGTAGTATTTTTCCATTTTATCAGAGTTATTCAAATAATAACCTTTTTTCATTTTGGATTGATAGTCAAGTTGCTCCAAAAGCTTAGAAATGTCTAGATGCCCCACTGATTTCCACGATCTCGTAATAACGAGTTTGGCTGCAAGAAACACAAGGGACTTCCCTTGCTAAGATATCTGAAGCTAATGATGAGACTATACTCCAAATTCCTTAATAACTGGTGAGCCAGTGTACCTTTCTTATTTAAACATCTCCAGCAATTATCATTGTAATTGGGGTATATCTTTTTTAATCTTACCGGAGATAGATGCCATCTGAATATTATTTTGTAGAAAACCTCTATCATGTTAGAGAGTAGGTGGACGTTCTTGTTATATTTATGGCTCTAATCCCATCCCTTTATACGCAAGATACATTTAGATCATTAAGCCATTGTTTTACTATTGGTAGCAGCGTCTAATGCTAGGAAGGCTCTTTTACCCCATTTTTTTCCCAGGCTGCTTTAAAAAAAATAATCCATATCAATGTTTACTTTTTGTTGATGCTGAGTTATCTCTCTTTGAAAAAAGTGTTTTATTCTTAAATAAGAATATAGTTCTCCTGACCGTATGTCAAATTTACTGATTATGTCTGCAAATTGTAGGATTTTCCCATCTATAGAAATCTGGCTAATTGAACTTACTCCTGCCTCCCTCCAGGATTTTAAATTTAGGTCCGGGGTAGGGCTCTCCAGTGCGTTCAATGATAATACTCTATTTGTTACATATGTAGGTATATATTTTTTCCTTATTTTCTTCCACATAAAACAGAGGTCATCAACTGTAGGGTTATTGACCTTTTTCGTGTTTTGTTTTAGGACAAACAGATTATCTATCAGTAATGAACCTCGTTGTTCCATTACCATCCAAGTATGTTCTGTTATATCCGTATGTGACCATTTAGACATTATGACCACTGACATGCTTTGAATAATGGTCTACTGGGAAAACTTGGATCCTGCCATTCATGTGAATGTTTCTTTGACTTGTATCACCTACCTAAGCATTGTTGCAGACCATGTACACCCTTTCACGGAAACAGTATTCCCTGATTCATTAGCATTTGAGCAGGATAATGTGCCCTATCAAAAAGCAAAAATGCTTAAGGAATGGTTGAGGAACACAACAGTGAGTTCAAAGTTTTAACTTGGCCTCCAAATTCCCCAGATCTCAATCCAATTGATGGAGGTCCCACCTAGCAACTTAAAGAACTTAAAGGATCAGCTGCTAACATCTTGGTGCCAGATACCCCAGCACACCTTCAGAATTCCAGTGAAGTCCATGCCTCAGTGGGTCAGGGCTGTTTTGGCCTCAAAAGGGAACCTACACGATATAAGGCAAATGGTCATAATGTTATTGCTGATTGAATGCAATGGTCAATATTTGCAATATATTTCTAATGCTAGGGGATATTATTGGTTGGCATGGATCAGTGGGCTAATGCAAGAACTGTATAATCTATTTACTTTCCAATGTTGCGTCCTGGTAGGGTTGATAGAGTCCTTTTTTTCCGAAATAGATATAATGAGGTCCACTAAATTATAAAATATAACATCTATATTGGGTGATAGTAATATTGTTGTATTTGAACATTAGTTGTTGGTTAAATATGTTGCTGTTATTAAACCCTTCTCTACAATGAACTTATCAGGTATGTCACGAAAAATCAATATTGTGGACGTACGATTAACAATCACTTTCTATGCTTAACCAGAGGAAGAAGGGCCCACTCTCCTCCCTACCTACCTGAAAAAGGTTATATCTCACAAACAACCCGATCTGGACCCGAGAACTCTGGAGATTCTCGACTGTTATAGGGTCTGCAAAGCCAATAAAGTGCCTATAGATGCATCACGAGATGTTATAGTTAAGATGAGATTGTTATCTGAAAAATCAGCTATCCTGGCAGCACGTCGTAAACGGCAAAATATATGTTATGAGAACTCAGAGCTGCAGATTTTTTAAGATTTGTCCCCTTAGTGTCTTCTCTGAAAACCCATCTGTGTGCCCATGCTGAGAAACTAAGATCCTCAACATAGAAGATCCGACTGACATCGCTGGATTCCTGAAATACTTGGCTCTTCCACCAACTGACAGCCACCACTCCTTGACTTACCTGAATGGGTGGACATATCCCTTAACTGGCCTACCAGAGTTTTTTTTTCTTCAGAAGCAATACAGCCAAGTTCTGACTCCCCAGGGCATGCTGCCCCTCGACTTAAGGAAGCAGCGCTAATTATCTGGATCCACTTTCTCATTTTTGCGGCGCTTTTTTTTTTTAGCCGCTACTGAAGGTTACCCATGATTGTTTTTTGTCATTTTTCCATCCTCCTCCTAATTTAGACGTTGTTTTCTATCATGATGTGATAATCTCCTTTATTTGAGCAACTCTGCCCTTTTCCTTCTTCCTTACCTTTTCACATGCTTTCCTTCTTTTTACCTCTACACTCTGTCGGTCTCCCTCTCTTGGTTTCTTTCCACTCATTTCTTTTCTACAAGTCTCCAGCATGGATTTTCCCCATTTTTAACATTTTACTGTGATGCATTTTGTCTGTAAAAATGGTATATCTATCTATTAATGTGAATTTATCAGTTAATTTTTTAAGATTTATCTAATAAGTAATACTTCTTTTCCCTTCTGCCCCCCCCCCCCTCCCATTTATTTATTTATTTATTGCCCTCTGGTGGTCTTAGCTTCGGAAGTGAAAGTAAATTCACTTCTGTCGCTTTGAATATGCTGCTTGACTGCCCCTAGAGGTAGCCAAGCAGCATAGCAATGTAAAAAAAAAAAAAGATTTAATTATCTAAAAACTAGTCTTATGTTAGATTAGCCTATAATCACTATTTTTGGTTTTTGCCCCATAACTCGCAAAACCCCACGAAAAATATGGAAACATGCATATTTCTGAACTCGGGACAACATTTAGAAACTATTTAGATGGGGTCTTTTTTATTGATTGTATTCGTGTAAATTATATTCAAAGTTAGAAAAAGTGGATTTTTAAAACGTTTTCATCATATTTTATGATTTTTTTTGTAGTAAATTAAAACATAAGATGAACATAATGGTATCTACTGAAAGGCCTTCTTATGATGATAAAAATAGCATATAATTTGTGTGGGTACAGTATGTGAGAGAGAAGAAAATTTCAGCTAAACACCCCAGAAATGTCAAAACAGCCATTGTCACCAATGGAAAGTCAAGGTAAAAATGTCTTGTCACTAAGGGGTTAACAGCTTAGCTACCCATCACCATGTATATAACAGTTTTATGCCATAAGTATTTTGATAGTTATATTACTGAAATTATCAAGCAATTATTGATATTTTATATTCCTATATAAGTTTGAGGACATATGATACATTCTATCTGTAATATTTTCTGATCCCTGTTTACTTGTCTCTTGTATGTGGCACAAACATATATAATTTGAGTCACCTATGCCTTAAAGTTATGTGTATTAAGTAATATTCTCCTTTATGTATGTATATATATAGATCTAATATTATAATTGCTGTACCTTTGTCATGGACTCAATAAAAAAACTTTTATTAAAAAAATGTAAAATAAATAAAAATATAACTGCAATGCAAATGACAAATTACTTTATTGAGTAATTACTTGAGTTTGTGATGGACAATTTTATGATGTTCTATGGACCTTCAGAGGCCTTGCACCAGACATTGGTGTTTTTGTACACCAGTGTAATAGGTATTGGCACACTCCAATGATATGTGAATATAAAACAGGGTGCATTAACCAAGGCACATCCCCCTTCTTGCAAATGTAAAAGACAGACAAAATACTTTGCAAAGTTTCCAGTGTGTTTAATCCACCTTCCAAATAGTGGACCTTTCAAATTTCAACCCACACTGGGTTTTTGACAAACCTGGTGTCCTTATACAGACACGTTACCTGCCCTTGGTTCAAATTGTCCCAAAAATGAACCCTAATAATTACATAAGTCTTCTTGATGATAAGACATGCTATGATTATGACAAAGCTAACAAATGGTGTCAACCATCAAGGCTTCATACTCGTAAAGTCAATGACATCTCGGAGTGCTGCTTGATTTTGGTTGTCAATTAAACATAAACTTTCTTCTGCGATAAAAGAAAACAATCTATAAAAAGAAGAGACGCTCTATCACAAGTTCCTGCAGCTATTATTTATCTCTTGGTGTTCTGCACAAGTTGTTACAGTGCAATAGCTACATTAAGTATGATTGATGACCTTGGTTCCTGGGATAAAGAATACACAAAAAGCATTCTGAACGAGTATTTTTAAAAACCTGTTTTTCTTAACTGCACGTTTAATCTGTGACAGGATACACATGTAAGGTGTTTAAATGTAATCTTAAACATTTGCCGAAATACTTGAAAATATTGGTTATCTGGTTTAACACTTAAGTAGTATTTCTTTGTCAGTTATTTAAACACAGACACATTATAAAGGCTTATATACAGATATCAAGATATATTTTCACTATAATATTCACATAATACACCGGCTCCTCTGTTCCTTCTGCACCAGTATATTCTGTCATGTAATATTGCCATATCCATGTAATGCTCTCTGTACAGAAACCGTCCAAGAACAAGTAATTCAGCCCAGGAAATCTCAGTGGAGTTATTCACCCTAAAACAACCTTTACTCAAAGTTTGAGCCTCTAGGAGTGAGTGGCTCTGGAACATTCAGATGATGCACCAGGAATGTAAGTTAACCCCAGCACCAGGAGAGCAGATAAGTATTGCAGGATACCAGAGATCAGTGTAGTCAGAAACATAACCAGATCAGGATAACATAAATCAGCAATAAACAGGAACAGGAAGAAGGTCAGCAACAGGAATCAGATAATATATATCATACAACTGGCAGAGATGTGTAACCACTAACAGCCAATGCTAAATAGGTTTTTTAAATAGTCAGCTGAGCAGCTGTAACTTCTAGCTGTAAAAAAAGAAGACACATGATAACAGGGTGTAACCTAATAGAGAAGTCTCACTATTGCAACCGAATGATAATTACCCAATCGTAATTACACAACTCCTGCAGAGCAGAGAATTGCCAAAACTGAGTTCTTACAAATGGGAACACTCAAATGTTGCGCCTCTCAGGTAGCTCAAATGTGCCTCCAAATACATAGCAATTCAGGTATCATGGGCAATCCCATACAGATATCTCCCAATACCAAATACAGCCATTTATATCCTATTGGAGATTTCACATATTGCTAAAGGCTTGGAGAGAGGCTTGATCAGATTGCTTATCACTTGGCTGTGAGAGTTGCAGAGCCTGTGCAGATGAAATGCTGTACCAACAGGTGTGTAAGGCTAGAGCTGAACACCATTGCCAAATTTTGAGATGCAAGCATTCAAAATTGCACTTGCAGCATACTAGATTAGAGCGTACCCCTGCTCTTGTGGCAATTTCTGTGCCTATAGGCAAAGTAGGCACTGGCCTAGGACACATTTTTAAAGGTCGTGCCCTTGATCTCCTCTCTTTGTGTCATTAATGCGCCACTGAGGGAGGCAGATCGCACCAGGTACAAGGTGAGGGTCCTCTGCAACCTTCTGTAGCAGTGAGGCACATTTTTTACTTGGAAGCAGCAGGCAGCATAAGCTCAGTTTGTTAAATAGTGGTGATTCAGAGCATCAGAATGACATGGGGGAAGAACAGAAAGCAATCATGGAAGGGGGAGACAGACAACAGACATGAGAGGAGGGAGGACAGAAAACATACATGGGAGTGGGGACAACATACATGGGTGCAGAGAGGAGAGACAACAGGCATTGGAAGGGAGAGAGACATACAAAGGGGAGATATGAGAGAGAGACAGGAAAGGGAAGATAGAGGAGAAAGACTGACATGGGAAGGGAGAGTAGAAGGACCTGACATGAGGAGGGAGAGAATAGGGACAGATATGAGAAGGGAGAGGAGACAGAGGGGCACATTAATAAATGTACTTATTCATTAACAAGAAACAAAAAACTGCTGGCATGTGTGTATGTGTCTGTCTGTGTGTGTATGTGACTGTCTCTGTGTGTATGTGTGAGATTCTACGTGTGACCATCTCTCTGTGCATGCAACTGCTTGATTGTGTGTTTGTGTGATTGATGTGCTGTTGTCTGGCTGTTCAGTAGGGTAAGGGGAAGGCCAAAGGACAGGGCCAATGGGTGGCAAAATGAGGGTTTGCCTATGGTGGCAACAATTCTTGCACCAGCCCTACATGGTACTGTGATAGGATGCCACCTTTGCAATACATCAGTTCATGCAATATCATCCTTGCCCATTCCCTGACCATTCCATTGTCAACTGTAAGTGGTATTAATCGAAAGTGGAAGTGTTTAGGAGCAGTAGCAACTCGGGTGGAAGACCATGTAAAGTCCCATAGTGGGGTCCCCAAGTGCTGAGGAATATACTGCGTAAAAGTCACCAATGGTCTCCTCATTCCATAACTGAAGATTCCAAACTTCCACTGTCAATAATATTAGCACAAAAACTGTGCAGTCTTCATGGGATAGGTTTCCATGGCCAAGCAGCTGCATGCAAGCCTCACATCATCAATGTTACAAGCCAGGCCTTCTCGTCCAAAATTAGCAACTGACCTCACAAATTCTCTACTGGATGAAAGGGCAAAAAATATCACTTATACATTCGAAAATCTTGTGGAAAGCATTCAAGGAAGGCTGCAAGGGGGTGGGGGTGGGGGGTAACTACATATTATTGTCTATGTATTTAGAATGCAATGTCATAAAGGTTACTGTTGGTGTAATGGTCAAGTGACCAAATACTTTTGTCTATATAGTGTAAATTGCACTCTATTTAGATATAGCAGGCATTTGCAAACTCTTTAGAATCTGAACTGATGATGGACAGGAATAAATGGATACATGTAAGTGTTTGTTTTTTAATAACTAGAGCTTTGTTGAGATTCATATGCATAAAAAGAGATCTTTGCAATCAATATTTACATCACCAAAACCAATTTCAATCTAGTTTACAAAGTTACAAAAGGCTGATTACCCAAGACAATTCTTTGACATCTGTATAGCTGTCTTACTTTGTTTCAAAAGAAAGAGAGATTAAACTGATGCCCCAGCTTACTTAATTATAAAATACTTCTCTAATCACTGATAACACTTTAAAAGAAATAGCTAATACAGAAATGTAAATGCCATGTTTCCCCCTGTACAGATTTTTTCTTTTGCATCTCTCAATTGGCAAATCATATGTATTTATGTTGAAATGCAAATTGATGACAGTTTTCGCAGATGGTTCTCGTATATCGTTTTCTTTGAACTTTAATTGGCGCTGGTTGAAAAATACACTTTTGTTTCCTCTTTTACTCCAAGATTTATGCTTACCCGTTAGAACTCATTTATCTTTATAAGCTGCAAGTCAGTTATTTTTTCCCCCAAAATGGATTTTCATGGTTTTTGGAACTTCACAAAAGTTGCAGCACACATTTGCATATGGTTTTGTTAGTTATATTCTTGTATGTTTTCAAAGCAGTGAGACAAACATTGTCAATCGATTCATTTGATGTCATCTTACAAACTAGTTTTCAACACAGCAAAGTAAAACATTTGGGGGGGGGGGGGCATCGGACATGTCATAAATATTCAACTGCCACATTTTAAATGCATTTAAAAACAGTACATTTACATCTCATTTCATACCCAATTTCCAGATAAAAGCATTTAAAACAGTATATCTGTGTCTAATGTAATGTATATTGTCAAAATATATCAGGTATACATGACACACACATCAGATGTGTTCTTCTGTCTGTGTACTTGCTATTATGTGGCCATGTATTGTTTGGTTTCAGGTAATGTTTAGTCTTGTAGCCCATTGTTAAAAACATTTATTTTGTACATTGTTCATTGCTATCAAACCTACACAACAAGAAGTGAATTGAGTCTTTTGTCAAAAAATATAATATTTCACATTGTTACGGTATTAACAACATGGGGAGAATGCTTACTAATCCTAATATATTGAACATCTCTATGTAGAGAGAACCGAATTGACATGTTGACAGTTGATCTAACATTGCTTGTGGTGTTAGGCAGTAAAATATAAGGATGTTAATGTGAGACACATGTATTTGGGGTTTGTTGGTCTTTAACCTAGCCTTATTTTCTACTGAGATTTAAATGTCTTGTGCAATTAGTTGGTTTCATACCTTTAATATGTGTCTAACAAATGAACTAATTAAGTACCAATGGGCTTCCAATACAGTTATCCACTTCTATTTACATAAAATGGATTTAGAAACAAATAAACAAAAGCACCAGTTGTAAGCTAAAATAGGTTAGAGTGTCAATTATTGTATTAAAGAGAGACAGCAGGCTATGGGGTGGGGGGAGGGAGATAAACAGCAGGCCGTGGGTGGGGAGAGACAGCAGGTTGTGGGGGGGGGGAGACAGTAGGCTTTGTGGTGGGGGGATGGAGGGAGAATTACACCAGGTTATGGGGGGGGGGGGGGGGTTGGAGGCAGAGAAACACCAGGCTATGAGGTGAGGGGAATGGAGTGAGAGATACCAGGCTATGGGGGGAGGGATTGAGAGAGTCACCAGGCTATGGGGTGGGTAGGAGATAGGGAGAGAGACACCAATCTATGGGATGGAGGGAGGGAGGAGGAGAGAGACAGAAGACTTGGGGGTAGAGAGGGAGAAAGAGAGAAACACCAGACATGGGGTGGGGAAGGGAGGGAGAAAGAGAGAGACACCAGACATGGGAGGGAGAGAGAAACACCAGACAATGGTGGAGGGAGGGAGGGAGAGACATCAGACATTAGGTGGAGTGAGGGAGGGAAAAATAGAGAGACACCAGGCATGGGGTGGAGGAGGGAGAAAAAGAGACACCAGACATGGGGTGGGGAAGGGAGGTAGAAAGAGAGAGAAACCGGACATGGGAGGGAGAGAGAAACACCAGACAAAATGTGGAGGGAGGGAGGGAGAGAGAGACACCAGACATAAGGTGCAGTGAGGGAGGGAAAAATAGAGAGAGACCAGGCATGGGGTGGAGGAGGGAGAAAGAGAGACACCAGACATAGGATGGAGGGAGAAAGAGAGAGACAAAAGACATGGGGTGGGGGTGAGAGAGAGAGACCAGATGTGGGGTGGGAAGGAGAGACAAAGACATGGGATGGGAGGGAGAAAGATAGAGACAACAGACATGTGGCAGTGAGAAAGACAAACTGGTGGGAGAGGTGAGAGATACATGGGGGAGGGGACAAATAGACAAACATGAGGGAAAGAAACAATACAGGGGAAGATAATTGGGGGAGAGGAGAAAGACAAAAGGGGAAACAGACAGATGAATGTCATGGGGAAGAGCGAGACAGACACTGATGGCATTGGGAGAGCAAGACAGACAGTGATGGCACAGCGGGAGAGTGAGACAGACATGGGTGGCATGGGGAGAGAGGGACACATAAGGATGGCATAGAGGGAGAGTGAAAAAGCCATGGAGGGAGAGTGAGACAGACAGTGAGAAAGACATTGAATGTGTGACTGTGTGTGTAAATGCTTTGGAACAGCAAGGGGCGGCAAAAAATATGCTCACCTAGGCCGGCAAAAAGTCTTGCACAGGCCCTGATCCAAGATTTCTCGTGTTCGTCAGTGGATTTGCAGCTTGGTCAGCTTAGGTGACATTAGGAATTTACCTTGTAACCGTGGATGAGCCTGGTTTCTTTCCATGTGGGAGAGTGTATTTCTTGTTTGGAGACTACCTTACACTATCTTTAGTTAAATATATTGGTCCTATACATAGGTTTTTTTTCTTTAGCTCCATTTTTATCTATTCCTAATACATTATATTGATTTATTTACACTTATCTTTTATCTGTTTATACTTTTAACTTACATTGTTTACAATATAAACATGTTTGTATTTTAGCTATTGTGTTGTTATTATATTCATTGTCAATTCATGTACAGCCTGGATGACACACACTGCAAAGAGGCATACAAATACCAGCCTCCTCAGAAAATGTGTATCCTCTCTGTGAAGAAAAGGCATGTGTAGCCAAGAAACACATAGGATGTTCTAAGCTTGTTGACATTGTGGGCCAGCGTATCCTGGACTGTCTATACTGCAGTGCAAATACCATTTCTGACGTGCGTTCCATGCTGGTTACAGCATCCAGCAGTAATCCAAGACTTCATATCATCCAGGAGGATTTCGGAGGAACTCCAAGTCACTGCATCCACGCTGGTGCTAAAGCATATTCAAATGAATGGAATCTATACCAAAGTGGGGGGGGGGGGGTAAAAACGTGGGCTCCCCCTCGCTAGCAACATGAGTAGATGTATGACAGAAAGTGGATGGATCCTGGGTGTTCTGAGTGGAAATAGCTGACCACGCTTTAGTAACAATGGAACAAAGAGAAAAAGGAACCAACCGGCACTCCTGGATCCATACAAATATAATTATTTAATTTAGAAAGTAAAGGTACACATCGTGTAAAGTGTCATGTAAAATGTAGTAGACACTTTACGTGTTTTGCGGAAGCATTGCTAAACACGAAACGCGTCAAGGAATACTTAACTGACATTAAGATACAACACACTTTCCATACCTATTGGTCAATAAAACATGTATAATAAGACTATAAATATCACACAGACTCTTGTACAGCATTTCATTTAATAAACTTGTGTTCTGTTTCAGCGGCATATTATAATATTGATATGATAGTCAGTCATATAATGCATTTTGTGCGTAAAGATATCTTTTTAGTCCTTAAGTGTATGTTTATCAAGTTCCTTTAGCACTCTAGCAGATTTTCCTTTATAAACTTTCTCGTCTTAAAGATATGAAATAAAGCAGGTCTTTGGAATTTAGGAAGAATATGTTTCTAATATCCAATGTAATCTACAGTACATTTCCTCAATAGAACCACAGAATTTAGAATGGAAGTCTTTGATGTGTCTCTAACTGGTAAATATTCCCTGTTTTCAAGGTAATGCTTCTTCCATGACGAGTGTGAACACTACATTTTAGGAAATAGTTGTTGTGACTTTTTTGTAAGTTATATTCATTTTATTTTTTACTGCACATAAAATCCACCGAAAAGAAGAGCATTGATGCTCAAGGGCATATCTTCTCGATTAAAACTCACAAACTAGACAGATAGAGAAGAATTGCACAGAGAGCAAAGAGACCAGCTAGAAAAAAAAATAGGATAACTGGAAGGTCTCAAATTAGAAATTAATTGTTACCTCAAGCACAGGACACATAATAGTACCTAATAAAACATTCAGGGCTAAAATGCAGTGTGCCAGTATGAAACAAAAATCATACAGTTGTGTATTTGTCAAAATATCCACATTATAGGGACTATTTCTGTAAAAAGAATGATATACAAATTTTAGATGTCTTTATTACTGGACCAAAAGTATACTTCTACTTCTGTGCTAGAAGTTTAAGGGAGATAAAAGGACTAGGTGGCTGTGTACAACTTGTTTACCTGCCTTCCAACACAGAGAGGAGATTGTCCTTATTAAACAGGATCATGTCCCCAGCCCCAAAGTAAGATACTAGTGCTGTAAAGTCACTGGGGGGTGGCAACCAAAAACCTGATATTTCACAAAATAGCAGCACCCAGTAACATGACAAAAACAAAAGACATATCTGAAATCAACAATGCAAAAAAAAACTTTTTCATTTTTTGGTGGGAGTGTCGCTTTAATGGTTCTTTAAATGCCTTGACTGAGCAATGTCAACATGTAATTTATTTATCTATGATAAAGACGCAACTGCCATACTGGTTTATAATGATCACAGTGTTTATGAAAACACAGCAACAATTTTATTGTATATTTAACAAACTAACAAAAATAGCCATATTAACTTATAACCAAATTGGTAGTCTGAACTGGCTAAATCAATTTACTCCTTATCAATTCTGATTATATATGGTCCTTGAGAGTTCTGGTCTAATATCTGCCTTGCTTGATGGCTACCAATGTAACATCCTTTACATGGTAGCCATGTTCTCAACCCATTGTGTCCATCCATGGAGAGACCTACACTTAACGACTTTGGCAGTGTCTCACAATTTAGCTGTACTTCAGACAGCAGACTACTGCACCGATGTGAGATCTCAAGAACCTCAAAGCAGGTAGGAGAACAACTCTTAAAGCTATAAGTTTCATTAAAGATACTAAAAAACACCTGTCTTACTAACATAACAAAATTGGAGATTTAGTCTCATATATGGCCATATTATGCTAAGCCCACCACTACGTCAAAGTACTCCAATATTGGTGGGTCCTAACACTAAGTACTGTTGCTTATGGGGCTTAATCTCTTTATATGTATTACTTTCCAGGGACCAAAAGGCCTTCCTATTGTATAATACAGAGACACTCCTGCAATTTATAGGTCTGGACACCACTTACTGGAGACCTGTGATGGTATATATAAATACACACACACAGTGACTGTGTCTTTTTTTTACATTTTGACATTTTTGTGGGCGGTATATTGTGTCTTCATTATTTGGCAGACATTGTCAGGAGCAAAAAAGAGCTTCAGTCTTTAAACATTGCTCAACTTATTCACACTATCACCTTTTATACTTTTCCCATTGTGTAATTTTGATTGCTACCTATATTCCTAAGCACTATAAGAAATATAAAAGGGCTTTCACAGAGGGTCAATGTAGCCGTCAATAAAATGTACTGTACCAAAAAAATTAAACAATGATATGTGCTGCATAAAATATAAACACTGGCCAAAGTAAAGCTAAATTATGTATTGTACTTTTGTCTAAGATCACTAACCCATATCTCAGCTCTAAGGAACACAATTATAGTGATTTACTTTAGTGTCTGTAGAGATAAAAATAAATACAATTCAAGATGTTATACTTTCTAACACATAATGGATAACAATTCTAAATGTGCTTTTTAAATTCTCTATGTCTAGTGAGGAGAGATGTAGGAATTCACTACCTATATTTTAATGTGACACACAGTGACCCCAGCAACCCAAGAGAGTGTATAATGTAGTGTTTATGTTTTAAAAGTTTTCCTGTGAGTATGGGCAAGATGCTAAAACATACTTAGATGTCTAAAACTTATAATAATAACAATAGCTATGGAAAAATGAACCTGCTAACATGTACAAATATTTTTTTGTCTTTTCTGGAAGGATGGTTACATTTTCACATGTATTGACGTGCTTTCTGCACACTTGTACAGCAGACACCTATTCTAAACACAAAGTAAGGAATCTAGTAAATATAAATGCAAGCAAGAGCTTACGTAGACAACAGACCAAATAGATAACCAGCTATCGGCATATCACCCAGTGAACATATATAGAACTGACTTAAAGAGTCTCTGTCAACCTAAACATTGCTTATATTGTAAACGTAGAGAATAAAACATAATTAAAATAATCTACACTCTGTGGTAGCAAAACTGCATGCAAATGAATAAAATATGTGAAATATTTATGTTAAATGTCTATATGGTGTCGCCCGCTTATGATGTCACCTTGTGGTTTGATATGCAAATTACATATTTCACATTGAAAATTAGTTTATTTATATATCAGGCAACTGGTGAACAGGAGACACCACACACACATATAAAACATATTTTTTTAACACAATGTTAGATCATTATTTCATAATTTTTATTGTCTATATTCACAGTATAAGCAATGTTTAGTTTCACTCCCTTAGAAAGCTATTTCTTTCTAGAGTAGTTTCAAAATACAGGATATACATATGGTACATATATTACCAATTCTCCAAAGATATGCAAACTTTTAAGCACGATTATATATAGTTGTGCTCAAAAGTTTGCATACCCTTGGAGATTTGGTAATATATGTACCATTTGAAAAAAAAATCATGAGTGAGCAGGCATAACAAATTTCTTTTATTTCTATGGTATTCATATTCAACTGTAGGATATAACACAATCATTAAACAAAACATGGCTACAACATTTTTTTTAATGACCCTTGTTCAAAAGTATGCATACCCTTATTTCTTAATACTGTATATTGCCCCCTTTAGCACCAATCACAGCGTGCAGTCTTTTGTAATAGTTGTCTATGAGGCCTCCAATTCTTGCAAGTGGTACAGCTGCCCATTTGTCTTGGCAAAATTCCTCCAGGTCATGCAAAGTCTTTGGTTGTCTTGCATGAACCACATGTTTGAGATGTCACCAGAGTGGTTCGAGGATATTAAGATCAGGAGACTGTCATAGCCACTTCAGAACCTTCTCCTTTTTCTGCTGTAATGACTGGAGGGTCAACTTGGCCTTTTGCTTAGGGTCATTGCCATTCTGGAAAGTCAAAGAGCGTCCCATGTGCAGCCTTTATGCAGAAGAATGCAAACTGTCTGACAATATTTTCTGATAACATGCTGCATTCATCTTGCCATCAACTTTCACAAGATTCCCAATGCCTTTGGAGGTTGTGACCATAAAGCTCAGTTTTGGTCTCATCACTCCAAATTACAGTGTGCCAGAAGCTGTAAGGTGTGTCAAGGTGTTGTCGGGCATATTGTAAGGCTTCTTTCTGATAACTCGACCATGTAGCTCATTTTTGTTCAAGTATTGTATCATACTGTGCTCCTTGAAACAACCACACTGTCTTTTTCCAGAGTAGCCTGCATTTCTCCTGAGCTTACCTGTGTGTTTTTCTTTGTATTCCTAACAATTCTTCTGGCAGTTGTGTCTGAAATCTTTCTTGGTCTACCTGAACTTGGCTTAGTATCAAGAGATCCCCAAATTTTCCACATCTTAATAAGGGATTGAACAGTATTGGCTGACATTTTCAAGGCTTTGGATATCTTTTTATATCCTTGTCCAACTTTATAAAGTTCCATTACCTTGTTGCACAGGTCTTTTGACAGTTCTTTTATGCACCCCATGGCTCAGTATCTAGCCTGCTCAGTGCATCCATGTGAGAGCTAACAGACTCATTGACTATTTATACACAGACCCTAATTTCAATTTAAAAGGCCACAGGTATGGGAAATGGACCTTTAATTGCCATTTTTAACCTGTGTGTGTCACCTTGTATGTCTGTAACAAAGCCAGAGATATGAGATGATGAAAGGTTTGGAGGGAGAACCCATATCTCTCTCTCTCTCTCTCTCTCTCTCTCTCTCTCTCTGGTTCTTGTTGAGTGGAATACGTTAACCAGGATGATAGCTAGATCATCATGGACAACATAGTGCAAACAGCTGAGATTATGAAAAGTTTGGAAGGAGAACTCATCTCTCTCTCTTTCTCCCTCTCTCTCTAGCTATCATCCTGGTTAACGTATTCCACTCAACAAGAGCCAAGTAATTGTGTCTATAATTCCGCAATTCCTTCTGGTTTAACTGGATGTGTGAGTTGAATAAGCTCAATTCTGAGTAAAACCCTGCATTTATCATCTCCCTGTACACTACTAGTGACCACCTCAAAGATTCACCACTTTCCTCTCTTTGTGCTGTGGAGCCCTTCCTACCAGCAGATCCTAGTGCACAGAACTGACTGCATGGCAGTTTCATAGTCTGACTGTCAACACTGTTCTGTTGAATTCTGCATGTGTCTACATCAGATATGATAACAACTTAGGCATATCTTCCTGCTCCACACAACTGCAGGAACATTTGTAATCAATGTTCTGCAGAGTAAAACAGTAAAATCCCTTTGAGTGTGATCAAGTAGAAACCCAAGCTTCATATGAGATAAGCTGTAATGTTCTGCTAATCATCCTCATGCCCACATTTTTGCCACTTTTTTCAACCTAATCCTTTTCACTCAGCTGTTAGCGCATTCTGCTGCTCCTGCCACAATACATAATAATTACATGGCTCAATGACGCTAGCAACTATTTTCATCTCTAAACAGGTGTTCATTCAATTTCCAAACAATATTACATGTTAATTAAAATTTGTAATTAAAGGACAAATATAAAGTTTGGTTAAATGTTTTATAACGTGATGTGATTGTTTGTCATATTTGGTGCGATCATAAGTAGGCTTAAATATAGAATAGGCACCCCAAGAACATTTCAATCAGGCACAAACCCTCTTCTACATTATTAAAATGCTTTATGAACAGTGATTCTGTGTGCACTGGGATTGGTTTTAACCAAATATGTACAAATTCAAACTTACATCTGACTTCATATTAAACTTTATGGATATGAAACGTCTGCTTACATGCACAGGACCTTGGTTATTCACATATTTCAGCACTGATGCTGCGCGTTTTGAATCAACCATATTATCACCATAAATGTATGTGTTTATATATTATCCATTCACTTCAGAATAATTTGTTTAGCGTCACTAAAAATCTAGAGTTGCCCTTCTTTTCGCATCATCGAAGTGATCTGAATACTTCCGAACTTCGGAGGCTCCATTTCGGAGTCAATAGTCTGCTCATATTAATCCAACCCTTAAGTTTGTTCAACTTTACACTTAAATACATGTTGCATCAGAATATTTTTAAATTGGCAATAAAATTTCAGGCAAAATTATATTAGTTACATTTTTATTTCACCTCATGAATTTATTGCATACCAAATAATTAATTCCTGCATTTTATTTGCTTTTACTGTGAGTTATTATTATTTATTGTGCCGTGCTATTTAAAAAAAATTCAGGATGGGAAGTAACATTAACTTGGCAGAATGAAATGTTCATATTATTTTTACTTTCCAATATGACAACTAGAAGATGGAAGAAATGCCTGAGAAACTGAATTTGGCCCCCAGCGTAATATGATAGCATTCTTTACTTGTGGTAAAAAATAACATACTTTGGGTAAATGTGATAATTTCAGTAACAGTAAGGATGGTTATGTATTTTTTGGTAATCCACAAACTGTGTTTGTTCTTTGTTTAATGGATAACCTCAGGCATATACAGAAAAATTTATTAATTGTGTTATTTTATATAGCTTTTAATAAAAACATTTATGCTGTAAATATACAAGTATAAATATAGCTTATGAAAAGACATTATCTGCTGCTACATTCTGCAGGATACACACACAGATATATGCATGTGTGTGTCTCTCTATTTGTGCATCTATTATTTATGTAAAATTATTCAAGTTTCTACATATAGTATCAATTATATAAATTGTTAACTGTGGTGAATTAATAAGTGAGTTGCAAAAACCAGGTTAAACTAGAAAAAGTATTACTTATTTTCCAACTCAGCTATTATTATTACAGGTTGAGTATCCCTTATCCAGAAATACGTTATCCAAAAAAGTTTTCGGATTTTGCCAGAAGTTGTAAATTCCACACCTGTCAGACACAATAGTTTATTCAGTGTCCAGCCCCATTAAGCTGCTATATAACCTTTCCATGCATGCTCAGATTCCCCCACATGCACAAAAGATTAATAAAATGGCACGCTTGCAGGCCAGATGCGGCGATAGTAGGTTTCCTAGGATGCCTCACATCACAGCTACATCACAGTAAAGTGATTTCTTTGCTCAACATAGTATTTGCATTGATACTTCTGTATTTCATCGTGCTGATAGGCTTTCGTATCTTATTGGGGAAAATGATCCATTATCCAAATTTATCCATTATCCAAAATACTTCTGGACCAAAGCATTTGTGTGATACTCAACCTGTACAAGCCATTTGTTTCTCTCAATACTCTTCTTTCATTCCCAACACACATTCATATTGTTGATCTATAGCAATGATGGCTAATTGTGGCACTGCAAATGCTATGAACTACATTTTCCATGATGCTCAGTCAATTATATAGCCAGCTGAGAATCAAGGGATACGTAGTACAAAAACACCTGCCAAATTTGAAAGCATCTTTAGATATAAAATGAATCATATGCAGGACTATGAATAATGACTTTTTCTGGCATACCGTCCTCAGCCATATACAAATCTTTTAGGGGAAATCAAGGGAACAAATGGGGGAGTGTTATTAAAGTAGTACTAACCCCCCAACACACAATTAATCAAACTGGCTGCTTCTTATAACTAATTTAAAATCTAGGTACCACCATACAAAGTTGCCACTATTTATTCTGAAAGACTCATGACAACCTCTCTGCTGCAATGCTGAGCAGCTTTAACAACATTGCAAAGACTAAGGCAGACCCCTCCAAGTGTCCTGCTCCAAGTGAGATGGTCCTGATTCAGGACCGCTATTCCACACTGCCAATTACATGGGGGCATGGCCGGCCTTAAGTGTGCCGGCACCCTGTGCGGGCTTCCCCCATGGCGCCCCCCGTCTTTCACCCCCCGTCTCTTTCACCCTCCTATGTCTGTGTCCCTTTCCTCTTCCTTGCCATGTCTATCTCTCTTTAACGCCCCCATACCTATTTTATCTCTCTCTACCTCTGTTCTGTCTCTCTCCCCCCCTCCCCTGTTCTGTCTCTCTCCACCCCCCTGTTCTGTCTCCCCCCTCCCCCTGTTCTGTCTCTCTCCCCTCCCCCTGTTCTGTCTCTCTCCCCTCCCCCTGTTCTGTCTCTCTCCCCTCCCCCTGTTCTGTCTCTCTCCCCACTGTTCTGTCTCTCTCCCCCCTCCTGTCTCTCTCTCTCCCCTCCCCCTGTTCTGTCTCTCTCTCCCCCCTCCTCCTGTTCTGCCTCTCTCCTCCCCTCCCCCTGTTCTGTCTCTCTCTCCCCCTGTTCGGTCTCTCTCTCTCTCTCCCCCTCCCCCTGTCCTGTCTCTCACTCCCCCCTCCCCCTGTTCTGCCTCTCTCCTCCCCTCCTCCTGTTCTGTCTCTCTCTCCCCCCTTTTCTGTCTCTCTCTCTCCCCCTGTTCTGCCTCTCTCTCCCCCAGCAGCGTCTGCTTCATGGGCAGCAAGATAAAGTGCTGCTCGTCTCCCCATGCATAATGCAGGCTCCACATGCTTAATGCAGGCATGGGGAGCCGAGCAGCACTTTCACTTGCTGCCCGCGGCTCCCCATGAAGCAGGTGCTGTTCTGCTTCACAGGGTGGTGGCGGAGCTACACCTCTCAGCCGGTTAGCTCCGCCCCCTCCCCGGATCCAGCAGAGCTTGCCAAGCAGAGGGCTGGTGAGGGGGGATCTTTACCTCTACCGGGTTTTTTTTTTAAACTTTTTTTTTTGGAGCTGGCAGACGGGCGGGCGCCCACTGGGGTGTTGCGCCCTGTGCGCTTGCACAGGTCACACACCCCTAAGGCCGGCCTTGCATGGGGGCACTAGTGTGCAGGACAACAGAGAAAAAATATTGTGCGCTGGCATTTGCACATGTGCAATAGAGCTGATGCCCCTTTGAAGCCACATCCTTGTGAGCTGCATGGCCAGCCATGAATGTTGGGAGATTTGCTATGAGGAATAACTTTTGACTGCTGCACAATCGAAGCACCATTAAAAGAGAAGTTTTAAGCAGAGAGACATGTTATTCAGAAAGATTAAAACTATTAATAGATTTTAATCTAGAGTTTAATTTATGAAACTATTACCGTATTTGCTCAATTATAAGGCGACCCTGATTATAAGACGACCCCCCAAACTTTGGATATTCCTTTAGGAAAAAAACTAAAAGCCTGAATATAAGACGACCCTATAGTAAAAAAGTTCAACTTGTATATATTCACATGTAAATTGTTTTTTTAATAAAAAATTATGATATCAAAAAATGCATTTCTTGTTTTTATTTCCTTTTATGTTCCAATGCTGCCTCTCTCTTTCCCTTGCCCCCAGCTTTGTCTCTCTCCCCCCTTAGTGTTGCCTCTCTCCCCGTCCCTTTGTCTCCCCCCTCGCTCCCCTTGTCTCTGTCTCTTCCCCCCTCCCTCCCCTTGTTTCTCTCTCCCCCCTCCCCTTGTTACTCTCTGTGCCCCCCCTCCCTCCCCAAGTATCTCTCTTTCCCCCCTCCCTCCCCTTGTCTCTGTCTCTTCCCCCCTCCCTCCCCTTGTTTCTCTCTGCCCCCCATCCCCTTGTTACTCTCTGTCCCCCCCTTGTTATTCTGTCCCCCCTCCCTCCGCTTGTCTTTCTACCCCTCCCTCCCCCTCACCTGTTTCTTGATCCCTGGTGGCTAGTGAAGGCAGCCGGGGGATGTCTGCACGAAACATGCAGACATCCTCCATGCTGCCCGACACTTCCGTCTATTATGACGGACAGCCGGTCTGTCATAATAGACGGGAGTGTCTGGCAGCATGGAGGATGTCTGCACGTATCGTGCAGACATCCCCCAGCTGCCCGATTCTCCTGGTGGCTAGCGGGGCAGCAGAGGATGTCTGCACGATGAGCGTAGACTCCCCCTGCTGCTGCCCGGCACGACTGCAGGGACTTTTATGAAGAAGCCAGAAGGACCCGGCTTCATCATAGAAGTCCCGGCGGTCGTGCCGGGCTGCAGCAGGGAGAGTCTGCGCTCATCCCGCAAACATTCCCCTGCTGTTAGAGAGGGGGATCCAGGTCCCCTGCAGCTCTGCAGGGGACCTGGATCCCAGTCTTATAGTCTGACCTCGATTTGAGGTCAGATTATAAGACGACCTCGATTATAAGACCTTGTCTTATAATCGAGCAAATACGGTACTGTTATTAAACATTTTTGACAGGGAGGGATGTCAACTTTAAGCCAAGGGGATGAAAAAAATTGAAATTACTCATGGTGCTTGACCAGCCCACCCATTATTATAGATAGACAGAGATAAACATGTGTTAATGGTCAATTTCTCCTAGGATACTCCTCAAGGAAATAAAGAGTCAAAGAAACTAGACCAAGCCCAGATTCTGAGTTGAATAAGTGATGAAGTTTAAAACAAACATATATACATAGGGTAGCATCTTTGCACAGACTGCTCTGCAGCACCCAAATTACACATACATTTATAGTAAAACAATACAGCATGATTTCATAATTCTCAGAAAATTAAAGCATATGATTGGTTATAATTTGGCACAGTGCTACGTTTTATCTTTATAAAACTACATAGTTTACCGGCTAGACATACTGGAAAATTACAGTTAAAAGCATCTGACCATTGCGGTTGTACTCCATACTGTATCTGTCAGCTAAAGTTTCTGGAAGCCTTACTGGATCTGTCAGCTAAAGTTTCAGGAAGCTTGATTACTTATGTAATCTATCAACACTAAGAGTAATAACCAAATTTATAAGTTCATGTCAACATAGACCTCTCGCTCTCTTTGGGTATAACAGAGGACATACTTGGAAGAAGGCATACAAGATGGAGTCGGTATAGTAAAATGGCTGCCAAGATGCAAAAGGACTTCCAGGGAAATTTCATCATCCACACAGACAAGACAAGTATGTTGACAGGTAAGGTACAAATATTGATAGACAGACAAGACACAAAGACAAAAATGCAGATAGAGTCCATCCTTTCTACTTCAGATCCAGAAATGCAGAAAGGTAAACAAGACCGTTAAGAAGAAAACACTAAGGTACTCTCCTCTCACACATGTACATGTGCATTATATCTGTATTGCAGGCCAAAATACTGGACATACCTGACCTCACAATTTTCTATCCTAACTAGTGTTGAGCGAACCCGAACTCACTGTTCGGGTTCGTTCCGAACATTATGATATTCGGACCCGAACACGGACATTCCACTGTATGTACATGTTGGAGTTCGGGGGTTCGGCGAATAATATCGCCTTAAATTTGAAAATCACTAGTGAAAATACCCACCTTCCCGCCCTGGTCCCCACCCATTGCAGGCGGGTGGGGACCCTAAAAATAATGAGGGGGGGGGGCTAGTTTCCCCCCCCGGTCCCCACCCATGGCCGGTGGGTGGGGACCCTAATAATAATGAGGGAGGGACCTAGTGTGTCCCCCCCCCCGTTCCCCACCCATGGCCACCCTAATAAGAATGAGGGGGGTACGACCTAGTAACCACAAATAAAGTGACTAGGGGTGCCCAACCTCTAGTCACTTACCCCCCCATGGATGGGGACCGGGGGGGGGACACTAGGTCCCCCCCTCATTCTTATTAGGGTCCCCACCCGCCAGCCATGGGTGGGGACCAGGGGGGACACACTAGGTCCCCCCCCTCATTCTTATTAGGGTCCCCACCCGCCGGCCATGGGTGGGGACCAGGGGGGGGACACTAGGTCCCCCCCTCATTCTTATTAGGGTCCCCACCCGCCGGCCATGGGTGGGGACCAGGGGGGACACACACTAGGTCCCCCCCTTATTATTATTAGGGTCCCCACCCGCCGGCCATGGGTGGGGACCACTAGGTCCTCCCCTCATTATTATTATTTTTAGAGGCACTAAAATGCCTCTAAAAAAGTCCTGGAAAGGGCTAGAGGGCTGCAAAAGGAAGTAAAATGTGGGTAAGAGTAGGACAAGTGCCCTGAAAGCAAATGTTGATAGGGAAATAAGTTATTTCCCTATCAACATTTGCTTTCAGGGCACTTGTCCTACTCTTACCCACATTTTACTTCCTTTTGCAGCCCTCTAGCCCTTTCCAGGACTTTTTTAGAGGCATTTTAGTGGCCAAAATTTCGTGTCCCCATTGACTTCAATGGGGTCAAGTTCGGGGTCAAGTTCGAGCACGGACCCGGACTTTTCCCCGAAGTTTGGCCGAACTAGCCGAACCCGAACATCAAGGTGTCCGCTCAATCCTAACCTATTGATCACAGCCTCATTTAAAGAACATCGCTGCACTGGTGCATTTGTAAATGAAAAGTGGTACAGCCCATTGAGTTAAGATAGACTAGACAAGACCTAGATGAAAATCATCCCAGGAAGCAATTCCCCCTGCCCTCCTGGCCAGCCCTCCCTGGTTTGTGGATTTATGTTATAACACATTAAAAGCAGGTTTGAATGCTATAAAGCTAAAATATGAATCTTAAGTGAAACAAGCAGAATATACTGTAATTTTGAGCTCTGGAAAAATGGTATTGCATTAATATGTTCCTAATGTTTAACAGACATTGTTACCATGTTATTAATTAAAGAGAAGAGAATAGTTCTAAAATCTCTAGTAACCAAACTAATCTGCACTTAACACTTAATGTGACATTAAATTATATATTTCTATGCATCATTTAGATTTATAAAAAAATCTCTGAAGAGTGCTTTGATGAAAAAATGTCACCTTTAAATGTTCTTTGTCTACAGGTCACTAGATAATGAGTTCTTTGATTTGTTATCAACAGGTTTCTACAAGATGCTTTTGCCCTAAGACATATTTTTCATTTTACGGTTATAAATGTGTCCCATAGTTGACACGATTACATTTGAACAAATTATGGTTTTGTGCAGACAATATTTTACACGATCACTTTGCACTAAATACGTATAAGGAAAAATCTATTGAAGACACATATTAAATGTTATAATATTAAGTGTTTTAAGTAACCAATTATTAGCTAAACAACTTGAAACTTATTTTATTTTGAAACAAATGGCAATTTCTCACTGTATTATATCATTGTGTAAGGTGATTCTGCAAAGTAGCCATTGTCCAAAAGGAAAAAATATGGTAAAGATAATTTTGGGAAGTTGAGACAGTCTCTTCTGGTGGTGTGTCTGTGTCTCTTCTGGTGGTGTGTCTGTGTGTCAATCACATAAGATGGGAGGGTGGGAAGCATTTGTGAGTTGAATATGAATGAGTTTGCAAATGCTAATGTAAACCATTAAGAAGAATGACGTATGGTTTCAAAATACATATGAAAGTGAAGAGCTAGGATGAGTGGCAGCAAATCACGAGTGAAAGTGAACATGTATGTAATTGCTAATTTCAAGAGTAGAGAAGAATGACAGTGAAGTATTATTGACCAGGCAGTCAGTGAGAAGAGGGAGAGAGGGAGCTATTCACTAAAAGGTGAGTTGCAGGTTAGCTTAGGTGAGCTTAGGTGAGTTGAGGTGAGATGAACAATTCATCTCACCACTTTAATTATACATTGTGCAGGTACAAATCTGGTGAGTTTCCCTTGTAAGCAAACTCACCAGGTTCATCCTTGCACACTGTATCAGTAAATTGGTGAGGTTAAATGCTCATCTCACTTCGGCTCACCTCATCTCACCTTAACTCACCTGCAACTCACCTTTTAGTGAATAGCCCCCAGAAAAGTGCACAAAATTTCAGCACTATAATAAGGAGCACTGTGCATATTGAAGATTTAAAGGTATTTTGTTTGTTCCAACACATTAGACCAGGATAACTGTAAGTATTGGGGGAACCTTTTTAAATTACATTATTTTTGTTTTTATGTTTATTTTAAACATTTAAGGCCTTTTTAAAATACCCTGATGCACCCCCATTTTGCATCTTGACTCTTTTTTACATACCCAATGCATTAAAAAGGTCAACCCTTGGAATTCTTATATAGCGGTCCTACCCATAGAGACAAGGACACAAATAAAACAAATCTTCCAGAACTCCCCATGGTATATGAACCAATTACTCCTAGGTAATCACCCGATTTCTCTAGATGGTTAACTAACCAACAGCGCAGATGCCTCCAAACTGATGATACACGTCGATAAGGGCCCTCTTCCTCGATTAATTTTTATATATTTTTCTACTGTTCGCTTACTTATATTCTGGTTGCCAATCCTATTGGAGACATAGCTCTAACTTACACCTAACCGCTAGGCCTGGAGTCAGGTTTTATTGTTGGTTTTACCTCTGTTGGTTTTACATAGAGTTAGATTAGAACAATTTTATTATTGTTGCGATTATAAAATGTTTAACTGTATCAAAATGGCCTATCACTGTATTAGATTAAGTTAAATAGGATGTACAACATTAACCTGTACATGTCAACGTAACGTTGATTGCATTCTATTGTGTATACTATTTTGCCATCAATAAAGCATTTGAAACCAAAAAAACAAACAAAAAAAACAAGTAAAATATGGTTTATTATTAGGATATGAAAAAAAAAAATTCAACACACTATACATATGGGGCAAACATGCTATAAAACATCAAGCTACTCACACACATTTTATCCAACTGAAGATTAGCTCTGAGGTGGATTCTGCAGTTCTACACTTGAAGACATTCAACTAGGAAACACATTCAGATTCCTGGACCACTTACTTACCTCACTGGGTCCTGCGCATACCTCGGCATCTACTTCTTCTCCTTGTTTTCTACTCCATATACACTGTACCTTGACTCAAGACCCTTCCATGTATAACATGTAGTAGTTACACTGCTTTGAGAATATCTCTTTTGTTGTTTTTCTTATTTGTACAGTACTGTATTTTATTGTGCTGTATTTCTGTTCCCGACTGGGTAATTTTACATGAGTTTTAAATGTAAAAATGTTGAAAGCTATGTATTAACCACTTAAGGACCTGAGGGGCTGCACAGATTTGCTCCTCAATTGTTGGATCAATGCTGGAGATGCCAGACGGACATAGGAGACTATTTCAACATTTGGTGAAGTTTACGCCATACTGAAACCCTTGTAATATCATCAATAAACTTGATGACCCAAAATTTCCAGCCACTCCCACAGCAGCCCTTCTCCCTCACACTAACCGCTCACTGTTTGTCGATCCATTTTCTTAATGCAGCAAAGGCCACAAATACCGATATACTGTAAGAACTCTGTCACTCCATCCCTTTAGATATGGTTTACTAGAATTGGATTCATACATGTTATGGAAGATTACATGCAGTCCACAAAGGGAAAGGAGTATGCTCATGAATTAAGTTGGCATTCATAGACCGAATATATTAAATCTGACTCAATTGTCACATTATTACAAACTGAATTGATTCCTTAACTTAACTGTTTTTCCCCATTCTCCCCTATTCTCTGTATAAAATTCTCCCCTTTTTATCGACTCCACTGATAAGTATGTTTTGTATAAGGTAACGTATCACATGTTTAGAAGCATTATAATGATATTGGATATCTTTAACAATACATACAGTCTTGTCATTGCTTTGCCTTGTTTTTATGTATTTAGATTAATATCCATACACCTATCCATGGCTATTGTTATTTACAGTTCTACTATAAAATTAATTTGGCATTGTATAATTTAAGTTGTCTAGGAAAGTTTTTCCTAAATACTTGACATTGCTTTTTCTAAAAACTAAAAAATTAAAAAATACTAGAGGGGGTTGTATACACAAGAAACATCTGTTGTATCTGTTAGTTTGTTCAAACAGAATTTCTAATGATTACTATTGAAATATCAGGAATCAGATTTCCCATAAGGCAGAGTCAGCACTTGACTGGGCATACTTTTGTAGGCACATTAGTGAAAGAGGAAGAGATATGACTTATTGACTGGTCATTGCCTTTTGTCAAGTCATGTTCATTTGTACACCACCTCCACCAACTTCTTGTAGAGCACTGTCAGCTTTGTTAGAGCTTAGTATTTGTTTCTTTACAAGAAGGCAGGTACTTGCAGAAGGATAACATATGGAAGCCATGATGAAGCTTGTCATTTATCAAATTTCCCACAGGAAGTTCCTTCTGCTGAGACTAAACATCTCTATGTACAATACTGTTTCAACTAACAGAATATATTTGATAGTGCATCACTTATGTGTAATGGTTTTCTCATGTCTTACATCACACCTTATGTTTGCTTTACAGACAACAGTTCTATATGGAGAGTTGTTAAGTACTGGTTATGTTCATTTTTTGTTTTGTTTGTATAGTACATGCAATACAATATATTATCATTTAAAGATATACACAAATAGATAAAATAATAACTATATACTGTAACAAATGTTTTAGTTTATGTTCTATATGTTTCTCTAATCTTCAGTCATTATTAGGCCATAGTTTTCAATTGCACTGTTTTTTCTATAAGTACACTATATGTAAAACATTTCTTCCACAATGCAATTGGAGACAGAATGGAACCAGACACAATAGGACCTCAAAAAAGAAGAAAAAAAAACACTGTCCTTGCAAATCAGTGACTTCTGGCAGTCATGCAAATGTTCAAGTTCCCCTTAATAACAAATATAGAAGAGCTGTTTCTAATCTTTGAATTACAGCACCTCCAAAAATACCAAAGCTATCATCAAGTTAAGTGGTTGAAGCTTTCCAAACTAAGAGGGCTTTGATATATATTGAGTGACTGGCAAGCTGAGAGACATGACAGGCTAGTAGATCCGCTGCTTCAATCAGAGGTCTCATTCTGTGTTGTAGAAGGTTTTATGAGTGGAAATTGTGAATCTATCATCTTATTACATACACTTTGTATCCATTTTATGGTAAGTAGCCATTTGCACGAGGAGGATGTGTCTCTATTTGTTTTTATTTTGCATAGCTATCATGCCTCCCATTCCTAATATATATAGAAGAGCTGTCTACTGTCTCATGCTCAAGGCACCTCTGTGAAAGCAAATACATTATCAAGTAAAGTGCTGGAAGCTTTACTTCCAAATGGGAACCATCTCCACATTGCAGCATAAGGTGTTTTTAGAACCAATCTGTGATATTACTATATCATCACCTTATTATACAGTAAAATGCCCTAAGCAGAGTTGTTATTTGATATGCTATCTTTCATATGCCTTCTTGGTTCTTTTTTTTCCCTCTGTACTTTCTTTTTTCCTTTTCCCCAGGATTCAATTCCTTATGTTTTTATGAAGAAAAGCCTGCCTTAATACTTTGATTAGATATGTTCACTACCACATTCATGTAGTACTTATTTTTATCTAATAAACAACACTTGGTTGACCTTAACACAAATTTAAAATCACTATAATTCTAGTTCATGTTGTTTTTTTATGTTATTGATGAATTAGGTCAGCTTTTTTAATGCACATTTGTTTACCTGTAGGTCTTCAAGGAAACCTATTTATATATTTTTAAACTCACATTTTTTTTGAATAATTTTTAAGGAAATAAATGAACAGCGAAGTTCACAATAAAACATGGGGCTAATATGCAGAGAACGAAAGAAGAATGGGATTGTAAAAGAGAAGAGGAAAAAGAGAAAAAAGGTGTACAGAAATCTAGGATAAACCTGTGTGACTTACGCCCACAGTCAGCTGGTGTCCTCAGCAGGCTGGCCTCCACCCCCCCATTTCATATATGTCCAGATCTGATATTGTGTCCACCACGGGGCTGGGAAATGCTGATCAGGGTTCCTCTTAGGCGGAGGAACCTGCTGGCTCTTCATTAGAAAAACAATAGTGGTAAAGTTGAAATTAAAACAAAGGCGGTCATTTATAACAACTCCCGCTCTGCAACAGGTAGGAAGAGGTATAAAAAGGTGCAATTGATGATTGTTATGTATAATGACGATTGCACCTTTTTTTTAAAAGATCCGAACACTTTACAGTGTGGGAGAGGGACCTCTGTCAACTACTGTTTGGTGGAGGTACACCAACCCTAATCAAGGGCTTTTTAGCACCTGATTTTTTTTATGAGCACCAGCACTGCCAGAAAGTAAGTAACTGGTGGATGCAAATTTGTTGATAATTATATGGCATGATCCGCATGTGCACTTCATTTATACATGACACCCACTGCATTTGCATTTCTTGCTTTGGCCACTTTTTTGAGCATGAGTAGAATATGTTGTTATGTACATGAGGCAGGATTTTATTTTCTGAGATACATATTATCAAAACTTTGTACTGTCATTCGGTGAGAAAATTGATATTCAAGGGTAAGACAACCATTTGATTTGGAAATAGGAAGACATTTTTCATTGAAATGATAATTTTGTGTGTGTGATGCTGCTGGGCTCTAAAATACAATATGACATGTTATCAATGCAGGCTCGTTGAAAATACTAACATAGGTCCTACATGTCATCAATATGGGTCCCATTTTGAATATCCTTTTTGTGACACAGGATGCCAAAAATAATTAACTATAGGAAGACTATTTGTACCTGAATTTAGACAATGATTGTTTTGAGAAATAGCACTGCAGGTTACACAATCTTCAACATCTCTAAATATAATTAGCTAGAAACATGCAATGTACACATATGAATAATTCATGTTTCTTTGTTACAATGATAACACTGTAATGTACTATTTATAGTTTCACAGAAGTGTTCAGTCTATACAATAACTGGCATGCTAATTCTTTGTAAGGACATCTTTACAGCAAGTTTTTATTTGCATATCCCTGGGTAGTGAAAAATCATCAAATGTAAAAGAATAAAACAAATTTATAAAAATATGCTCTATAAAAGTGCAAAGTAGAGCAGCATGTATCATTCAGTGGGACCTTGGATCATAAATTGTGGGTTCAGTACAATATAATAATTGAGCCGTCACTCTCATATAGTATTTTACAGTATTTTTCAAGCTATGAACTTCTTGGAAAAAAATAAAAACAGTAGATGTGTGTTCAGGCCAGGATCTATAGCTGTATGGACATTGAATGTATAGTTATCATTTGAGATAGTTTTTACAGTTTGGATACACCATTTAAGTTAAGGTACAGTAAAGATGATGCAAAATTCCCTTCACCTGCAATTCAGTGGGTAGCAGAGGCCTTTTCAAACACAAATCTACACACACCAAATAAACCAAAAGAAGGTTGGCTTGTTTGTTGTATGTAGATTTGGTGTGATAATTCCTCTGTTGCCCACATTGCTACATTTTTTAAACACATTTAATATTTCATTGTTTTCATCCAAGGCTCCAGCCAAATGTTGAAGAGTTGAGTGGAAGTGTCAGTAGATGCTGCAAAACTGATATTGAACTTATAAGGGCTGACTCAAGTAGCTCAGATTTTCTCAAGAATTTTGGACCCAAACGGATCTTCTCAGTTGTCCAAGTAGCTATCAAAGAAGGGGCCCTGAAGTGATTTCAAATCGGCACAAATGTCTCAAAAGCTGAAATTGTAACCTTAGTCCTCCTCATAGACGGGGAGGATTTTGGCTTATTTTCGAGGTCACTTCAGAAGGACCTTGGCTTATAACGAAATACCTGAATGCCTACCATAGAAATCAATGGTTGGACTTCAGCTGTAGCTGAAATAGAAGAAGTCCTCTCGAAATGGCCAGAAACTAAAGCAAAATCTATGAAAAAAATAAATAAACCTGATATATTACATTAATACATAAAAACAAATAAAATTAATATAAAATAAAATAATGTTTTATTAAAATATTTTTTTATATTAATATAAATATACTTTATCATATAATATATTAATCTATTATAATTATATATGACTATTTTTTGTGTTTCAAACATGTTTACATTCTTCTACACTGTTCTGTTGAATTCTCTAGAGAATTGAATTGCCCAAAATTTGGCAATTTCCGGGGAGGTTCAGTCCTTTAGAAGTAAGCAGAATACATAGGAATTAATCTGTATGCCCCAATCTGGGGAATATTGAGTAGACACTTATATATATACAGTTATTCAATTTTAATCTGTTGGACAGATTTAAGCTCTATTACTTAAATTTCTATTATGCATACATTCAATTGAAAAAAAAATGTTCTAATTTCTATTTATAACACAGTGAAATATACCACACTCTGCCTTATTGCCCACCCATGTTGTGCAGCATTCCACAAAGAATACTCGACAAATAGCTTACTTCCTGGCTATTCCTTCTTCAGAGAGTTTTATGTGAAGGAGGAGGAGCTCAGGGCACACATTAACACAATGGATTTTCTTATATATATATACACATAATTTCTAGTTAACGAGCAATTATTTTTGCAAGTACTACTTGAAAAATATATAACACTGGCAAAGTTCAATGTTAGGTCCAGACACATCCTTGGTTATTATTATAAGTCATTCTGATTAACAGCAGTTTTAGATTCTTAGGTTTTAAACAGAGTGTGGATAAATTAGATAATAGAAGACAAAACAACAAATGCTCTTGTAAAAATCTATATTTTCTTCTTGGTTTCATAAAATGTATTAGTGTTAAAATAATTTAATTATACCAATGACATACATACATGTGTACAAATGTTACATACAGTGACATTTTGAAAATATATATTATGAAGATCTAGGCTAAAATATACAGACTCAAGAAGATACTTATGACTGACCTAAATGTCAATGATCTTTCCTGTGGAGTCTGTGCATCAACTGCTGAAGTGTTTGAGATGTAGTTACACAGACTGAATAAAGAATAAAAATAGAAGGTTAACATGAACGTCATAAAATGTGTGCAAAAAGAGCTAGCTACACATGATTATTTTATTTTTTCGTGCTCCTCAGAACAACTATTTTTTTAATTAGAATTTGTATTATTATTTTTTTAATAATTTTTCAAAGCCATTAACTTGGAAAAATTGAATTAGAAAGAAATTAATTTTTGTTAGACCAGTTTAACAGACAATGGACACTTGGGAGCAGCGTTTGGCCCATTTGCGTGATTGCAGACCTTTTGATTAGCATGTCAGACTAGTCACAAACGTGATATACAAGTCATGTTTCCTATGCATTAGGGATTTAGAAGCCAAAAGTGTACATTTTGTCCTTCATTGGCATTGTAAGCATGAATGGCGGATATCCCTTATCAAGCTAGTGACTCACATCTGGGCATACACTGTGATGTCTTGCATGAAAAAATGGTAAAAACACGCATTCAAATACATCCTGGCTTCCTCCAAAAGTAAATATCATTACTCTTCCTAAAGAAATTGATATCCTAAAATAATATGCCACATTGCTAATATATATATAAAATATAAAAGAATTCGATTTTGTCCTAATAAACCAAATTAAAACTAATAGCATCTGTTGAGCTAAAACCAAAACAGAAAAACAGATTAAAGGGACTTTGTCAGTCTAACCATTGCTGATACTGTGCACGCAGAGAATAAAAACATGATTAAAAATTAGTTCTATATTGTGTTAGCAGATTTGCAAGTAAATGCAAAAAATAAGAGAAAACATATGTTTAAGATGTGTCTGTGGTTTCTTTCCCATTGAAAAATACTTGATTTGCATATTAATCCACAGGAGATGTCATAAGCAGGAGACACCACAGACTAAACATATTTAGCCAATGTATAGATCATTTTTCAGAATTGTTAATTCCCCACATTTTGGTAAACCCTTTTAATTAAATTTAGTTCTAGTAAATTTACAAGATAAACTAATAACAAAGTAGTGTCAGTAAGTATGTTTACCAAATAGCTTTTACCTCTGTTTCATGGAGTCAATTATGAGACAGAGACGGAGTAGCTGGAGGTAGGAAAGATGGTCTTTATTGCCCAATCAAAGGAGAGTCAACCAAGGGGTTTAAAAGAGAGTGAGACAGACACTGATGGCATGAGAGAGAGCGAGACAGACACTGATGGCATGAGAGAGCGAGACAGACATTGATGGCATGAGAGAGAGCGAGACAGACACTGATGGCATGAGAGAGAGCGAGACAGACATTGATGGCATGAGAGAGAGCGAGACAGACACTGATGGCATGAGAGAGAGCGAGACAGACATTGATGGCATGAGAGAGAGCGAGACAGACATTGATGGCATAAGAGAGAGCAAGACAGACATTGATGGCATGAGAGAGAGCGAGACAGACACTGATGGCATGAGAGAGAGCGAGACAGACATTGATGGCATGAGAGAGAGCGAGACAGACACTGATGGCATGAGAGAGAGCGAGACAGACATTGATGGCATGAGAGAGAGCGAGACAGACATTGATGGCATTGGGAGATCAAGACAGACAGGGTTGGCGTAGCAGGAGTTTTTTTTAATATTGTTTCTCTTAGGCTTTTATACTTAGAGAGGGCTAGGTACATGCAATTTAGAGCTGTTTTTAACTAAGCATGATTAGCTTGGAGCAGTATTGTGTTGTAGTGTGAGAGAGACTGACTATTTAAACCACACGCCCCCACCTGACGGACAGCACCGAGAAGAAGTCCCATTGGACGAAACGCATCTTGTGACATCAGGGGGAGTATCCAGAAGTTTTGTGTGATGCAGCTAGGAGGATCTTCAAACACCATACTGGTTCCAAGGGGACTTTCTTTCTGGCGATGATCTTATTTCCCATGTCTACATGCAAGTTTTACTGATTGTGATTTTATCTTTTTTATCCTGTAAGCCTAACTGGTTGTGGGGGCTATTAAAATTGTGTTTCATTGTATCCATTCCTTTTTCTATTTGAGAAATGTTATGATGTCATTAATACATAAGTTGAGAACAATTATAGGGTTAACCACTCTGATTTAATAAATAATAATAATAATAATAATAATAATAATAATTAAAATATTAAATGCTTATATAAAGAAAAAAGAGAAAATGAAGATAAAATACATTCTAATCACTGCATAAAATAATAAATAAATACTGCCTTATAATATGGCAAAATGCTATAACCGTTAACAATTCAGTATAAGCTTGCACCAATTAAAAATATAAAAAGTGATCAAGATAAAGGAAGAACACATGTAAAATAAGATAGGAACCACAACCAACCACTAACAGTGAACAATGTCCTCAAATGTTCAAATAAAAAACAAAAAGTACATGACTGATGTGGGTACTGATAGTTACATAGTAACATAGTAGGTTAGGTTGCAAAAAAAGTTGTGTCCATCAAGTTCAACCCTTTTCTTAATCCTTGTTTACTGTGAATCCAAAAGAATGCAGCCTCTCCCCCTCATTTCAGCAATTTCAAATTCGGCCATGAATGAGGAACAAATTCCTTCTTGACTTCAAATGGGAATCAGATTACTGCTTGGATCAACAAGCACTAAATAAATATTAATGTCTATACTAACATTCATAGCCTTCTATGTTCTGTTTCATTACAAAAGTATCCAGGTCACTGTTATTGACTTATATCCTTTCTTCAAGTCTTAGCAGGAGACCATTTGTCCTTTGTACTGTTCTGTTAATGAACAGGTCTTTTTCGACAGCCCTTTGTATTGGCCCTGTACATATTTATATAACATTATCATATCACCCCTTGGGCGCATTTCTAGCATGTGTATTTATATAATTACCAATATTAGAGAGTCTTTTTTATTTCTGTATATTTAAACAAATAAAGGAATATGCAAATAAATAAAAATATACATACATAAAAATACACCCTTGCAAGGAGCAATTTCAGCATAACCAGAATATGTAATTATCATGTTCAGAAGAACTAAAGACTCCCATCAACAGAAAATCAATATAAGAGATAGGATAAACATTTTATGCACAATATTCCTTTAAGTCAAAACCCCTCATTTTAAATTATAATTATACAATAAGTATTAATTTGGTGATTTAAAGTTGTGTGATAAATTTAAAATAAAAATAAAACTATAAAACTATACTCACTCACCTGGCTCTTCAAGATCATAAAAATATATCATCTATATATCTGTAAAAGCCACATAAGTTAGTGGTCTATTTATGGTTCTTCCAAATGAACCTGTTTTACCAATTCACCAGAAACTAATTTGCATAGCATGGTGCAAATTTACACCCCATAGCAGTTCCCTTAATCTGTATGTAGAAATTATCATTATACCAGAAATATTTATTTTTGAGTAAAAAAATCTATAATTTTAGCTAAAAAGGTAGCCTGTTAGTGTTGCAGAGTGTGATTTTGGTATATACTTTTTATTACCCTTAGCCATAGGTTATGCCTAATGTTTGTATAGAGTGACTCTACATTGCTGGTCACAAGAATACAATTTCACTGTCTTGCTTTTAATTTGTTTATGATGTCAGTGGTACCCTTTGTCTATGACGTAGGCTTGTAGTTCAGTCTATATAAAGGCACGGGGCACTCTAGATGGAGTCAATACTTGAAATGGTAGGAATTCTGTGGGGGTTTAACAGGGTTTAAAAATGGGTAGGTATTCTGTGGGGGTTTAAAAATCCGTATGGATTTTTGGGAGTATATAATGTAATTATGGGGTGGATAAGTATATATTGCTATGCTCAACAGTCTGCCTATAACCGTTTATAAAATTCTTCCTGAATGTTTGGAAGAGGGCCTGGTTTAACCAACTTATAGCTATTTGTGTCTGGAAGTTGATGTAATATCTCTATTAAGTAGTCTTTCATATTTTTCCCATCTTGTTTGTATTTGATAGGTTTTAGGCATAATAGTTGAATTTTTTGGTATATGTTGTACATGCTTATCTCCCTTTTGTTATTCTATCTATGAGAATGAGACGGGTTCTTGGGAAGTTCAGGGTTTTTGCTTGTTAGTGTCCAGTATCTTTGTTCTATTTTCCTTTTGTAAAATTGTCAATCCTACTCAACTGCTGGTTAAATCACTATCTCTTGCTTTTTCTGGAGCTCCCTTAATGCTGTGAGTTCACTTTTTGCCATGTTATTCAGTACATTGTTCTATTTCTTTAAAATGTACATCTCTTTAGTGACTACAGATGTGAGTGCAGATAGAAGGAGGGGCGATTCTTTAAATATATATGTCTATTGCTAATCATATTAGAGGAGAATGTGTGGGTTGACATAATTTGCTGTGTGTTCTGTTTCTTTTCTTGTGCAATTGTTAAATCTCTTTAATTTAAGTAACCTTGTAAATATATTGAGGTCTATGAAGGCTTTACATGTGTCTAATTCATTCTAAGGGGCTTATTTCTAGTGCGATATGGCTAAATGTTATATTGTGTGAGGACAGTGTAAAAAAAAGATTTTGCTTGCTCATTATACCGCTCCATTTCTACCTCTTTTTCACAGTCCTTTTTCTTTCACTTTTGCCTGGATTTTTACCAAACTTGTAGGGTGGAGCTGTGTCCCCTTTATGGGATGCTCCCTAAAAAATATTTTTGATTAGTTTCTGATGTTGATGTAAAAAGTGTTTTTGCCAGGGTTGTATATCTATTATGAGTATTAACAAAAGCCAGTGGTTGGGGAGGATGTGTTTTCGGGGCTAAAATGTTTTAGGGTTGTTTAGCACCCAATGGGACCAAATTAGGATTCTGGGTCTATTTAGGTGGAACTGATTTCAGTGGATTCTGATCTTGGGCTATTCTGTCTAAATTATTGAAACCTGCCTTCTCTTACAAATGTATTAAAGGGATGTGTTGCTCTACTGGTCTTATGTTTCAATGTTATCGCTTTGACTATATTATTGTACTTTTGTCTCTCTTTCTCCTTTTTCTGTTTTCTTTTTCTATTCAGGGTTACTTTTGTTCTACTGTACTACCATAGACTTTATTATAAATTCACTTCTATGTCTTTAGATATGAACTAAAGGTATAATCCCAAATTAATGCATTATTGAAGTATTTTATTAAAGTGTTTTGAATTGCAAAAGTAAAAGAGCAAAAGTATTACGCAAAATGGCAAAAGTTGTTTATAGGCTGTGTATCCAAAACAGTTGCACATAACTGAGAGTTAACAACTCTTAATGTTAATTTCAACTGTAATAAATCAGATTTGTTTGCCTTTCTTCAATATTAAGTAGAACCATTTCATTCTTCTGTTGCCTTGACAACCTATAGTCTAATTTCACATATTATCTATTATTGAAAAATTGTTTTAACTTACATAGAGATATAATAAGAAAAAGTAGTGAAAACAATTATGTGTTTCAAAACATGTTTAATGAATGCCACGGGGAAAAAAACGAATATGTTCAGCTGCATGTTATACTTAAAGGGACAGTATCCCCTAAATATTGTTTTACTGTGAATATAGAGAATAAATAATGATTGAAAATGATCTACATATTTGTCTCTGAAAATTAATAATAATATGTTATTAATTACTTCATGTAATAATTAATGCATTATTCCTAACATCATTCCGTTCCCAAATATTTAAATTAATACCACCTAGCCAGATTGGCTCCCAAAATGGAGTCACCATGTGGAGAAATTCAAAATGGAGTTCCTTTGTGATACTTGTCATATGTGAGTATTAAATAACACATTTCTAACTATGAAATAGTTTTCAAAAAGGCACTCACCTTAATAACTTGTATTAAGTGATATCCAGTGAATAAGACCATAAATAAAAATCTCTTCCACTACAGCAAGCAAATGCCTAAATTCAGAGAAAACTGTGTTTTAAATGTGTCTGTGGAGTCTCCTATTTATGACATTACTTGTGGCTTGATATGCAAATTACCTGGTTTTCAACAGAAAATGTGTGATTTTCATATTAAAAGACAGGTGATGTTAAATACAGGAAACAACACAGACACATTTAATACACATTGTTCTCCTAATTTATGCATTTTTCTCTACTTCACAGTAAAAACATAGTTTAGGCGAAACAGTACCTTTAATTTGCAGGTGGATAGCAATGTCTCTTTAAGAGTTATAGAGGTAAGAGTTTCCCTCTATGCAGGAACACTCTCTGGAAACCTTTTATTTTTAAAGAATAGTTTAAGAATATATTCCATTCTTTTGACATGAAATGAATAGATTGTGTGCTGTGCAGGACAAGTGCAAGTAATGAGTGTCCTTATATGATCCACTAAATTTTAATAATAACTACTAGGTAACAAAGTCTCCAGGCAAATATTGAGGCTAGGAGGTCCAGGTAAAGGTAGACATTATAAATATCAGTGGGATAATAATTCCATTGCGTTCGCTAGCATGGGACATCCAAAACAAGTCAGGAGATACAAGCAAAGGTGGTAAATAGGAGTAGAAAGCAATAACAAGCCAAGAAGGGTGAAAGCTAGGGAAGATTACAAATGTTATAGCCAGAAAAAAAAGCTTGCTAAACAGTAATTACAGATTATTGCTAATGAGATGCTTTTAATAGACGACTGAGATGCAAAGAAACAAAAGTGAGTAAGTAGCACAGCATGTTTTACTTGTTCATTTTAGGTTTACCTTTATCACTAGAAAAGTCTTACTTTTTGTCATTTATTTTTGTGAAAGCTAAGGTTTAGTAATTTGAGGTTCATAGAGAGGATGGAGCGGCGGTAGTTAGTGTGGTGTTCGTACACCACAGTTAGAAGAATAGAAACTATCAGATTTGGCACCTAAAGCAACAAGAGTCAAATATCCCATCAATCAACCTGGTAATCATTGATGTGAAAATAGAACAAGATGTTTTTCTTATAAGAAATAATTTAACAATATAAGTTACATTAACTTTATTTTCCAAATAAATAAGAATAGTTAAAATGCATTGAATACATAAAAACGGCAATTTGTTCAAGAAAACCAATCAGAAAGTGACAAATAAGCTCTATAATTTCTTTTAACATCTTAGTTTGTGTTCACATTGTGTGACTCTGTTATGTGCACAAATGGCATCATGTAGTACCCAGATAGCAGAAACTGGTTGGAATCTTGGTGTAGGCACTGGATTACTCACATCCTGGTGTTGGCTCAGAAGCAGGGGTATCACACAGAGATAAAACTGGATATCGAAACAGGACTCTCACAAGAGAAGACTGCTAGAATGGGTGGCCAGTGAAGGAGTAGGAATTAGTAAAATCCAATAAACAAAGAATGCCAGTGGTAAGGATAGTCCAGGATAACAAGACAGAAACAGGATGCCAGATGTCAGAATAATTCAATAAACAATGGTAAGATCATAATGCCAGAGGGAATGATAGTACAGTGTATCAGAGCCAGAGATCATAAACCAGGGTGAATAAGAACAGAAAAAATAAGGGGCAGAATAGTGACGTTGAAAACTCTATAGTAATATGAACAATAACGTGAATGTATCAGTGCTTAAATAGGTCTCAATGGGGGTATTTAGGTGATGTCAGAGGACAGAACTGTAAGCTGTGTCACCATGTCAATGTTATAGAATTTAATGCACAAAGCTCTCTATGATTTAAGATGTGCATAGCAGAAAGAGGATCTCTGTCCTTGGATTCTTTTACAACAAACATATGGTGAAATCAGGGGGTGAGGTAAGGACAGCCTCCCTCCACTCGCAGATGTAAGAGCCTGATGTTCAGACCCTAGATTGCTTGAAAAAAGAATCAGATGGCTACCTTCTGCTTAGAATTTATTCTCAACTGCTTAAACCTATAGCCACCCACACAGAACAAAAAAAAATCCTACAAATATTTACACAAACAACAAACTCTGGGTAGGAAGATTGGCCACATCTTTATTAAGTCATTTTAACCAGCATACCAACTTTGATGACTCGCTAGCCACTAAGCCATAAGCCTCAGCAAGCATTTCTCCTTTTTTTTTCACTTTTTTATTATAAATATAACAAAATATATCATACATTACATTTTTTTAAATACATTAAAATACATCACAAACAAAAAAATTAGGGCAGTGTACTTGCAGAGCCATTGCGTTTGGTTCTCCCTCTTGTTATGAGTGTTGCCCTCTTTTTTCACTTGTACTACATATAAACATTACATTACTTAGGGACATGGGGCTCGTGCATGGGCTGACGTTTGCAGACCAAGGGGCTCGGGATTTCACAGATGCCATCTACATTCCTTTCACTCCCCCACTTTCCTTCCTTCTTCTACTTTCCCTGGCCCTCTGATCGGGAATTCCGGTTTCATTTTGTGTCATTTTACACTTCCCCATTCATCTATCGCATTCCCGGAATCTGGCATTGCCCAATTGTCCCAGTAAGCTGGAGTAAATATTTTATGGTTCTTTGAATATGCTACTCCTCTCTCCATAAGACACTGTTGACTCAGTTGCGCCTTTATACTTGACCAAGTGATATTTTAGCAATATCTAATTTGACTGTTGTCAACAGATAAACTAGAATGGCCTTTTGCTCTGCTTTTAGTTTTGGGAAGTCCAGATGCAAGAGAGCTCTGACAGGTGTAAATTCCCAGTCTATGCCCAGTATGTTAGCCATAACATTTTCTACTTTGTTCCATATGGGACTAATCACCTGAGACTACCACCAAATATGTAAATAATCCCCCTCTTGTATATTACACCGCCAACATATTGGACTAGATTCTGCATACATTTTATTCAGATTTTTTGGAACCAAGTACCATTTGTTCATCAGTTTGAAATATGCTTAGTTTAGATTTAAACAATGTATTATCTTGTATTCTGAAAGCAAAGCTTTACTCCATTCTTTTACCATCAATTTTGTATTGCATATCCCTTATTCCCGCCGGGAATAAGTCTGCTTATTTATCATTCTCATCAAAGAGTGGCATTTTGTAATCATATTTTTTTAAATTTTTCGTAAGGTATGCCTTGACTCTCATGTACTTGAATCATTCGTTTCCTGACAGTTTGTACTTTAAGCTTAAATCTTTGATGGGTAGGATCACCGATTCCTCATAGAGATCCGATATCTTTTCCATTCGTTTCTGTTGCCATAACTTTAGATCAATGTTAATCATATTTCTCGTTATACACACAATGGGTAAACAAGGAATTATACTGTATTCCAACCCCAACTTCTTCTTAACCCACTGCAATTTTTTAGGAAGGTGTTATTAGACTAAACATTGCTTATTATCCTTTAGTTGTTTTAATCTCTCTTTATTTTGGGGCAAGAATACAGTCTCCAGTTCCCCCCTTTACCGACAGAGTACGAGTCCAGGTAATACCACCCCTCTTCCCGGGCTTCCTCTCTCTGCGTGATAAAGGAGTCAGGAGTGTCGCTCTTGAGTACTCTTGGATGACTGGTATTCCGAAACCTCCCTCATATTTCTTTCTAGAAAGTAGATGCAAACCTATTCTTGGCCTCTTTCCTGCCCTTATGTAATGTAGGAATGTTGCATGTATCATTTTTAGCCATGGGTCAGGGATAGCCAGGGGGATCATTCTAAAAATATAGGTGAATTTGGGCCAAATATACGCCTTAATAGTGTTAATTCTGCCCCACCATGATATCTCCAGTTTCTTCCATTGTCCCAATGATCTATTCGTCTGCTTAATTAGGGGTAAAATATTGATCTCCATCCATCTTCCAGGGTTTTTGGAGATATTAATTCCCAAGTAAGTAAAGTATTTTCTAACCCTAATAAAACCATAATTTTTTCCACTAATTCAATGTCTGACTGTTCCATGTTTATGTACATTGTCAGGGACATCTAATGACAGGGCCAGCTGGGGTCTACAATCCAGTCTCGCCCGCTCAAGAAAATTCATCAGGTTCTGCATGTGGTTAGTAAAGGAGCGGCCTGGAATAAATCCAACCTGATATTTATGTATTATTTTCCCAATCTCTAATTTTAACCTTTCTGTCAGAATATCTGCGTAGATCTTATAATCTGTGTTTAGGAGCGAGATGGGACTGTAACTTTCTACTTCCTCAGGGGCTTTTCCTGGTTTGAGTATAGGCACTATATTACTTCCTAAAATCTCCTCCACCATTTCAGCCTGTGAAGCAAACTCTTTAAAGGCGCTTGTCATATGTGCGGCAAGATTTTATAAAAGATTGCTTCAAAGCCGTCCGAGTTGGGTGCTTTTCAGTTCTTGAATTTTTTTATTGATTTAATGACCTCATCCATGTCAAAGGGTCTATTGATGGTATCTTTAAATTCTTTTAAATTCTGTGGTATTTTTGGAAAGTTTTTTTTTTTTTAAATATTCAGTAATTTCACTTGTGTTTCTATTTGTGGGTAAATTGTATAATGATTGATAATAGGAATTAAACGCCTGCCCTATTGTCTCCGGGGACCTGGCTATTATGCTGTTATGTTCTATATTATATATTATTTTGGCTTTCCTGCTAGTTTTTAATTTGTTTGAAAGGATCTTATTAGTCTTGTTTCCTTCATAATACCACTGAGTTTGCAAATTCTCAATAGCTTTATTGCCTCTATCTTTTAGCTGTGAATTAATTCTCCTGTTCAAATTCTGTATTTGTGCTGTACAAATTTGGGAGGGACACATTTTGTTACTTCTCGACAAATTCAGTTTTTGTATGTAAAGATCTGACAGGCAAAGTCAGATCTGCTTTTTTGCCTGGGCCCCCATTTTTATTAGGTTGCCTCGCAATCTAATAAAACCTCAGATACTCAGATACTGCCCTGAGACATATTCCCTGTGGTATTCTCCAGGAAATACAAGTCTGTTATCCTTTCAATATTGTGGCGAAACCGGCCTCGCCACGTGTCCTTGGAGGGGGCTGCTTGCCCGCCTCTTGCCTTTGGACTATGGACCAGACTTTATGTGAATGTGTTATACCCCAGATAGGAATCCCATGGAGCCCATTCGTATGAAACTGACTGTAAAGACTTTGGCTCCATGGCGATTAAACTGTATTTGTGTGGTCCGAGCGCCATTCACTTAATAATGTGCGCTCAGACCTGAGCTATCTGGGGATATGTGAAATGTCTGTGTGTTATGTGTAAAATGTGACTTTATGTATTTTAAAGTGTGTCCTCAATTACCCGTTGCAACATTGTTGCGAACGGGTAATTGAACAGTAAGTAGCCGTCCTTTGTTCTCGGGGGTGGCCACTGTCACGAAGTGAATTCTGACAGTCTGACTGACTGGGGTTCTTGGAGGGGCCTGAGGGCCAAACACCTCCCTATAGATTATGGACCCTGTCTGTAATGTGTTTAAGCCTTCCATTGTTTAGTTATGTCAGCCACCCAGTCTGACTACCTTGCTTCTGGCTCCAGATTAAAGTGGCTAGATACTGCTTTACTGGTGATGTGTTTAAGTTTTCTATTGTTTAATCAAGTGTTATCTGATTGCAGTTTGGTGTATATAAGTCTGTGTTTTTGTCAAATAAAGTAGTTCAATCTTGCTGTAAAAGTTCCTGCTTAACTCTCAAAGTGAAGTGTCGTCTCATTATTGGGGGAAGGATTTATTGTATGCTGTTCCAGTTTGACTGCTAGGAGAGTAAACCTATTCGTATGGTTCCTATTCAACTGTCTACAGCATTCATATGCTTGGGAGGATTCATATGCTTCTCCGGTTTGGTGGTTGTGGTGTCTGCTGCAGTGCTTGGAGTCCTCAGGAAGCGCTAGGAGCATCCTTTAACGGAGGTACCCAGTCGGGGTGCCAGGCGATCCGTTACAAATATGATCTATATTTTGTTTATTTCTCAGTAGGTATTTGTTTAATCTCCAGTCCGAAGATAATTTAGCAAATTCAGTTTAAAGATCTAATATTATCGCAACGTGATCAGACCATGACAGTTCCTGTATTTTTTTTTTTTTTTGTTTGATGTACAGTACCTACATTTCCCAAAGCCAGATTGATCCTGGAATATGACAGATGTGCCTTAGAAAAGCAGGTATAATCTCTATCATTTGCGTTAAATATTCTCTATATATCCAGGAGGGCGTATCTATCAAGTAGTGCCTGCATTCTTTGGGCCTGTCCCCCTACATTTATGTCTCTAGTTTCCCCTGAGTGGATTTTCTGTCTAGCAAGGGATCTACTATACAGTTTAAATCTCCCATCAAGTTCAGGGTACCCTGTTTGATTTTTTCTGTTTTGCCATTACTTTGGCTATAAATCTGGTTGGGGTCGCATTCAGAGCACACACGTTTACCAACGTGTGTACGTTTTTAGGGGGGGTGGGTAGGAAAAAGTGTGAGAGAAAAAAAGGAAAAAGGGGGAATTTCCATCTTGCTCTTTCCTATTTTCCTTTGCGTCATTACTTTGAACTTTCAAAAAGACTTGTCTTTCCCTACCTCCCATCATGATGTAGTGATTCAACATGAGTAACTTATAGAACATACGTTTCTTAAGTTGTATTGTTGTTATATTTATCTAAGTGACCCTAAGTTCTATCACCCGAAAAAAGAAAAAAAAAAGCGGGAATTTCCATCTTATTCTTTCCTATTTTCCTTTGCTTCATTAATTTAAACTTTAAAAAATACTTGTCTTTCCCTCCCTCCCATCGTGATTTAGTGATTCAACATAAGTGTCTTCTAGAATAGGGTTCTGTCTCCAAAAAAAAAAAAGAATCCTTCCTTCATCATTTTAAACTATCTTAGTGCTTTTCTTCCCTCCCTCCTCACTTCTCTCCAACCCGTTGTGTGTTAATAATTCGGTGTGAGTGTCTTCTGTAACATACATACATATCTTAATTTGTGTAGTTACTGTTTAACTAAGTGACCGGGAGATTCTCCCTCCTTTACATAAAATATCTAAAGTCCCTATATTGGAGATTTTACTCAGTTTCCTTAATATTTACCCCTTTTACACACTTTTCTCCCACTACAGATATCAATTCCCTCTGTTATTGTTTATTACTTCATTACCCTGATTTTTCCCCTTCCTTCTCTCTTCATCCCCCCTTGACTCCGTATTCAAAAACACATTTCCCAATCTACTCCTTAACCTCCCCCCTTAGCCCTGTCATTGTTCCTTAGCCCCTTAACGACAGATGACGTGCCAGGCACGTCACGGCAAATCGAGGACTTGATGACGTGCCTGGCACGTCATGCACTAAACTGAGTAAAGAAAGCGACCAGCGGTCGCTTTCTTTACTCTAACGGTGTTGCTACAATGCCTCTATGTAGAGGCATTGTGCAACACCCCCCAAATGTGCAGGGGCGCGCTACGATCACTCCACGGAGTGATCGTAGCAGCCATTTAAAAATGGCTGCGCCCGCTGCACACATGTGCTTAGAAAGCGAACGATCGTTCGCTTTCTAAGCATCTGCGGTGTTTCTAAAGTGCCTCGCTAGCGAGGCACTTAGTAACACCTTCAGGCTGCCCAGAGCCGATGGTGGTCGCTCTCCTGAGCGACCCCATCGGCTCAGTAGAAGGGAACGCTGCCTATACAGGCAGCGCTTCCCTTCTAATGGCAAGAGCATCGGAAGTGAAAGTATTTCACTTCCGATGCTCTAGGGGGAGCCAGTCGATGCCGGCACAACAGATCTATGTGATCTGTGTGCAGGCATGTATGGTAAGTGCTCTGATGAGCACTTATCATACTGTCAAAGGCAATATTAGTAAATATTGCCTTTGACAAGTATTGATCTGCCTCCCTCACCTTACTAGTTTTAGTAAGGGAGAGAGACAGATCAGATAAAGTAAAAAATAAAATAAAATAATAAAAAAAATATTTAATACAATTTAAAACACCAAGGGCTTTTATAAAAGCCATTTAACCCCTTCCCTGCCATTGATCGCTGTGTACGCAGTGATCATACACAGCAGCACATTTTTTGCTGTCTGTGCATTTTTTAGGGGTTCATTTTTTTTTTACTGTAATTCATTACAGTATAAAAAAAAGCTCTTTTAAGAGAGATTAACCCCTTTCTTGCTGTAGATCACTGCCTAAGCAGCGATCTGACGCAAATGCAGCAATCTTGCTGCAGAAGCATTTTTAATTTTTTTTAAACTTTTTTATTACACCCGTCACGTGTTAATTATACCCGCTAGGGGACTACTTTTAACGTAAAAATTTTTTTTTTAGCTGTCTGACCGCATGTATAGCGATCAGTAACAGCTGATAAGTGACAAAGGCGGGTTGGCGTTTGCTTAGATGAGCATCACCATTCGTCTGGTTAGATCAATATTTGTAAATATTTGATCTGACCCGTGTAGATCTGCCTCCCTCTCACTTGAGTTTTAGTGAGGGAGGGAGACAGAGCTGTATAATGTAAGCTTTTAATTATAATATATTTAATAGAATTGAGGCCCAAAGGCTTTTATAAAAGCCGTTTCCAGTATTTAACCCCTTCCCTGCAATTGATCGCTGTGTACGCAGTGATCTTACACAGCAGCACATTTTTTGCTGTCTGTGCATTTTTTTAGGGGTTATTTTTTTTTTACTTTGATTTATTACAGTATATCAAAGGCTCTTTTAAGAGCTATTAACCCCTTCCTTGCCGTATATCACTTCCTAAGCAACACATATGGTCACTGCCTAAGCAGTGCATATGGTCACTGCCTAAGCAGCGCATATGGAGCAATCTAGTCGCAGAAGGATTTTTTTTTGCTATCAGCATTTTTTTTGTCAGACTCGCTAGGGGTTAGTTATACCCACTAGGGGATTACGTGTATTCCTTTTGAAGCTGTCTGAACGCGTGTATAGCGATCAGTAACAGCCGATCAGTGGCAAAGGTGGTTTGGTGATTTCTCAGATGAGCATCACCATTCGTCTGGTTCGTAAATATTGTTCTGACCCATATGGATCTGCCTCCCTCTCCTCACTTGAGTTTTAGTGAGGGAAAGATACAGATCTGTATAACATAATTTTTTAATTGTAATAAATTAAATAAAATGTTAAAACATTGTGAGTCCCAAGGGCTTTTATAAAAGCCATACCCTTTGTATAGTGTAGTGTATTAACCCCTTCCCTGCCACTGATCACTGCACAGCAGAACATTTTTTCTTGTCTGTGCATTTTTAGGGGTTCATTTTTTTGTACAGTACTACAAAGGCTCTTATAAGAGCTATTAACCCCTTCCTTGCTCTACATGTTCAAATTCCAAGTTTGAAAATCAAAAAGCGCACCTCTCAAATGTAGCCTTTCAACACCCAACAAAGCTGACAAAGCTATGCATGGGTGGTATCCCTGTGCTCGGGAGATGTTGCTAAACATATATTGTGGTATTGTTTGTCAGTGACACATACCGAAATATGTGAATTTGTGTCTAAAGTACAATGTATGTGGGAAAAAATACACAATAAAATGACTACCACAAACTTTGACAAAGGCTGGTGGTAGAATTGGTGCATGGAAAGTGTTAAAATAACACCATTTAAAATAGCCTAGTGTGTCTACTTTTACAAAATATATACTTTTTGGGGTAAAATACACTGTCCTACTTTAAAAAAAAAGTCTCAAATGAAAGATGGGCTCAGGCTGGCTACACGTTAATATTCCAAGTTGAAAATGCGCACCTTCACAATGTGGCCCTTTTAGCCCCCAAACAACCCAACAAACCTATGCATGGGTGGTATCCCTGTACTCAAGAGATGTTGCTGAACACTTATTGGGGTGTTATTTGGCAGTGACACATACCAAAATCTGTAAATTCATGTCTGAAGTACAAGGTTTGTGAAAAAAAAACACAAAAAAAATTACTACCACAAACTTTGACAAAGGCTGGTGGTAGAATTAGTGCATGGAAAGTGTAAAAATACCACCATTTGAGATAGCCTAGGGTGTCTACTTTTAAAAAATATATGGGTTGATGGGGTAAAATACACTGGCTGGTTTCAAATATGTCCCAAATGGGACATGGGTGCAGGCTGTCTGCATGTCAAAATTTCAAATTGGAAAACCAAAAACTTCACCTCCCAAATTTGGCCTTTTACCCCCCAAACAATCCAACAAACCTATGCATGGGGGGTATCCCTGTACTCAAGAGATGTTGCTGAACACTTATTGGGGTGTTATTTGGCAGTGACACATACCAAAATCTGTAAATTTATGTCTGAAGTACAAGGTTTGTGAAAAAAAAACACAAAAAAATTACTACCACAAACTTTGACAAAGGCTGGTGGTAGAAATAGTGCATGGAAAGTGTTAAAATACCACCATTTGAGATAGCCTAGGGTGTCTACTTTTAAAAAATATATGGGTTGATATGGTAAAATACACTGGCTGGTTTCAAATATGTCCCAAATGGGACATGGGTGCAGGCTGTCTGCATGTAAAAATTTCAAGTTGGAAAACAAAAAACTGCACTTCACAAATTTGGCATTTTAGCCCCCAAACAACCCAACAAACCTATGCATGGGTGGTATCCCTGTACTCAGGAGAAATAGTAGAATCTATTTAGCATGTTTTTTCATTCGCTATTGTCGATGAGAAGAAGTTGTTTCAAATAAAAACAAAGACATTTGTGTATTTTTTTTTTTTTACCATATTTTATTATTTATTTTTAATAATATAATAAGATATGATCAAAAATATGGCATCCATAGAAAGCCCTTTTTGTCCCGATAAAAACAATATATAATATGTGTGGGTACAGCAAATGACGAAGAAGAAAATTACTGCTAAACACAAACAGCACAGAAATGTTAAAATAGCCATTGTCCAGAAAGGACAAAAATGTTTCAAAGGCTCTGTCCTTAAGGGGTTAGCGGAAGATCCCCCTAACACCCATCTTAGCTTCGGCTTTATACTGAATTGGTAAGTTTTTTCTCTTTCAGCCAGTCTCCCAGATTTTCTACAGCTTCAAATGATAGTTGCAATGACTCATAGTACAGTATCAATTTTACAGGAAAGCCCCATTTATATTTGATGTTATTTGATCTAAGAATTTCTGTACACGGAGCAAATGATCTTCTTTTCATTCGTGTCCTGAAATATTTTTATCTTCTCAGAAGGTTGCTGGAGATCCTGGTCTTTGGCCGCTTTTATAAATCTTTCTTTCAGTCTGTATGAGGTGCAGCAAATCAGAACATCCCTGGGGATATTTTCCGGTAGATTTGGCGCTTTGTATAGTCTGTGACATCGTTCCCAATAATGTGGATAGCCTTCTAGAGTCAGCTTCAGGCTTTGGAAAATTTTCTCCAGATATTCTGGTAGTGCATCATTAGAAACTGCTTCAGGGATTCCTCTGAACCTTACATTTTTCCTTCTTGACCGGTCTTCAAGGTCATTTAGTTTCTGCTCCAAATTTTCCATTTTTTTTTTCATTTTCCTATTTGTCTCCTTTTGAGTTTCTATTTTGAATGTGAGGTTTTCTGTCTTCTCCTCATATATTTTTTGCCTGCTTGCTATAGCTTTATCATCTGATTTCAATTCTTGGGAGCTTATACAGATCTGGTCTTTAATCTTCTTATATTGCAAATCAAATGCTATTGTCAGTTGTTCTTGAGTAACTGTTGGGGATATTGGTGAGGGGTGTCTGTCTCTCTGGAAATCCTCTTCATCATTGTTTTGAGGAGGCTCACTTCCACTTATATCAGCTTTATAAATCTCTCCACTAGCTGTGTGGGGAAAAGAAGGATAGCGCTTCTCAGTTTTTTCGCCTTTGCCATTCCGTTTGTCTTTTTTGCCAATTACTTTATGCTCTTGGTTCCTTCTCCCTGCCATCTCTGTTAGCTGGGTTGCAAAGCTATCCACTTCCCCAAAGCAGGTACAAAAGCTAGAGTTTTGGGGTTTATCTTTTTCCTCCTCGCTTGTGATTTTACAGGATATCCCCCTATTCACAGACCACTATGTTTTTTTTTTACCGCCTCCACTCTTGTATGCTCTGGAGGCTTATTCCCTTGTATCCAGTCCGCTGTATTCTGACCTGCTCCTCTTACTCTCCTTTTAATTTGCCAGTAATTTATGCAAAATGCGTTCAAAATTCCCTGTAACACATATAATTAATTCAGGCCATACAAGGGAGACACAGCACAAAGATATTTATATACATTTGTACTTATCTGTCTGCTGTCTTTATTTCAAAGTTTTCCCTGTGCTTTCTTCCTCCTGGATTTGCATCCACTGGCTTGGGACCCACAATCTATCTTGGCTGCTCCGAGTCACAAGGGTGTCCAAACTCTCGCTGTCTTATTTCTCCCTGTCTCCATGGCCGTCCCTGGTCTCCGTGGGATGCCCGTAGCTTGTGGGCTGCGTTCACTATACCATGCTAGCCGGGAAGTTTATTTCAGTTCTCCGAGGCTGTTGTCGGCATCAGTAATCTCAACGCGTCCCCCGTTCCCTTCACTGTGAGCGTAATGTGCGTGTTACGTAATCACTCTCCCCCTGGCACTTTTATTTTACAGGTTCCAGCAATGCAAGGGATGGAGTTAAAATGGGTAGGACTTTACAACACATGACATCACCCAGAGAAATTGAGCTCCAGGCTCCCCTGAACAGATACTAGGAGTTTGCAGCTCATTTCTCCTCATTTAGACTGGGCATGTCTGTCAGACACACAGGATAAATGAAAAACATTCTACATAGGCAATATCAAACCAATTTAAAATATATTAATCAGTAACATGATAGAGTCTCATAACATGAATTGAAAAGACGTGTTGGTGCTCTGATGTACTTCTTTAAAAACAAACAATTTATTCCTTAGTCTGACTTTTAAAACAACATACAAAACTGAGACCAATAAAATTACCAGAGTTGGATTCGACACACATCATAAAGAGTGTATACAGAAAAAGGCTTGGGGCTCTCAATGAAAAAATATTTTCAAAAAAATAGATTTTTAATGATTTCAGAATAAAGTGTCAATATTGGGGTACAGCAAAATTAAGCAGCCAACCTTAACATTGTTAAGAGCTGAGAGACAATGCTTGATGAGTTTTGCCAATTGATGGCTTCCTCAGAGGCTAACTGGGTACAAGTAAGCATGTTTTAAAAAGTTCTCCTTAAACATAGTAATTTAAGACCATCCAGATTCTATGGTCTGGTTAGATAGTAGTTATTATTCTATGGTGATTGGTAAATCACACATTTTGATTGTGCTTGGACTTCTCCCAGTATTTAGATGGTAATATAACTGATTTTATCATTCCTTTTTTCTATAGGTCTTGCAAGTTCAGCAATTTCTGATCCAGATGCTAGACCCAGCGATAATGCCTTTGGGTGAGTATGAAAAAAATTACACTATCTCTGTGTGGAAAGGGGCTCTCAAGCTCTACATTTCTATTGCGCACTATTATAGAATCTGGATGGTTAGAAATCCCTATGATTGAAGGTAAAGTTTGAAAATATTCTTCATTACATGTAAAAACTCAAGAACATAATTTGGTATATTTTATACCGTCCCAACCCCAACATCTGACAAAAAAGGATTTAGGAGTAATCATTTCAGAGGACTTGAAGGTAGGTAGATAATGTAATAGATCTGCAGGAAATCTAGCAAAATACTTGGTTTCATAGCAAGACCATATCTCCTGAAGGATATTTATACTTTGGAGGGAGTACAGAAACGGGCTACTAAATTGGTTCATGGGTTGAAGCTAACGTCTAATTGGCCAGTAGGTGAGCCAAACCCCCATCATTTTACCATTTTTAGTGTTAGGCTGGTTCCTGTATTTATGTTTGTTCCTTTGTAATGTTCTCTTGTGTTCTTTAGCCCTGTCCTCTGTATGTTGTCCTAGTGGTATCTGTGCCTGTCCCTTTAAGTTCTGCATGTGCTTTTGTCTGTGCCCTGCATTATTTCATTTGTTATTACCTAAAACCCTGTCTCTTGTATTGTTTATCCTTAGTTTTGGTTTCTTTTTTATCTTGTTCATGTTTTGCCTCTGTCCTGTAGCTCTGCACTCTGTATTTCAGTTCTGTTCTCTCTAGAGAAGAAATAGAGAAAATGCATAAATTAGGAGAAGCATGTGTATTAAATGTGTCTGTGTTGTTTCCTGTATTTGACATCACCTGTCTCTTAATTTGAAAATTACGAATTTCGCATTGAAAACCAGATAATTTGCATATCAAGCCACAAGTAATGTCAAGATTTTCTGGTTTAGCTCTGCTTGGCTGTCTCTTAGTTCATTCTGTCCTAGCCATGTAATCTGGATAAAGTAGCTGCTTAAACATGGCTTAAATGTGGCTGCACAAAACCTAGAGCCCCAAACTACCAGATAAGTGCAGTTACCCAGCACCAAACCCTGTGTCTCCACCCCTGCAATGTAGCTCCTAATCTTGGGTGCTTAGCGTATATTTCGAACGGAGCCCCTTGCATTACAGAGAGAGGGAAGATGATCAGCTCCATTTTAAAAATATTTCTTTTTAGGTAGCAATCAGACATCCACGATGGCCAACAGACAGAGGGTGAGATCATGGGAGAAGAGGTAGATCTGGGTGTCATCCATATACTTATGGTATTAGAAGCCAAAAGAGCTGATATGTTGTCTAGAGAGGATAAAACAGTAGAATGCCCAAGACCGACCATTGCGGAACACAAACACAGAGCAGAATGGGTGATTATGTAAGTCCAACAAGAGTCATGGTAAATGAGCGCTCAGATCCAAGATGGAGCCCCAACACTTTTGCTGGTTCAGGATAGTCTGTTAAGGGAGGAGGTGGTGGTCAGAATTGTTAAAGGTAGCAGAAAAATCTAAGTGGATCAGTACAGAGATGTAGACTTTCGATTTAAGTGATAATAATTAATTTACTAGACTTAAATAATTGAAAGTAATATTATTAACGTTTTCTTTTTGGCTCAGCACATTATATGTAATACATGTAGGTTTAGGTTCAGTATTGTATTTTATACAATTATATGAAAAATCTAATGGGAAGATATGCAATCCAAGATATTAATAATTGTCTAGCAACATAAATATTTCTGGTCAGTAATAGCTGATAAGTCTGTACATCCTAGGTAGGAAAAATAGTAAAATAAATATGATGAAGACTTCTCTGTATGCCTGTCCTGGAAACAAACTAATATAAAGTGCAGCCACATTTCTAAAACATTCTAGGTAGATTTGAATAGAAATATAGTTAGCAAGGGAAACTCCAGGACCATGCAGAAAATGAAGAAGAATGCAATCTTTGTCATGTATGTCCAGCAATATACAGTTAAGCTCTGTTATAACGCAGTTCTGAATAGTGCTATAGCATGATGGCTCACATGAATTCATCAAGGCTTCCAATCTGCCTATAACTTCCACTTTGAGGCTGAAGTGGTTTGAGAGATCTAGAGATTCAAATAGCAATCCCGCGTCTATTGCAAATTGATTTCCTGGATCTAGAGTACCGCTATATACAGTGGAGGGCTGACAAGAGGGGTAAAGGGGTTATTTCTCCTCTGCTTCTCTCTAACCTAACTCAGTGGGTTGGGGATGAACCACTTTTCAATTCTAAATGCAGCAGTTTGTATGTCAGGAAGCTACCTCAGATCAGACTCTACCTGGGATCACAAGGTTAGGATAGAAAGTCCCAAAGTCATGTATAAGAAGTATTTTAGTCTTTCACACATGCTAGAGAAGAGTCCCTCACTTTCTCCACCTTCACCCTTTCTTTAATCTGCATTTCTGGATATGAAGTAAAAATACATTTGGGCCCAACCACTGCTTATTTGGGCCCAACCACTGCTCTCTCCATGATCTTACCTGTCTATATGGACAAAAGTATTGAGACACACCGCTTAATGATTGAATTCAGGTGTTAAAATCAGATCATTGCCACAGGTATATAATATCAAGCACCTAGCCATGCAGTCTGCATCTACAAATATTTGTGGGAAAAAAAGAGTTGTTCTAAAGAGAGTGAATGGTACTATGATAGGACTCCACCTTAAGTCATTAAGTTAGCTTATGAAATTTCATCCATGGTAGATATTTCACAGTCATCTGTAAATGATATGATTGGAAAGTAAAACATTTTAGAACAGCAGCAATGAAAATGAAGACCATATGAAATCACAGAGTGGGGTAACTGAGTGCTGAGGGTGCATAAAAGTTGCTTAATGTGTTTTTGGATACTTCACTTAAGGGGGGCTGCATTGACTGCATTGTGCCAGCTGTAAAGTTTGGTGGAGGAGGGATAATGGTATGGAGCTGTTTTTAAGGGGCTGGGCTAGTCTCTGAAAAAATTACTAGTTATATTGAATTTCAGTTATTAATTATTATTAAATGAAATAATTAATGTAATAATCCTGACATCACTAAGTTTCCAAATATCTACATTATTACCAGACATGATATCAGTTGGTATCTGCTATCATCAGGTTGACTCCCAAAATTACTCATGAAAAAAGAAAACACAATGGTGTCACCATGCTACCAGGTGGAGAAATCCAAAATGAAGTTTTGGATTGTGATAAATGCAACATGTGAATGTTAAATAACACATTTTTAACACCTTGCTTACACAGGTTGGTCCTGCACACTGCTAGGTCCATCCTGTGTGGCGAGGTGGCAGTGACACAGGACGGACCTAGTCCGTCCTGTGTCAAAACGAGCACTAAAAGAGGATTTTTTCCACTTTCAGTGCTCACACAGTATTGAAACAATGTTTCCGCATGGTAAAAAATGCCCGTCGCCAATTTGATCGCTCAGGAGAGTGATAGAAATGCCGGTTTTAAAGGCAAAGCGCCTTTAAAACGCGGGCATTCAAAAAAGAGCATAGGAAGCAAACTTAATCGCATCTTATGTTCTGTAATTGTTGCTGATTGCCTTGCAAGTCGAGGCAATCAGTAACACAAAAAATGCACAATCTTGGTCACTGTGTGATCAAGATGGCGCTGTCCTTCTAAGGGCAAGAGCACAGGATGCAGGAAGTAGCTGCTTCCTGTGCTCTTCAAGCAGTCACACGATTGCCTCATCACAGAGGCAATCTGTGACTGCAGGCACACTGACAAGCAGTGGGGATGCTCTGATGAGCACCCCCACTGCCTGGTCAGATAAATATTAACCCTATATTGATCTGACCAGTTAGGATCTGCCTCTCTCTCAAAAATAAAACGAAGACGCTTGCACGCCTTTTATCCAGTAAAAAAGTAGCAGAATTTTTATTTAAGTGGATAAACCGATGTAGCATAACAATATAAGACGTGGAAACGAATACAGAACAAGGGGGAAAAAGGAAAATCGCCTTTCGCGTTTCGTGCCGACTTGCACTTAGTCATAGGCTAATGAAGGAGGGAATGAGGTACATTTAAATAACATACTTTAACAAATCAGTGAAAAGGTCACATTAATTAAATTAATTACAGAGTCTGGCATACATGTTTTGTGAACAATCTGACAATGTGATTCGTTACAAAATGTCACATGATTATGAACTTAGTCTGATCGTATATGATCTGATCTGCTATAAAATATAACATGATTATACATTATACGTGAAAAAAGTAACTGCATAATGTAAAAAATTGGTTCAATAAGTGAAAAATAATGATACTTTGAAAAACAATAAATTAGTAATAATACCACGTGTAGAGGGTAACACAGGGATAGCATGATAGTAATAAAATTCAACCAAGTAAGTGGTTATTGATAGACGTGCATATATATATATAGACAAAACTAATAAATAATGTTATATAGAAGTTATTTATAGAAAAAGTGAGATGTGATATGAAGGCATAATAGTAGAGATGATAGTAAATAAAATCCTATGAAAATAAATACATTAATTTGTGTCATATATATTAGACATAAACATTATTATACAGTGAAATGTTGTGATTATGTAAAATCGAATTATATTTTATGTATGTAGATCGTAAATGACACATAAGAGCACAGTAAAATAATTTATATTGTGATTTGAACAAGTCAGACTGTAAAGGTGAGCCAGAATCTTAATACATAAAACAATAATTATAGATATATATATATTAAAAAACATATTAGATACGCAATATGTGGGGAACCAATTACAAACTGTCTAAAAACAAATAGGAAGTAAAAATTGCTCTTCAGAGGCAGAAAGATGATGGTCGGATAAGTTGACTACATTGGAGGGGTTTAGTATCTTTTGTTATGTGAACCTCTCCTCAAATTGTAGCGTTGATTGTCGTCGTCTTCCTCTTCTTCCTCTTCTTCCTCCTCGTTTCTTTTTTGTTTTCTTTTAGTAAAGAGATGTCGCTGCCCGTTTTTTGATGTCGATCTTTTCGTTGTATCATCAAATATCTGATTAATTTTCTTCTGACGGTTTTCAGTTAGTTCCATGGAGGTGTCTCCCAAAGAGGTCACCAATGATACAGAGGCAGTAGAGGAGGCAGCTGAATTTACAGAAGATTCTGCTTCACTAAATGAGACTCCTCTCTCTTTGCCCGGTTTTAAGATAGATCTCTTTGGAAAACTTTTTGCAGGTTTGTTCTTGTGATAAGTGAATTCCTTCTTCCAATTGTAAATTTGGCCGTTGGTATAATCCATTCTGTCTCTGATGTATTTATCTTTTTTGCGTTGTGATATCTTATTATCGAGTTTGTCCTTAACCTTTTCTAGGTTTGCTTTTAGATCATTCACAAGGGGAGTTGCCTCGATAGTTGACAGTTTTTGCTGGGAAAGTTGTAGATCTTTTTTGATGTCAGATAATAGTCCTTTATTGTACTCCACCAAAATCTCCATGAGTGAGAAAGAGCAGGTGTCTAATGTTGCATTCCACCTGGCTTTAAACGCCTCATTATCATTGATGAAAAGTCGGCATTTTCTTGAGGCGTAGACCCCTTGGGATTATTTGTACAGCTAGGTATTTTTCCAGGCTGACGATATCCCACCATAATCGTATTTCCTTGTTTGCTTTCCGTTCTAAATCTGTGAAAAAGCGTTTGATATCTGAGGTTGGGTTATCGTCTATCTCTGCTTCTGTGAAAATCTGGTCTGCTTTCCCCAGTCTGTCTGCATCCACGTTATTTTGCTCCTGGATAATTATATCCATTTGTGTTGTATGTTGACTTAATTGACTCATAGTATCGGTGTTTACATTCATCTGAGTCTGCATAGTCTTCAATAAGTCGGTATCCATTCAACTAATTATTAGCACAAAAGATATATGGGAAGTAGTATAAAATCAAATATTAGGTGAGCACAGGCATCAACAATCAAAGTGTTATAGAACAAAAGGAGAACTCACAAAAAGGGAAAGATTACGGCTCTACCTGTTGGAATTGGAGTATTTTCTTTGTGCAATATTCCGGTATGTGGGTGCTTCGTCGTGCTGTGAAGGCAGCCAGGTAATATCAGACAAAAATAAAACAAACACGCTTGCACTCCTTTTATCCGGTAAACCGCCGATGTGGCATAAAAATATAAGATGTGGAAACGAATACAGAACAAGGGGAAAAAAAGGAAAATCGGCATCTCACTTTTTGTATAAATAACTTTTATATAATATTATTTATTAGTTTTGTCTATATATATGCACGTCTATCACTAAGCACTTACTTGGTTGAACTTAATTTTATTACTATCATGCTATCCCTGTGTTACCCTCTACACGTGTTATTATTACTAATTTATTGTTTTTCAAAGTATCATTATTTTTCACTTATTGAACCAATTTTTTACTTTATGCAGTTACTTTTTTCACGTATAATGTATAATCATGTTATATTTTATAGCAGATCAGTTCATATACGATCAGACTAAGTTCATAATCATGTGACATTTTGTAACGAATCACATTGTCAGATTGTTCACAAAACATGTATGCCAGACTCTGTAATTAATTTAATTAATGTGACCTTTTCACTGATTTGTTAAAGTACGTTATTTAAATGTACCTCATTCCCTCCTTCACTAGCCTATGACTAAGTGCCAGTTGGCACGAAACGCTTAATGCGATTTTCCTTTTTTTCCCCTTGTTCTGTATTAGTTTCCACATCTTATATTTTTATGCTACATCGGTTTATCCACTTAAATAAAAATTCTGCTACTTTTTTACTGGATAAAAGGAGTGCAAGCGTCTTTGTTTTATTTTTGTTTGATATTACATGGTTGCCTTCACAGCATGACGAAGCACCCACATACCGGAATATTGCACAAAGAAAATAGTACCAATTCCAACAGGTTGAGCTGGATTCTTTCCCTTTTTGGACGTTCTCCTTTTGTTCTGCCTCTCTCTCCTCACATTTTTTTTAGTGAGGGAGAGAGACAGATCAAAGTAATAAAAGTAAGTTAAAGGACAAAAAAATAATAAATACACAACACACTAATAATACAACAATAAAAAAAGTTTATAAAAGCAATTCCCTGCGTTTAACCCTTCCCTGCCACTGATCTTGCGTAAGCAGTGATCTTGCACATCAGCGCATTTATTTTTGCTGTTTGTGCATTTTTCAGGGGTTAATTTATTTTGTACTGTAGTTTATTATTTACTACAAAGGCTCTTCTAAGAGATATTAACCCCTTCTTTGCCATCGATCACTGCTTACGCAATGATACTGACGCCAAAGCATTTTTTATCTGTCTGATTATTTTATTTATTTTTTTACACACACCTGCAAGGGGGTTACATGTAAAGTAAAAATATTTTAGATTTTTTTTTTTAAGCTGTCTGAGCGCATAGCGATCAGTAACAGTGAATTAGTGGCAAAGGCGGTTTGGTGATTGCTCAAATGAGCATCACCATTCGCCCTGGTCAGATCAAAATGAGTCGGATCAATATTCACAAATATAGATCTGCCTCCCTCTCCTCACTTACATTTTTGTGACGGAAAGAGACAGATCAGTATTAGTGATATAAAATAAAATTTTATAAAATTGTCAGGTTTTATCAAAGCCATTCACTGTGTATTAACCCCTTCCCTGCCATTCATCACTGTATGAGCAGTAATCTTGCACAGCAACATTATGTTTTGCTGTCTGCACTTTTTTATGGATTCATTTCTTTGTACTGTAATGTATTACTGTACTAGATAGGCTATTAACCCCTTCTTTGCTGTAGATCACTGCTTAGGCACTGATCCCGAGGCCGCGGACTCAGGGTTCGATTTTGACCCTGGTCAGCTTTCTGATACATCATCTAGTGATGTATCGGTGGCTGCTGAGCCCTTGCCACAAGGAGTGATGGCTGTCTACTTTAAAAAAATATATGGTTTGGTGGGGGTAAATTACATTGGCTGGCTTCAAAGATATATCCCATATAGGACACAGATGCAGGTTGACTACATGTCAAAATTCCAAGTTGGAATTTTGAAATGCGCACCTTACAAATGTTGCCTTCTAGCCAAAAAACAAACCTATGCATGGGTGGTATCCCTGTACTCAAGAGATGTTGCTGAACACATATTGAGGTGTGAGTTGGCAGTGGCAAATACCAGAATCTGAAAATTCATGCCTGAACTACAATGTGTGTGGGAAAAAATGACATCCCAACCCTTTGACATAGGCAGAATAAGAATAAGGCAGTGATATATACATATATAAAACAGATGACAAAACATAGATAATTTAACTAAGTGATAGATACAGCAGAAACTGTAAAATAGCTACAGCAATATATAGCACAATGATATATACAGATCAACCATTATATAAAATCAAATGATTTCACCCCTCCAAAATATTATCAAAAATGTTTTTAGTTTAATTAAACCACTTAATAGATAGAATACTTTGATTACACTAAATGTAACTAAACATACATTGATTCAATATACTTAACAGGCTGCAAAAACACAGATCACAAGGAGAACCACTGGACAAAGCTTGTATCGAGTTATGCTGCAAGGCTACAGGTGTTGCTCCATGGTGTGTTGAAAACGTTCTCCTCCAAGCATGATCGCTTATTTTATAAGGAGACTGAGCATGTGACTCTCATTGCCCAATCCTTGTTTGACTAGTCATGGGGAGGTGTCAGGCAGCACATGGCAGAAAAAGGAAATTATCCAAAAATGTGCTCACTACTCCCCCCCAGTGACACTGAACGTAATAATCTGTATCAATCTCATGACCATAACAACACTACAGCCCCTTACTTCCAGTGAAGGGAAATCTTAAAGCTTCAGCATACCATGACATTTTGGATAACACCATGCTTCCAACTTTGTGGAAACAATTTTGAAAAGTCCCATTTCTATTCCGGCATGACTCCAGTACACAAAACACGGTCCAATGTGTTGACTGTCTGCCGCTGAACACATCAAGCTTGTCCTATGGGAGGAGGAACTGAAATCTGCGAGCCGAAAACATATCGAATCAGAGACTCTCCATCAGAGTTTCTTAGGATACGAACACTGGGATAGCCAACAGAGAGCTGAATTTGTACATAACAGCTTATTCTCTTATAATGAAAGCAGATACACCTTTTTTTCAATGTCGAATCATATGTTCCTGATTAAATGTTTGTTCGCAGCAAGGTAGTCAGATAAGATTTGTCACTTTGCAGAGTGTATTCAATAGAGAGATTTCTACACATGTAATATTCTCTGAGAATAACAATGAGGATGCTTTCGATGTTTTAACCCCTTAGTGACCGAGTGCTATGCTGCATTTGATGTGCCTTGAAGACCAGAATTCCATTATTTTTGTCAAATGTTTACTGAACTGTGAATTTCTTTCTTTGTGTTCAGTACACCCACACAAATTATATATCATTTTTTAAATGACGGATAGGGCTTTCATTTGATACTATTATTTTCATCATATGATATCATTTACTATTAAATTTAAATTAAATTTATGCCATAAAAAACACTTTTTCTAACTTTGACCTGATATTTTTTTTCACAATTACAAATGGTAAAAAAGACTCCATCTATATATTTCTACTATTTGTCCTGAGTTTAGTAATATCAATGTTTCCTTGTTTGTCTATGTTTTATTTCACGTAATAGGGCAATAAACAATATTAGTGTTTTTTTGGTTTTCTAACCATTTTCTTCTACAGTGATTTACTCTAACCCTAAATCGACCCCCACCCCTTAATCTAACCCTTGTAATCATCCGAACCCCCCTTTAACCCTAATTATGACCCTATTTATGACCCTAACCCTAGATCTAGGTTCAGTAGATCAAGGGTTAGCTTTTTCCATTTATTTATTTAATTAATTTTCTATTTTTAACTGTAATATACTTAACTGCCTGTAGGGGCAGTCAAGTAGCGGTTTCAGAGCGAGGGAAGAGATTTTTTTTTAATCTGTTCCGTCGCTCTCCTCTGGGCACGCTGTATTGGAGGAGCATGGGGGGCAAGGGGGGAGCTGAAGGCACTCTCAGAGGCTGCTTCGGATCCGAAGCAGCCTCTGGGAATAGCTACAGACATGTAGTGTCCATATGTGTTAAGGGGTTAAATATGACATACAAACATTGTACAATAATATAGATTTGCCTAAAGTTCATAAAAATATCCATGCTAATGACCCCTTGGTAAGTCAGATTTGCTATGAAATTCAATTACGTCAGCTAAGTTTCTGACAGTTGCATCTCAATAGCTGAGATAATTATACTATTTTGTTATATAATAAATTGAACTGCAAGCTAGGGGTTTAGTGACGATATCAAGCAGGTGAATGTGAACAAATGGTCAGCACCTAGGTTAAAAATTAAAGACAATCATTAGCCATTGTTCATCATATTGTACACAGTGTAATCTCCTTAGGTTCATTTTGTCTGGCCCCAGTAGATTAAATCCATCTGTTCTAATTAAAATAATTAAACTTTATCCATTTTCTAATTATTCTTAAGTGGTTGTGGGGGATTTTAGAAGCACAGACTATGCTTCTAAAATGTTAATAAGTAAAGTTGTTAGAGACAAATAGAAAGAAACTTGCTAATCAAATAGAAATCTAAACTTGCTAGACATTTTCTTAATTTTTTTAAATTCTCATGATAGACTGTTTTTAAGCAAATGTTCCATAGTTTGGTAAATTCAGTGGGATGGATGCAATACTCCCCACTATAAAAAAAAAAGTGGTGTTAATGGGTTATTAATGGGTATATTTGCTGCTAATGTGGTTATCAGGTGCAGTAATGTCATTACCGCACCTGTTAAAAAAATTACCGCATCCGCTTTAAAGCATGGAGGTTTAGCAGAGCAAGTAAAAAAAAGGCACTGAACCCTGTTCTGTGCAGTAAACAAACAGTAATTTAATGATAGCTGGCAAAATGGAATCGAAAAAATCCCCATTAACATAAAATTAAGGGTCTCTCCGGGGCTTGGGGCTGGCAAAATGCCCTAAGCCCCAAATAATATAAAATTAATGGTTTCCATAGGGTTTTGGACTGGGGCCACACAACAACCTCCAAATATTATAAGATTAATGTCCCCTCCCCACGTCTTCATGCTGGTGCTATCGCCAAGCCCAAAATAATATAGGATTAATGGACTTCCTGGTGCTATCCCCAAGCCTAAATAAAGTAAACTAAATATCCCCCCACACCCTTGTGCCAGGGTCTAGCCAAATGTCACTGGCACATTAAATAAATCAATTAATTAAATATAGGCCCTACCTACCCCCTGCCAAGGTACAAAAAATGATCTAAAATGGCCCCACACTTTGAGTTCCATGATTGTGGGCAGTGACAATTATGGCCCACACCCCTGGCACAAAAAGGGCCTTGTAAATAAAATAGTACCTGTATCCAGGTCCCAGCGGTGATCAGCGATTCCTTGGATCCTTATCTTTCAGATCAGGGAAAGGGACCTTCAGGAATAACATGTACTTTTGCCAGCCTTAACACCAATGGTAAAGATGTGCTCTGATAATTTTGGTCCCAAAGCACAAAATAAAGGACAGTGAGTGAACAACTCTCACATAACAGTGAGGGAACATGCTGTTTCCCCTCAAAGTCATACCAGTGTGATACCACTACCACATGCCTCATGCATACAACATCCAACTCATATTGCTTCTAAGAATGATAGAAGTGCTAAAGTGAAATCACACAGATCTGAGCCCAGGTAACTAAACTAGTGAGAGATAATTTTCAAACCTCTTCCTCTAGTAGGCAAGTGGGAATGGAGAATTATGCTACTTAGCCTACATTTTCAATGATGCACAGCCAGATTACAAGGGATATGTAGACAACACAGCTGGAATGACTGCTGCAAAAATGACCATCTATGTGAATTACATTTTGTGTGCTACTCAGTCATCTTATGGCTCTATGTGTGAGCGGAACCACACAGTTGGACCCCTTAGGAAGGCATGACTATCTCGGGCTGATCATCATGGGTAATTGTGTATACATAACAGAATGTTGAAGTAAGGCCTAGAAAAACCTCTGAACCCTCATAACATTGCTCTGCCATTGGTCAGTGGAGCAACCAGTGTTGAGTAAGTGTATACAAAGCTGTGCACATAGAAAGTGCAACGCTTTCATAATTTTAATTTAATTTTATATTTCTATATCTTGTTGAAATTGTTGGATACCCTGCTTATTTGTCTCTTCTTCTAGCTTAGTAAATATAACCTTCTTATATAAAGAGAACATATATCCATATATGTGAGTCTTTCTGGGAATTCATGTCAATTACAGTCACAATCCTAGCGAACTCCTGAATTGCCATTATCGGTATCCTCTATTCAGACATGTTTCCAAACACAGAAATAAGCATTTACATTATTACTTATTAATTTATTCTGAGTCACCCATGGAAGCCTATTCAATTTTTTAACAGAATTGGAAGGGGTGAACTTGCCAGAGAGAAATCGGTAGCACTGCACAACTGTTACTTTTTGGGGGGAAACAATGCTTGCAGATGACCTTAGCTATTGCAGGAGTGTCAGAAACCTAACCTGTTTTACCATGGCAGGATCCTATGCCTCTATAAAAAGCTGTGAAGAATTCACCTGTTGATTGCCATGAGGGTGGACAGTGAAAATCATTGCCCATTCCTCTTGCATGGCACTAAAATGTTTTTTTTTTTTTCATTATTGTAGCTTGTTATTGCAGAACAACAAAACTGTTAAAAGAAAAACCCTTTATTTCATCCTCGTTACATTGTCAAATAATTTTACTAAAATCATCATTTATGCTTTTACTGCTATCAAAGAAACCAAATTATGCTTCCTACTGGACTGCCCCATGCATATTTCCTTATTTAGCTCCACATTTTCTCATTTCAGTCTCTTTAGTGTGATATCACTCTTTTCTTTTCATATACAATGTTTTTTTTCTTTTATAGATTAAAGTGTAACGACTGCTTGATTACTGTCATTAACTGAAGGGAATATCTTTGAAAACTCAGTATTTACAGGCAGGTACACAGAAGCAATTTTCAAATTACAGTCATGTCAAATATGAAATCACTTTAATACTTTGTCATTTTGTCATTTAGTCAAGAAAATGTGTTCATGTAGTATAGAAGAATTAAAAAATACATTGTGTTGAAGAAATAAAACAATATAATACATTTTTACAGTGACATTTCCTAGACAATTCCTAGATTTTATTAGTTTATGATGTAAAGTCATCATTTATAAAGACACAGAGGTGAGCATTATAAACTTGAACGAATCAGAATCTATTATGTATTCCTGCATATATCATGAGGTGCTAATATACATACTTAATTATTATTTTCAATTTATCTGTTTCCTTCTAGCTTGACAAGGTGAATTGGATGACCTTTGATTTACCTTTCTTGGATTTTTGGATGTTCTTCTTAGCAATTTCGGGATGGTTTTGGACTGTTTGCTGTTTTAACGTTTGATGATGGATGATGTTACACATGGAGAATTTTGTGTTTTAACAAAGAAAGAGGATCTGTGTATGGGATTACTGCTATATATATAGAGGAGGGGTGTCAGGCCTCAGGTTCCCCCCTTACCTTGCCCAGGGGGTCTCCACCACCGCATTCAAGTCCCACTCCCAGAAGCCTCCATCACGCTGTAGTGAGGCCACGGGGTGGGCTGCATCCCCGGTCTAGAGTATCAGGGAATCCGATCGTGGGTAACGTGAAGGTCCATGTGCAACTCTGGGGGTGTGGCCACCTCACGGATAGTGCTGTGTGATTGGTGGAGTCTCGTGGGGGCAGAGGGGGGTAGAATCTTTACCACTCTCTATACTCTGTATGTGATGGGGGCAGATCCCAGGTGAAAAGGGGAAGGGTTCCTTGATGGATGGCGCTATAAAACTCCCGCAAACCCTCTAGACCATGCTTACTTGTTGAGCTGTGGTACCTGTTATCAATCCCATTCCTTCTTTATTCCATAGAGTGCTGTTTATTCTGAATTCCCGTTTACCGGCCTTTGGCTTAACCCTGACCTCCCGTATCTCTGTTACCCGACTTGGATTTGCCTACCACCTCTGAACCTTTGCAGCCTGCCTCAACTCTCTTCACTGTTATATGAGCACTATTTGCCTTTTCCCTCCTGCTGTGAATCCAATAAAAAATTGGGACTTTAAGTGTCTTCTGCTCCCTGCGCTATGCTACCTCCGCTCCAGCCCTACAAAACAAGTAGGCCACATATGGAGCTTACAGGGATGGCTGAAGCCTTACAAGCCCTGACCCAACAGATTGCAGCCTTGGCTCATACTGTACAAGAGGTCCAGGAGCAACAAAGCCCACCTACAACACCAGATGCAAGCCATTCAAGCGGGACCTCCTCCTCTTCCGCCTCCCGCAGTTCCCCCTCCAGTGATGGCAGTGGAACCACTAGTAGAAGGAGTTGGGGTTGTCCCTGAACCCCAGGTGAATCTACCTGAATGATTTGATGGGGACCGTACAAAGAACCGCACCTTCATTACTGCCTGTGAGTTGATGTTTGCCTTAAAGCCAAGAACTTATGCCACCGATTTTGTGAAGGTCCGTACGACCATTTCCCTCCTGTCTGGGGGACCCATGACATGGGCCTACCATCTTATGCAAAACCAACAAGACAAGAGCGCACCGCTCATTTAATTTGGTATCTATTCCCAGTCTCCCGTTACATCCATCTGGAGTCACCGTCACACCACCTCCTTCCTCTGTGGAACCTAAGGTTTCTACCTTCCAGCACTTCCTTAATGATATCTTCATGGACCTATTGGATACATGTGTAATTTTCTACTTGGACGACATCCTTGTCTATTCACCTTCCCTAGAAGAACATTGTAAACATATGCTAAAAGTCCTGTCACGTCTACAAACCCACAGTTTAGATGCCACATTAGAGAAATGCACTTTTGAAACTACTCGGGTCGAATTTTTGGGATACGTAATTTTGCCTGACCAGATTGAGATGGATCCCAAGAAAGTAACATCCATCCTTCAGTGGCCTGCTCCCACTTCAGTAAAAGCAGTACAAAGATTTGTGAGATTCGCAAACTTCTATGAAAAGTTCATCAACAGTTTTTCCCGGATCATAAAACCCATAACACAATTACCTCAGGAGAACACACATTTTGTTTGGTCTCCCCAGGCACACCAGGCCATGAATACACTCAAACAAAGATTCACCACTGCTCCTGTCCTCATCCTACCTGATACCAAGAAACCATATTTTCTCAAGGTAGATGCATCTGAAATTGCAGTTGGTGTGATTTCATCTCAATTCCAAGGGGAGAAACACACACTACATCCTGTCTCTTACTTCTCCCATCGCTTGACACCTACTAAAACCAACTACAATATCAGTGACAGAGAATTATTGGCTATCAAACTCGCTCTCGAAGAATGGTGTCATTTACTAGAGGGAGCAGCACATCCAGTAACCGTGTTCATAACTTGGAATACTTATAACTGGGCAAAACACTCTGTCCCCATCAAGCCCGATGGGCCCCATTCTTCACCAGATTCAAGTTACATATCACTTCCGTCCAGATTCCAAGAACACCAAGGCAGATGCACTTTCCCGACTCGACAAGCATTCTAAGTGCTCCTCCAAAGATACCATATTACAGCCCAGCTATTTTCTTGCCCTTCACACATCAGTGACCAGTTAAATTCACAAAGATAGTGTTCCTTCCAAACCCAATCCTGAAACTACCTCCCTGGTTCAAAGACAAGGGTTATGGTATAAGAACAACCTACTGTATGTAACTCCACAAGCCAGAACAACTATACCATTCTCAATACACGACCACCCATTAGCCGGACATGATGGCTTGACACAAACTATAGACCTAGCACATAGGTCCTTCTGGTGGCCAGGATGGAGAAGAGACTACCATTATGGTGGTAGTCAACCACCTTACCAAAATAACAGCTACTACCTCTGGCAGAGTTTGCCTACAGCAATCATCTCCAAAGAACTATAGGCATGCGTCCTATCCAAGCAAATTATGGATATAACCCTTCCTTCCACATGCATCTACCCAAGACTCAAAATGTCCCTCTTGTAGCAGATCATCTTCATGTTCTACAACAGAGTTTTTCCATCCTAAAGAGGTCTCTCATCAAAGCACAACAAGACCATAAAATCCAAGCAGACCAACATCGTAGACCTGAACCTCCATTCCAAGTAGGAGAGAAAATATCGCTCTCTGCAGCCCACATTGAGACCAGCGGGCCTTCTAAGAAGTTAAGTCACAAATTCTTGGGTATTACTTTTTATCAATACATATTTTATGAATGTAGTATATCAGAGATAAGCAGGTTGAAGTGGGTGATTGATTGTTAGAAAGAGTAGGATCAAAATAAATATATAGCAAAACATTCTCTATTTTGAAGTGTTGACATTGAAAACTAGATTCAGACCTCCCTTTAGTAATTTCATTGGTGATTATCTAACACTTATTTCAGTCTATCAGGCCTTCTAACAATTACCTGTGTTTATGTAACCTGAGAAATATGCATTTAGCTCATCCATAAATAGATATTGCTATCTATATTAAACCTAGAACTTCTAGTATTAAGTGGCCAGCTGATAATAATGGCAATAAATGCTGTGTGCACCCATACAACATATAATCTTAATCATTTTAAACATTTTTAATAATTTTTAAATATTTTTAAAAGCACCTAGCTTAGATGAAAAAAATATTGGTGCTGATAATAATGCACATTACTGTGTACACAGGAGTTTTAATCACACTGGGACAAAAGTAGATCTTAAGGGTATAATATAGACTAATATTTCAAGATATGAGCCAGATAAGGCAAAATATTTCTTGGTATTAATAATCAGCAATATCGAGTGTAATAAAGATATTATAGTTGTATAAACCTTTTATTTTTGCATATAAAAAAGACAAACAATACGTTCCAACATACACTAAACATGAAATACAGTAAAGCTAACCTTATAACATTGCCAGTGGGGGTGGGGACCATCAGCAGAATATAGCATATGGAGGGTATGTAGGCAGGTAGACGTTAGGTGGGATATTATCCCCTCTAACCAAATCTTCCTCTGTTTCCTTCCTCCCCTTACCTATCCCTCTCTTTCCCTCCTCCTCGAACCGTTTTCTCATCTATGAGTTGACATTGAGGACCCGGTAAGTCTGCATTACCATATCCCCTCTATTACTTTTTATTATTTCTCCCCCCTCGCCCACTAACAAAAACATTCTCTCCAGGTAACGCGGGGGAACTACTACTCGTGTTCCCCCGCATCACACATCCTTACACACTATTCAGAGGCACAATCCCCAAGGGTTCTGGTCCAGGCCCACCAAAAATTGCACACCGAGTCCGCACTAATGCCTAAAGGGAGACCAACTGAATCCACTTGTCCCAGTTTTCATTTTTTTCCGGGGAGCTTGACTGATATTTTTTAATACCTTTTTCCATTTTCATCTGATACAATAGCTGAGCTTTAATTTGGTCCCATGTGGGTAAGGAGGTGGATCTCCATTTCCTAGTTAAGGATAGCTTAGCTGCTAACAGAAGGTGTATAATGAGATCCAGCTCTTGGCTTTTCATTTTTGGGAAAGTTAAATGAAGTAAAAAAACTTCAGGTTTAAAAGGAAGCTTCACCCCGCTTATCTCGGTAATTTTCTGGCTAACCATTTTCCAGAACTTCTGTATTGGTTCGCACGTCCACCATATATTGGGCATATTGCCGGGGTGAACTTCACATCTCCAACATTCCTTAGGTTGTTCCGGGTACATTTTATTTAGGTATATTGGTACTAAGTACCACCAATTTATAAGTTTAAACTGTAATTCAACTAAGTTCAAGCAGCTCACTCTCTTATACACCTTCTGAAAAGCATTTGTCCACTCCATTATAAAAGGACTTAATATGTTTTGTAGCATTTTTGATTGTTTATATGATCATTTTTGTTGTTGTTGTGAGGCAGTGGAGTATACTTTATCTAGAATATGCATCAGGGTATGCAGAGACCTAGCTCACAATACATATATACTCTATACTTCATTTTAACTCTCCTCATCTTACTCTACCTTCTTCTTCTGCACTTACTCTATCTCATAGTCTACCTGTGCAGCATCCTTACATCATGATATCTATAACACACATCAGTAGTGTCCCTCTTTCAGGCCCAATATCTCTCCTACACTTAGTGCATACCCATCCAGGTGTTCATCAACTCACCTGCACAAACATGATGCACAACAAGGGGTATACGTTCTAAGAGGTAGCCCACCATAGATCTGTCTCCTCCTGTCAGCTACAAATTTGCTGTAGACTGCTCACAAGTTTGGAGTATATCCTGGGCACCCCTGAAGAATAAGATTATTCTTTAATCACACTAAATTGAATAACCATATTAATGATTTAAACTGTTAACATGATATGATACATTTACATGTTTTAATAGCTTGAGAATTCAAGCTAGAATGTAGTTTTCTCTTCTAATGGGGCTACTACCTTAAAACATACCGTATTTGCTCGATTATAAGACGAGGTTTATTTCAGAAAAAAAAATCTGAAAACTACCCCTCGTCTTATAATCGAGGTCTTCTTATAATCTGACCTCAAATTAAGGTCAGATTATAAGACATGGATCCAGGTCCCCAGCAGAGCTGCAGGGGACCTGGATCCCCCTCTCTAACAGCAGGGGATGTCTGCACGATGAGCGCAGACTCCCCTGCTTCCGCCCGGCACGACCGCCGGGGCTTCTGTGAAGAAGCCGGGTACTTCTGCTTTCGTCACAGTAGTCCCGGCGAGCGTGCCGGGCGGCAGCAGGGGAGGTCTGCGCTCATCGCGCAGACTTCCTCTGCTGCCCCACTAGGCACCAGGGACAATCGGGCAGCTGGGGGATGTCTGCACTATACGTGCAGATATCCTCCATGCTGCCCGACACGGCAGACTATTATGACGGACAGCTGTCCGTCATAATAGAGTGCCGTGTCGGGCAGCATGGAGGATATCTGCACGTATAGTGCAGACATCCCCCGGCTGCCCCCACTAGCCACCAGGGATCAAGGTAAGGGGAAGGGGGGGGGGGGGGCAGAGAGACAGGGGGAGGGAGGGAGGGGGGCAGAGAGACAGGGGGAGGGGGACAGAGAGACAGGGGGGACAGAGAGACAGGGGGAGGGAGGGGTGCAGAGACAGAGTCAAGGGGAGGGAGGGGGTTAAGAGACAAGGGGAGGGAAGGGGTTAAGAGACAAGGGGAGGGAAGGGGAGTGATGGGGTTAAGAGACAGAGACAAGGGGAGGGAAGGGGTTAAGAGACAAGGGGAGGGAAGGGGAGTGAGGGGGTTAAGAGACAGAGACAAGGGGAGGGAAGGGGTTAAGAGACAGAGACAAGGGGAGTGAGGGGGTTAAGAGACAGAGACAAGGGGAGGGAAGGGGTTAAGAGACAGAGACAAGGGGAGTGAGGGGGTTAAGAGACAGAGACAAGGGGAGGGAAGGGGTTAAGAGACAGAGACAAGAGGAGTGAGGGGGTTAAGAGACAGACAAGGGGAGGGGGAGAGAGAGAAAAATGGGGGCAAGGGAAAGAGAAAGGCAGCATTGGCACATAAAAAGAAATAAAAACTAGAAATACATTTTTTGATATCATAATTTTTTATTAAAAAAGCAATTTACATATGAATATATACAAGTTGAACTTTTTTCCTATAGGGTAGTCTTATATTCAGGCTTTTAGTTTTTTTCCTAATGGAATATCCAAAGTTTGGGGGGTCGTCTTATAATCAGGGTCGTCTTATAATCGAGCAAATACGGTATCAGTTATATTTGCTACTTTAATTTCACTTCAACTGATATTCAATGAACAGCATATAGTAATTCTACATGGTGTAATATATCTTGCTTTTATTAGCAAAATACATAAAATACAAATTACATGGACAATAAAAGAACAGAAACAATATCAATTACATGGACAATAAAATAAAAGAAACAACTTATGTAATTTTGGAACTTTTAGCCACAGGGAGTCTATTTGACATATGTTTTTGGGTATTTTTCTTTTTATAAAAATGGGCCATAAACTATCACACAACACACAATAATATTCAGTTTATGCTGCAATTGCTACATTTATTAAATTCAAGTGCCATCCATTACCCTAGGTAAAATGCATAAAAACATAATATTAATAATAAAAGCCATCTTCTTTCTAAAACCATCTGTACAATTTAATTAGCGCTTTAATAATGCGGTAAAGTGCCGCTTAATAGGTTTGCAAATGGATGCCCTAAAACCTAGCTACAAAATGGCAAATATAAAACAAATCAAGATTTTAGGTTTCTCATTAAATGGTATTTATGTGAATAAATACAAATATTTATAGTCATTAGCTGCAATGCTAAAATAGATAGAAAATTAACCATTAATTGATAATACGGCACACACATCAAATCCAGTTGTTCTTCCATATCTATTTTTGGGATACAGGCTTTTTTTAAGAATGGTTTAGCCAGTTAAGTGTTAAAAATGAGCTGACGTTAAGTATAACCATTCGATAAATCTGTAAAACAATAACCCGCTGGGATGAAATAGGCAAGGTGTTAGTCCATTGAACACTAAGCTGCTTTATGTCCCAGTTTATGAATTATCCTCGTTACAAGGCTGCTCTGAAATTGCACCTTTCAAAGTCACTATTGATTTTTCCTTGCTAAAGGCTAAGGAGAGATGACTCTACTAATTTTAACATGCTCAATCTTTCATCTGATCTTAACATAATCAATCACCTCTGTCTAGACATTCTTTTTGATTTTGGTTTTACATTTGTTTCTAGCATAATGCATGTCATGTTGTTTTGTTTATGTTCGATGCATTACATTGCATATCCACAATTTCCATTCAACTTCTTCACATTTGAACTAACGAATGATGTGTGGGGAACAACAGCTCAATGTGTTGCAAGTGCTAACAAAACAAAAAGCAGTGCTGTCTCAGTGAAATATTATTTAAACGCATCTTACATTTTATAACAATGTTAAGGCACTAATTTATAGGGACTCCATCATCTAAGAGTTGCTGGTACTATGAATTTAGTCACATAACGAGTTATAATGGATAATGGTCAAGGACCATCTTTTCACCTACAGCAATTGAGGACATCAAAGGAGGTGTAGATTTCAGAGATCCCAGCACCCATTTTGTCAGTGGTGAGTACTACTCCTGCACCAACTTCTGACATAGTTGACTCCTGTGGACAGACAGATGCTGTAGCACTGTAGTCACTCATCTGATGGAGAGTGAATGAGATTGGGACTGCAGGATTGCATTAACCATTCCTCCATTCCTTAAAGTATTCTCTTCATGGAAAGGGAACAGCCATTAAAATCCCAATTTGGTCAAAGTAACCCTGATTAAGTTGATGGGAAATGCTGCACTGACTTTGTGCGTAGTGACTAGATTTTTAAAAAGATATGTAGGATACATTTTTTTTTTACAAGCAAATGGTGAAGAAACATGTTCAGAGTCTATTTCTCACAGATCATGTACACACTCAATGTGGTTTGTAGTTATGGAGTGCATAGTTGCTAACCTTTATTTTCAGTGTCCAGGGACATGAAGTGGTGGAGCCTGGAGGTGGTGGAGTTACGCAAAATCCAGTATGCCTCTCTCTTGTCCAGCTTGGCACTGTAATCCTCTAAGGAAATAAGGGTTAACGTGTTTAGTTTCCCTAAAAGTGTCAACGGTAGACATGATTGAAACATTGCATATAATGCTTTTTCTTAAAACTTAATATCTAAAATCTGATGGAAGATTGACTGTAATGTTATAAGTTTGTGTCTATTTTTATTGCACAAACATATGCTTTCCTCTAAAAACAGCTGAGCAATTTGAGAAATTATAACCAAATTAACACATTTTCACTCTTGCATTTAAATTTGTCTCCTAGTAAATAAACTTTATGTGTCTTTATCTCAAAAACACAAAGATGAATAAACTTTGTTGCTAAGAAAAACATTTTTAAAGAGATTTAAAGTCCTTTACTAAATTGGAAAATGAAACAACACTAAACAATTTACTTGTAACACGGAATAAATAGGGGACCAACAAGAAATATGATTTTTCATTAAAATACAATAAAAAGAGTTAAAAGCTGAATCTATTTTTAAAGGCTGCTATCTTGATGTATCAAGTAACATATATCAGGGGGTTTTGTCCACTGTGCAATGTTTTTATTTGCCCTTGGTTAACTCAAGATATTGCTCGGAGTCAGACTGCACAGTCGCATTTTAGGCACTTCATATTGTGCAAGTAGTCCCTCTGTCAAAGTCATGCTGTTTATACAGGAGACAAAAAAGGGGTTGGGATGGTTCAGCATGGCTGCTTTTAAGCAGTTGCTTCACCGCAACCTCTCCCGCGATGGCCATTTCATCGCATGAGAGGTCATCGCAGGACAATTCATCGTGGGATTGCATAGAAGGTTAGTATTTTCCTTATTAGGGCTTAGGATTAGTGTTAGTATTAGGGGTTAGTATTAGGGTTTAGGATTAGTGTTAGTATTAGGGTTTAGGATTGGTTTTAGGGGTTAGTATTAGGGGTTAGGATTAGTATTAGTATTAGGGGTTAGTATTAGGGTTTAGGATTAGTATTCGTATTAGGGGTCAGTATTAGGGCTTAGGATTAGTATACGGGGGTTAGTATTAGGGCTAAGGATTAGTGTTAAGTTTTAGTATTAGAAGTTAGTATTGGGGTTCATGGTTAGTATTAGGGTTAATTTATTGGGGGGTTATGACTGTATTTGTAAGCACTAACAGTTAAGGGCTGGACAGTCAGCGCTAACTCTGTTGCAATGAAACAGCTGCGTTGCCATTCACCTCTGACAGTTCAGCGCTGAAACTGCAACGAAAATGGCATGTGATCAAATGTCCTGGATGGCAAAATAAAAAAATGTTGCTTACCTGGTTCTTGAACACAGAAAGGATTTTTTTAAATAAAAAGCAACATGAAGGGCTCTCTAAGTAGGTGGTTTATATTTTTGCACTGCATTAGGTATAGGCCATGCTAGGCTTTTCAAACAGTAAAAAGGCTCCATACAAATAATGCACTTTGCAAAATAAAAAAGATGGAAAATATTGGCTATACAACCAAAATGGCAATAGCTAATAGCACATATGCAGTATTCCTTCTCTAGTGTATCACTGGAGAATGGTATTGAGGACTACGGGATGGCACTTGCAAATTGGGACTGTACCACTTTGGAGGTATGGGTAAAATCTTACATTAAACTTGGACCTGCATTACATTGCTAATGATCTAAATGCACTGCCTTATAAAATGACTACTGAGCTTGTATGGCACAGTAATTAATCATATCTCCTTTTTAATGAACATTATAAGTGCTTTATGTAGTAAATGTAAAGTAACATCCATGGGTCAGATGATTTGCAACTACTGTTATGTAAACTAAAGACCAAGTGATAGCACAACTTTTCTCAACCTGTCAGGAGTGATAACCAAGGCAGTTTATTAAAGATGACTGACTTCATGAAGAAAAGATTGGACACAGATTATTCCTGATTACTTGTAGGTGAAAGCAATAATGAACTGAGAAGGCTACTTCTTTTCTGAGTTAAAGAAAGTGGTCAGTGAACTGATCTAGTAAGCAGGTAATAAGAGGTAAATAAATTGGGAGTATGCAGTCTTTCTCTGTTTTTAGAATATAAGCACACCATACATAATAGTCTGTAGGCAAACTGGAATAATACTTAAAAAAAACAAGGCTACAGCAATTGCTCATCAACTTATCACACCTTAAGCTTAGTAAGGCTGTCAATAACTGTAAGAAAGCAGTATTATGAATCATGTCTACTTTTGCATGATTCTGATTATTTGGCAGATACATTAGGAACAATTAACCTGACTGTTTTGTTGTACCCTTCGTGACAATGGCTGTTTTAACATTTCTGCAGTGTTTGTGTTTAGTGAGATTTTCCTCTCTCGTTTAATGTACCCCCACCTATTATATACTGGTTTTATTTCCATAAAAGGATTTTCTTTAGATACCCGTATCTCATAATATCATAATGTATCATAATAACTTACTATAAAAAAGAAATCCTAAAATATGATAAAAAAAAGCCCCTTCTCCACTTTGGAGCACAAAATACTAATGTAATAATAGAAAATAATTCAAGGTTGAGCCCTGTGGTAAGTATAGCCAAGGACTTGCTAGATGCTAGATAATGATGCTGAAAATCTCCACTGGGTCCACTCTCCTCCCTCGACATTTAAGCATGGCCTATGCACATCTTCAGCAGGGCCGAACGAAGGATGACATTGAACATGTGTACAACTACTGCCTCCGCAGTACAACCTTTAGGTGTTCACATCCCATAACCCCACCATTATCTCCTACAGCAACAATAACTATAAAGCTGTTAATAGTTTGGACTTAGAACATGGAAATTGCACTATAAATTGGTGAAATGTAAGCTTTTTTTCTTGTATGTATCACTGCAAATATAATACAATTATCTTTTTGTTTCTTGTGGTGCAGCTTATGACTGTTGCTGGACTTTTTCTCTTGAGAAGTTATTTAATGTGCAGGAGGATCAGTTGTATATTGTTATAGAAACATAGAAATATAGAATGTGTTGGCAGATAAAAACCATTTGGTCCATCTAATCTGCCCAAGTTTCTAAATACTTTTATTAGTCCCCCGTTCCCTATGTTATATCTAGCATAGCCTTGTGCCTATCCCCCGTATGCTTAAACTCCTTCACTGTGTTTACCTCTACCACTTCTGCTGGAAGGCTATTCCATACATCCACTATCCTCTCAGTAAAGTAATACTTCCTGATATTACTTTTAAATCGTTGCCCCTCTAATTTTAGACTATGTCCTCTAGTTGTGGTAGTTTTTCTTCTTTTAAATATACTCTCTTCCTTTACTGTGTTGATTCCCTTTATGTATTTAAATGTTTCTATCATATCCCCTTGTTACCTCTTTCCTCCAAGCTATACATGTTAAGATGCTTTAACCTTTCCTGGTAAGTTTTATCCTTCAACCCATGAACCAGTTTAGTAGCCCTTCTCTGAACTCTCTCCAAAGGGTCTACACAGGTACCTTTGATTACAGGAGCAAGAATCACGTGCCCAATGTTTGGAAGTATGCAGATAATTTTGGTGGGAAGATTTGGCCAAATTTTGAGTTACTCAGGTTGCTCTGCTTTGCCTCAGAGAACCAAAATGAAGTGGTAGTCTCAAGTTCCCCATTATATCCTATGGGAGGTTTTGCACATGACAGTGGCATGCCAGATAATACATTGCCCCACACCAATAAATTACACAGACTCAGGAGTGGCTAGAAAGGTTGCAGGATTTATTTATCAGAAAAATAAATGCTGCAACATAAAACTAACAGCTTAAGATAGCTGTAAACATAAACAGTTAATATTATAACTACCAAATGTTTAATAACAACCGGGTATCAATAAACTGTAACCATACTAATATAAGCATTACTTATCATGAATATATAAATGGTAGCGTGTCACTTATCCTAGCCCACCTAGGATACGGTCCTCGAGGATCTGGTGTAGGCGTAATCCCTGTCCTTGTGGCTACTGGCGGCGATATTATGCACAGTAGCCATACTTCACTCACCCAGGGACGAGCCCATGGGGAGCCCATGCAGATAGCTTCCACAGCTACTGCCGCCTGGGTTGGCCATACACCAAGATGGCCAACCCCTTCACTGGCACCAAACCTCGGGGACCCCTGCCATAGCCAGTGCGCGTGATACAGTGTGCGCTATAGTGTCCTCCACACTGCTACCACTTTTCTGATGCCAGACTGGAGCATCAAATTACGTAGATCCAGCCCGCCTAGGATTAGGCCCCCGAGGATCTGGTGTAGGCGTAATCCATGTCCTTGTGGCTACTGGCATCGATATTATGCACAGTAGCCACACTTCACTCTCCCAGGGACAAGCCCATGAGGAGCCCGTGCAGAGAGCTCACACAGCTACTGCACCCTGGTTGGCCATACCCCATGACAGCCAACCCCTGCACTGGCACCAGACCTCGGGGACCCCTTCCATAGCCAATGCACGTGATACATTGTGCGCTATAGTGTCCTCCACACAGCTACTGCATTTCTGATGGCAGACTGGAGCATCAAATGACGTAGATCCAGTCCACCTAGGATACGGCCCCCGAGGATCTGGTGTAGGCATAATCCATGCCCTTCTTAAAAGAGAATTCGGTTTGGATGGGATAATGGAGCTATGTGAAAAACCCTGAATGCAACAGCACAGCCGATAAACGGTCTCGATACCTATCAAGCCAGGGATCATTGGCTTGACAGCTACAGGAGTCTACCACTTTACCCCAATTGAGGTGGCAAATCCACCTTCTCTTTGGCGCTGCCTTTGAAGCACTTAATGAGTGGGTGATTGTCCCTGCAACATGAGCCACTTTTAGTTGAGAGGCAGTTGGCTTAACAGCACTGCGGCCAGGCGCCATGACCCTCAGCCACAGTGCAATATCTTTCTGATCTTAATTTATATTTTGCCTGACTGACATATGCTGATGGAACTGCTCGTCATATCCTAGACAGACCTGGCCAGAGTAAACACTGGACATCTCAAGGATCGAGTACATGACTCTGTCCAAAATGCAAAAACCTGCAGCTAGTTGGAGAAAGTGAGGCATCACTAGTTAAAAAACTAATGTAGTTTTTTAACTACATTTTTATTTTAATTTTTGCAGTCTAATGACATGAGATAAATTAACTCAGGTTATTGAATATACCTCAATATCTCCTCTTCTCCTAATCCTCTCTTGAGCTCCTCATAAACACTGCGTCTAAATTAAACTTTTTCAAGGGGAGAAAGGAAAATAATTCCACTTACTCTGTGTTACCTGATTTTTTAATTGTAATTTTTTTTATTTTTTAACGTCCTGCTCTATGTGAGCCCCCACAGGACCCTCAAAACAGACATAAACATCACATCAGGCTGAATCTGAAATACCTACCATATTTTTATTTTTCCTTGGCCTTTTTAAGATATGCCCGTGGTGGGAACTGTTGGCATTGCCGCCACTTGAGCTACTGAAGACAAATGCCCCAGCAACCACTTCTAAGTTTACCACTGACACCGTTGTGATGAGAGCAAGGCAAAGGGCTGAAGTGGTTGAAGCGACTGCAGCCACATATGCTCCCTATACTTGTGCAGGGAAAGGGGCACCCACGTGCATAAGGGAACTAGTTTCTAGTTAGCTAGCACTGATACTAGCTGTGAGAGCATGCTTACATCTCGGGGGCACTGGAAAACATCTGTGGCCCTATCCTCAGTATTGGAAACTGCCCCCACTGTATTATGTTGTGAGTGAGTTTCAGGATGAGAGTGTAAAATAGTAAAAGGGGTAAATAAAGACTCACCACTGGACATGTTCCCTGGAGGAGGGACTGCCGTGGGTGCTGAAACTGGAGATGCTCTTGAAGACTGGGAGAACAGCAGCGGGCTGCTACCCAGTAAACCTTCTCTGCGCTGTCCAGTAAGAAGGTAAGCTGCAGCCGCAGCAGGAGAGGAGTGTAGAGGACACTGGGTTTGAGTTCTGACTCCAGGGAACTCCACACTACCCTAAAATCCTTCTTCTAGCTGCAGAGCAGAAACAGGGGATAATGAGCCAGGACTGCAAGGGTTAAACAACCTGTGACACTGGGGGAACCCAGGCCGCTGACAGCTATGCCATTTGGGGCCCCTCTGTAGAGTAGGGGTGTCTCCAGAGGACTCATTTTATGGGGAATGCATTGTGGTGCAAGGCTGCTGTGAGCCTGCGTGAAGTCTATTATTGTGACCATGTGACTCCGTGGCAGCACCAAGCTGGAAGACCATGTGGTATGAACAGCCAGGGCATGCTGCTGAGCTCTAAAACAATGGCAGTGATATGCTGGATAGCACTATTAGTGTGCGACCAGTGGCACAATAAAAAGGTGAGAGGGTAATGACGTGCTCCTATGATTTGCAGGGATGTGATACTACATAGCTGGGGCTCCAGAGGAAGTGAAATGCATGACTCCCGCTGTATTATTAGTGGGGGTCATCTACCTCTCTTTTGCTGAGGACTGGAAGGGGCAGACACTGTCAGAGATACTGCACCAGATGAAGGCAGGCAGGACTTGGGGTCTTATTGCTAGAGGCCTTAATGGGGACAGTGGGTTAAGGGGGAGGGCTGGTACTAGATGGTGTAGGGTTTAATATAACAGCCACCTTGTATTTCAGTCTCTTCGATGGATTGCAGCATCCTGAGCTGAGCCAGAAGAGCTGCCTTGTCACCAGGCAAGCTTGCCACAATTTTTTAAAACAGGAAGTTTGTTTGTAATGCTTAACAATATATGCCTCAAGTCCAGCCCCTTATAGAGATACTAACTACCCCTTACTGTGCCCTTAATGGTCACAGGATATGATAGACAAGTTGTGTTGTGATGACTGACAACTCCTGTCATGATGGCCTTTTATATATTCTTTATTGCAGGCCAATACTTTGCAAAAATAGCCCAGGGATATCAAAAATCACTTGAAATACAACTGAATTAAACTGAACTTCCAATAGGAAATATTCCCAGGTTAAATACATGTATACAATTATTGGTGCAATCAACTTACAGCCAACCACTGTCGACGACTGTGAGCATAAATACTGAGCACATGGCAAGACTGCCATTTTAGGGCAAGGGTAAAAGCCAGCAAACTGAAAAGAAAAACAAACATAAAAAAGTAAGTCAGGGGAGGGACCTGGGTAACAGCCAGGTCATGGGTAGCAGGAGATGGGAGAACTCAAGGCCTAAGATGTACCAACACAGTTTTTCAGTGCAGGAGAACCAGGCAATGATACGCAAACTGTGCCAAAACTAGAAATGGGTGATAAGGGCTGCAGAAAAGAGGACAAACCAGAGGAGGAAGAATAAGGTAAAGAAAAGGTAAGTGCATTTAAAGTAATTGTACATCACAGACAGCATGTTATATTTCTCTTCACACTGGAGTCACATACCTCTAGTTTATGTAATACATGCATTAACTGTGTCAAGGATAGCTAGATCTGTACAGATAGGGAATGTTGCATATGACCCTACATGTTAAAATGGCTGCCACGCATGTAGAAGCTGGTGTAGAGAACTGAAGCTTTTCAGAGCATGTTAGCTGTAGAGAGGGTGTGTAAGCAGCACATTTCAGGAATTAACATGTACAAATGAATGCTGCAAATTGCTAAGGTGCTAAGGTCCACAGGAGTTGCATTCTAAAGTAACAGTACATATCGTTGCCTGTGTATCAGTATAACTGTTGATCTGTGTTAACACATGTACATAGGTGTGTGAAGATACATATGTATGTAGAGATAGATAGATGTATATGTTTAAATTGGATAATGTACAGATTATAAATAGTGTACCAATAGCAATGTCCTACTTTTGTGTTTCAGATACTGGCATATAGACAGGTGAAGAGGAAGCTATCCAAGGCAGCCAGCACTAGATACACTGGTGGGAGACCTCCAAAGCCTGCTGACCTGCTGGATTTTGAGGAAGATCTAATGCAGGTCATGGCTGTTACCGTCACTGGGGTTTAAAGTGGAATTGACACAGACTTTCCTGGTCATAACTACTGAACATACATGGATGTTATGTATGTCAGTTGATATGGATTAACAACTTTTCTCTCACCTCAATCCTAGCATCTGCAACTGTGATCCATCAACCTCCAGCATCCTCTGATGACAAGGCCCCATCACCTGAACAGGACACTCAACATCTGGCTGCTCCTCATCTAACTTTACCAGGTCAGACAGCTCTACTGGCCTTGGTGACAGATTCCTCTTCACCTGTCAATGATAAATGATACATTTAAATGTGCATGTATGTGCATGTCACCAATAGTAGAAACATATGCAACAGGTAGGGCTATAGTCATGATTGAGAGAATTGCATGGAAGTGAGAATGGAGATCCCAAGCTATGGCCAAATTAGCTGACTTGAAATATTCTCAAGATCAGCAGCTCTTTAGAATGATTATAACTGAGCTACTATGGTCTTGACTTGGGAATTCCATTCTCTATTTCATGCTACTTCCTCCATTTGATGCTGCTGACAATGATCTGATTGCTTGATGTGATGTGGCACACCTGAACCAGCAACTGGCCATGATTGTGGGGGAGAGGCTCGATCAGGTGGTTAGTCACTATTCTATGCAAAGTTACCTCAAACCAAATGCTTCCAATGGGTTGGTTCCCAATTGGCTCAGACAGCTGATTCCATCCCAGAAATTGGTCGTAGTGAGTATTTCAAAAATGAGATTTCCTGAATATCTATTTTTTTCAAGATCTGCAATTTTTTGTGCCAGATAGGTCTTTATTGAACAGAACATTATACGTTTACTGACAGAGAATAGCTATCTACACTTGATGAAACTTATATTTGTTTCTCTCACTACATGTGTTTTGGGTACTCAGTTAAGTTTTATATATGGTGCACCTCTAGGTCACAATTATGTGATACTTATATAGCCCTGAACCTTAAGGGGTTTAAATAAAAATACCAAAGATCTATTTTGTGTGATTGTCCACATTTTCTATTAATATGTCTATTACTTTTATAATTGAAACAGTTAAGCCAGTAAACAAAAATGATTGCTAATATAAACAATATTTATATTGTATTACCAAGACCTTAGTCTATCCCTACTTTGCATACTACTCTAGTATTTCAATATGATCAATGAGAACATGGCTGCTCATCTCTATCTGAGAATAAATGTAGGTAATCATTAGGATAATAGAGAGCAAGAAGTGTCATATGAAATGATAGAAGCTGATAACCATTTCAGTAAACCATGCCATATGCCAGGCTTAATAATGTGAAACTTCTTTAATATGATATTCTGTTATAGTAACAAATCCCTAACAAACTATATTTTGCCTCATTGAATTAAAATGTGGCTTTTGTTTTCATCCTGATTATTCTAATCATGAGGATAAGGAGCTGTTTATGCATCAAAAGATGACAAAAACGAACATAATAGTCATAAAATCCAGGACAATTATTGGCAAATTACTATAATGTATTTTTCTGAAAATCCCATCTCAGAATAATTTGTTTACCTAGCTTAGCTATTAATGTTCTGAAACTATTTCTATCTTTTCACAGTCATGAGTTTTGCTTTTTTGTTTTCTGTTTTTTAGTTTTTTTGGTCTGAATTAACCATTTAAGAAGACTGTTATTGTTTCTAATTTGCTTATTCAGAAAACTCCTACTGCAATGATGTATAAGTTTTTTTATGAACTGGGCCAAATGTTCAGAAATGCATATGTGTTTTGGGCTGCATACATTTTTTCATTAATAGTAACTGGGAGGAATAGTTTGTTAGCATAGAAAAATGTATGGCGATGCAGCAGTTAAACAACAGCAGTCCAAAAATGTTTAAATCAACTGTATTCAAACTAAACCACATATCTATGGGGCTAGTAAGAACATGAGTAAGTAAGGCAGGTGGCTCACATGTTGCTGCCAGGAGGGTCAATTTGGCCCTTGAGCCACATATTGGACACCTCTGTTCTTTTGTATACAATGCAGGGCCGATTCTGGGCGGGTGCACGGGGTGCACCGCACCCAGGCACATGATTTAGAGGCACTGCTTGAGGGAGCTCAACGGGTGGAAGCTCCGCCACTGTGTAACTTCTGGATACTCCTGTCAGCTGACATCTGGCATTTTAAAGTATATAGCAGACAGCGTTCTGCCTCTGCAGAAAACTGTCTGAAACATCCTCCTCCCTGCTAGTAAATGTAAATGTGCAGGGAGGGGGACAAGCAGAGTAAAAAATATAAATGTAAGTGTGTTTAAGGCTGTCTAAGCTAGTCATGAGGGTATGAGGAGAGAGATAAACATGAGGGTATGGGGGAGAGAGATATAGACTTGAGGGTATGGGGGGAGAGAGTGAGACAGACATCATAGAAATGGTAGTATACTGCAGAAATAAATAAAAGCACTACAAAGTATTATGGCCAAATATTTATCTTAATTTAAAAGAAAAGTTTGTGTTGGTCCTTCAAAATAAAGTTTGTTCTGTTGTCGTTGCCCCTCCCCTCCCATTTGAAATGGGTCAGACATTTACAGTGATTTATCCACACCCACCTGGAGTGCCCAAAAAAAACCTTCACCCAGGCATCTATGACCCTAGAATTGGCCATTATACAATGTGTGCCATATCTACTGCCATCACTGCTACTATTGACACTCACTGCGCTGATAACAACCCATCCCATTGCCTACCAAAAGCATCCCTTTCCTCTGGTTATGTTCCCAAAGTCTGCAAAAATAGCTTGCGTTGGCATTATGTTTATGGTTTTGTGGTAGTGTGCAAATGATTCAGGCTTGCAACAATGTAACATGCATTACACTTATTGTATGGAGTATAGTCTTAGCAAGATACCTTCGTAGCTTGCTCAGCCTAGAATTTGTGTTCAGTTCTTTAGCCTTGAAATCTTTCCATCCTTCCATTCTAGCTGGAGATATCATTTCATAACTTAGTTGGCAGTGTTATGCATTTGAATGGCTGGCTACATCTTAGCTGGCATCATAGCTTCCTTTTCTTCATAGCTCTACTTGTCTAGCGTAGTAGCCAGTGGTGTATCTTGATTTTGTGCTGCCCTAGGCAGACAAAATCCGGGCACCCCCCTACCCAAGCTGCACACCCACGTTACACACCCAAGACATGCCCCATCACCTCCATTACATGACCCCACATCACACATAACATTCAGACTCACATCAAGCTCATACTTCCATCACACACACACTCCCATCACACTAAGTCACACACTCCTACTCCCATCACACTCAGTCACACACACTGACTCCCATCACACACGCTCTGACTCCCATCACACTCAGTCACACACAGCCTCACATCACACTCAGCCTCCCATCACACTCAGACTCCCATCACACACAGACTCCCATCACACACGGACTCCCATCACACACAGCCTCACATCACACACTGCCTCGCGGTAGATACACTACTGCATCTCTCATTCCACTGGCCGTGCATCATGGGAAATACAGTCATAAACATCAGGAGTGGAATGGTTAGCCATCACTGTTCTACAATAATTTAATCTTATTTGAGATTCCCAACATATGTATATTTACTAGAACTATAGCGTTTATATTTCTGAATTATGACACTGCAGTTTTTATAATGACTGGTATTATTAGAACCTATGTGATGGCTGGCTGCTTTATGTAGAAAACTGCAGTCTCTGGTACATTTTATCAAACTCAGTCACACACAGCCTCACATCACACACAGACTCCCATCACACTCAGTCACACACAGCCTCACATCACACACAGACTCCCATCACACTCAGCCATACACAGCCTCACATCACACACACTCTTCCATCACACTCAGTCACACACAGCCTCACATCACACACAGACTCCCATCACACTCAGTCATACACAGCCTCACATCACACACTGACTCCCATCACACTCAGTCACACACAGCCTCACATCAGACACACTCTTCCATCACACTCAGTCACACACACTGACTCCCATCACACACACTCTGACACCCATCACACTCAGTCAAACACTAACTCCCACCACACTGTCACACACTGACTCCCATCACACTCAGTCACACACAGCCTCACATCACACACAGACTCCCATCACACTCAGTCACACACAGCCTCACATCACACACAGACTCCCATCACACTCAGTCACACACAGCCTCCCATCACACACAGACTCCCATCACACTCAGTCACACACACTGACTCCCATCACACACACTCTGACTCCCATCACACACAGCCTCACATCACACACAGACTCCCATCATACTCATACTCACAACCACTGTTTTCCATTTGAACCATCTTACCTTCTGCTGTACTCTGACAGGCAGGGGGCGGAGACTTTACACTGGCATGCCTGACGGGGAACTAAGGGAGGGGAAGTGAGGGAGCCCGATCAGGACAAGCAGCACCGGGTGAGGGGAAGACTGAAAGGAGCGGTGGGGGTGGGAAGGGGAGGGGGTAGGAAGGTAAGAGAGAGGGAGGGGAGGGGGTGGTAAGAGAGAGGGAGGGGAGGGAACAACTTTTAACAAAACGGAGAAGAAAGTTAAAATCTTCGCAGCACCAGAAGTGTTTAAAGCACCAGTGTGCTTTAACAACGTCTGGGAAAGTGCCGCCCTAAACAAGGCGCCGCCCTAGGCGAGCGCCTTGTTTGCCTCGCGGTAGATACACTACTGGTAGTAGCTCAGTAGCTCTGTAGCACTACATTTCTTTGTTAGCTCACTTTGGGCCTACTGGTTAGATTATAATATAGTGTTGGCTTCAAACATACTCCTCTCAAAATCTCTAGTTGCAGATAGAGTTTTCCTATCTTCCCATGTATGGATGCTATCTTAACATTAGCACTATAGTGAACGTCTTATACGGGGTGTCAAACTGGGTGTGTTTAACCTTCAGTATCCACACATATAGAAATCTGAATGACAGGAACAACTGTCCATAGCTTGATATTTAAAATAAACTATCTGAAACTAATCAGAATTAACTTTGTCAATGCTGTATGTCTATACATATAAATTAATCTACTATAAAGATAGAAACTGTAAATTCTACATCAGTCCCTCCTGTGGTCCAGAAATAGATATAGCATATATATTTCAGAATCAATAAAAGAAACAGATCATAGAATTCCAGTTCTCTCACCTAACTTGTCTATCACATGATGTAAATTAAACATGTAGTTTACTTAGTGTATCAAGAGTATGCTTCCTTCCAAATATGTTTGCAGCTATTGCCATAAAAACATACAATAACAAGAATAAAACAAAAACACAACAGTTTTGATGTATATGTCCAATTGTCCTTTTATGTCCTTGGATGTGCTTGCCAAACTTGGAACTTCTGATTAAATTGACATCCAATAGTTTTTGTAAAATTCCTTGTTTTCCAAAAATAGTCAATAATAGTAGTCCTTTTTGAATAATTTATCCTGTGAAAAACAAAACAAATAACAGGCAGCTTATTGTTCTTTAACAGGTTGTTTATCTAATCATAATTCTAAACTGATAACCTTTACTTATTGAAATTTCCAAAGAACTTATGCATTTTAAACTGTGTTTCTTATTGGTTGTACATATTATCATCCCAACTGGCAATCCTGGAAATTTTAAATATTGCTTAACTCTTGTTTCACCATAAGATTTTAAATTCTACTGCTTTTTACTATGCCTGACACATGGATGTCATTTAAAAAAATTAAAATACCTGTGGACCCATAATGGATTCGTATAGTATAATCTGTGTTCTGACATAAGATGTATGACAGACATTCATCTTTGCTTAATAATGTACATGAAGTTTGTGTTATATTCTAAAATCTTGCCTTTCTTCTTAATTATATTTCCATAAAGTAAAGCAAAGACCATTGTCTTATTCAATCCCCTAGAAACATCAGTCAAAATCTGACCTCAGCTGTTTTACTGACAAGTTTTTTAAACCTTTTATGTTAAAAACCTTTTTAAGTATTAAAACCTTTTTTTTTTTTCAAAACATATTTTTGACCTCTTAATTTCACAGTCTCTCTCCAAACATGCCCAATCATTCATTAATAATTTATAAATCATATATAATTTTAAAAGTAACATTTGAGATTGCTAATGCTTATTCTAATTGTATCACTCCTCTAAGGTTTCCACATCTCTCCAAGCTAAACATATGTGGTTTCCTATATGCTTAACTTGAGATTGTTCAGTGTGAGTTAAATTTGTCAGAGAGACTGTCTAATATGCTTCTTAAGAGTGAGTATTTTATTTTTATATTTGTTTTATTTGTATGTGACACAATTATGTCCCAAGATTTAGTAAAATTCTAACTTGCCTTGAGTTTTTACACTTTCATCCAAACTGGAATTTACACTTTTTTGCTCACTGGACAGACATGTAAATCCACACATGGCAAAACGTAAGTTAAGTATAAATATATTTAAACTATCATTAGATATATTTTATCAATATCAGCCTTAATATAACAATAGATTAGATGTATTCAATTGTACAAATACTTTATTTTTAAACCTGACTTAGTAAAATGTTTTTACTGATAGCTTTAAATTATTTAAAAATCATCTTGTCTTACTTTGCATATGTTAACTAACCCATTGTTAGTTACACACAGTAACTATTATTTATACTCATTCCTAGTTTCTGTATTGTTAAATTACTTTAACATATGACAATTAACAGATTATAAAATCATGTTATCATAGCCTGAAGATTTTATAATTAATTATATAGAATGTTAAAAGTGTCTATTCCAGAAGTTTTCAATAGAAAAACATAGTGATACTAGTCGGCTGAGTGTAGTGAGATTTAGGAGAACCCATATAAACATATTTAATCTATTTAAGTATAAATGTATTTACCTTCTCTATATACATGTTTAACTTTCATTATGGTCCTGATCACATAATTATCTTTATAAGTAATTTCTATGGAATATTTAATAATTATAAATCGCTGAAAAGGGAAAAGAGGGAGGTCAGTGAAACTCAACTATCAGATTGTCTAAGAATACACTTAGCATTAAGGGGTGTCAGTATTTTCTGACAGCCAAAACTCATACTGTAACACAGCAGGGAGGGGGTCAGAGCCAATGTGTTCTGTGACATGTCTCTCATTCTTGTTAGACTCCGAGAAAAAATAAATAAATAACCCATGTTCATTTAACATTGAATACTGACAGCTGTTCTTGTGTCCTAACTAACATAATTTGTTCTTGCTCTTTGTTCACTCAAAGATATTTTGGCAAAAGATAGATCAAGATATTGCTATGGGATTTGCATTCTCATTTGTCGTTATATATATAAAAAACTCTTTTAGTCATGTATCTGAACTAGTTCTTGCTTTTTAACTCTTTTTTCTCAAGTACATTCAATATCTACTGCATATTTTAGGTAACAAAGTTTGGTAAACTTTGTTGATGTTGGTTAAATTGGTGGTGCGGCAGTAATTATCATGGTATAAAGTCTTGACTAACTGTTCAATTGTATCAAATGTTGGCAACAGGGACTTAGGAATTGCTTGTATAGAGCATGATCTTTTTCAGCTGCAGAATTCCATACAACCATCCATGTCCTTTTTTCTCCCCATTTTCTCACTGAGCAGTTATATTCTTTGTGAAAAAGCCTTAGCAGATACAAGGCATTATTTTGCTAAAGTGATTATCAGCTGCAGAATTCATCTTAAGGGATTTATCAATTAATATGTGAATGCACATGGGTGAATTTCAGTGAGAGGACAACTGAACCCCCTTTTTTCAGTAACTGGTTTACTCATGATACTTACATGTCCTGATGTGACTTCTTCTTGTCATATGGATTTATATTTATGACTAAAACTTTACCTAATTACTGCTCTTGCATCCCATTTGACACTTTAGATAACTATCTGTAGTAAAGTAATTTACATTCAATCATTTAGGGGAACGCAAGATTTATTTTAACCCCTATTTTACTTACCTCACGGTTTTTCTCACTTTATTTGTTTGTTGTATACATGTTATTTTATTCATTACTAATAAAAGTTACGTCTTAATTCATCCAGATTCCACATACATATACATATATTTCTTGCCTAGTTTTAAGGTTAACCCCCAGTGGAAGCTTCTCTATTTTGTATTATAGCTATATTAGAGACCCTTTATTTATTTTCTAACATTTACTCTCAATATTTAAAATACTGTCAACACTGCTTAAAATTTTTCTTTACAATAATTGAAAGTATTGTCCATACCAGAGATAACATTTTGATAAAACAAGCAGTGCCATCTCTCTAAAAATGACATGACATGTCAGACTGTAAATTGTCTTCTCAGACTATTTGAATTTATTGCTAGAAAATAAATTAATGTTGCATCAGTTCTCTGACTATCCATAACCCCTATTTTTTCAGTTTTTTTAATTTTTTTATTTATTCGTTTGTACCAACAATGTTAGTACATCGGTAATTATCATCCTTAAAAATATGCACACACAATATCACAGTTTTAGTTACGTGTTACATTTGTTACTACACCAGCTATATTTACTTTTTCTGATAGTAATTTGATTTATTGTTTCACCATTTCATCTTTGTGAGTTAACTACACTCTGACACACACATATACATATATATATATATATATATATATATATAGAACACGTACCAGAGAAGATTTGTGATTCGTTCAGGTGTGGATGTGCACATTGTTCTCGCACCTGGGCAGGGTACATGTTTGTGTGAAGACACCCCTCTTTGCCACCTCCTCGTGACTTAAAAAAGTACTCTCGACTGGAGAAAGGGAGCCAGTTTACTGTCTTCACTTCTTCTATATCTTTATTTATCTCTGACATCAATAACACAACTTTGTCTGCTTCACAGGGAGCCGCGGGCAGCATGAGAAAGTGCTGCTCACCGATACCCTGCATTATCATCAAGCATGGGGATCATGAGCACTCGCACAGGTCGCACACCCCTAAGGCCAGCCCTGATCATGGGTCATAATAAGATCTAGCTTATTCGTAATATATATGGATAATGGTCTTAAAATGGTGGCAAATTTTCAGCAAAGAGGGCTCACACTATGGGTAATATATCAATTCTTTATACCAGAGTCAGGCATTAGGCCAGATTAATTGCTGAACTCTGTCTTAGGTGTTTTGATATTTCTGATTAAATATAGGGTGTGTATCCCTAGTTTATCCACTATCAACAAATAAGCCTTTGTGATCAAATATGTTAGGTGTGTTTCTCTGTAACTAGCCATTATGTAAGCCATTCCTGTTCAACACCACTGCTTTTATTGTAACATATTGGAAATAAAGATTTTGTTTTAACTCACGATCAATGTCTGTGAGAGTTCTTCAAGGATTCCTTGGTGATCAGCCTATCGTCTTTTTTTATCAATCCTGAATTAAAGTTCAGTTTTAAAAGGACTGTATAACCTGAACAATGTTCTTACTGTGCATGTAAAGCATAAACAATAAATGAAAATGATCCATATATCCGTATTAGCAAAACTGCAAGCAAATGCCTTCATGTGTTTTACATGTGTCTGTGGAGTCTCATGTTTATGACATCACCTGCGGCACAGTATGCAAATTACAAATTTCACACTGAAAAGTAGTTCATTTGCATACCATGCCACAGGTGATATCATAAGCAGGAGACTCCACAGACACATTTAAAACACATTTTTCTTATCATTTAGGCATTTGTTGTAGATTTGCTAATACAATGTATAGATCATTTTCAATCATTTGTTTATGCTACGCTCTACCTGCACAGTAAAAACAATGTTCAGGTGATACAGTCCCTTTAAGGACGGTGTGTATGATGATACAGGCAGTATTGCACAGACACTATGATAGAGATTAACACTGATGGGGATGCTTTTATTGTAAATGGAAAAGGCTGAAGTTTTAATCATAGAAGATTGTAATTACCAATATATAGATTGGAATCAGGGCCGGCGCTACCGTAAGGCAGCACAGGCGGCTGCCTTAGGGCGCCCCAATGGGGGGGCGGGAAAATTGCCCAGGCCCGTTTACTTACCTCCATGCTGCAGTTCAGGTCCGTGGCTGAGAGGAAAGGGTTGTGCGCTCCACTCCAGCTGCGCGGATCAATGAAGTGTATTGAAACTTTTTTTTTCAACACACTTTATTGATCCGCGCGGCTGGAGGGGTGTGCACAACGCTTCCCTCTCAGCCACGGACCTGAACAGCAGCATGGAGGTAAGTACTGAGGTCTGGGGAAGGGGGGAGGAGGGTGGGAAAATCCTAGCATATTGAGGGGCACAATCCTGGGATACTGAGTGGCACAATCCTGGCATATTGGAGGGGCAAAATCCTAGCATATTGAGTAGCACGATGCTGGCATATTGGAGGGGCAAAATCCGGGCATATTGAGTGGCACACTCCTGGCATATTGGAGGGGCAAAATCCGGGCATATTGAGTGGCACAATCCTGGCATATTGGAGGGGCTAAATCCGGGCATATTTAGTGGCACAATCCGGGCCTATTGGAGGGGCATAATCCGGGCATATTGAGTGGTACAATCCGGGCCTATTGGAGGGGCAAAATCCTGGCATATTGGAAGGGAAAAATCCTGGGATATTGAGTGGCACAATCCTGACATATTGAGTGGCACAGTCCTGGCATATTGGAGGGGCAAAATCCTGGCATATTGGAAGGGAAAAATCCTGGGATATTGAGTGGCACAATCCTGGGATATTGAGTGGCACAATCCGGGCCTATTGGAGGGGCAAAATCCTGGCATATTGAGGGTTAAAATCCTGGCATATTGGAGGGGCAAAATCCTGGGATATTGAGAGGCACAATCCTGGCATATTGGAGGGGCAAAATCCTGGCTTATTAAATGGCATATTGGAGGGGCAAGATAATGGAATATTAAATGGCATATTGAGGGGCAACATCCTGGCATATTGAGTGCCAAAATCCTGGCATATTAAATGGCATATTGAGTGCCAAAATCCTGGCATATTAAATGGCATATTAAGGGGCAAAATCCTGGCATGTTAAATGGCATATTGGAGGGGCAAAATCCTGGCATATTGAGGGGCAAAATTCTGGCATATTGAGGGGTAAAATATTGGCATATTAAATGGCAAAAGAATGGCATATTGAGGGTAAAATACTGGCATATTAAAAGGTATATTGAGGGGCAAAATACTGGCATATTGAGTGGCTAAATAGTGTGTCTCAGGTTATGTGTGAATTGGTGTAACTGTTTGTGTGTAAGTGGTAAGGGTGTGTGTAAGTGTGTCACTTTCTGTGTAAGGGTGTGTGTGTGTGTCACTGTATCTGTGTAACGGTGTGTGTGTGTGTCACTGTATCTGTGTAAGGGTGTGTGTAAGTGTGTCACTGTGTCTGTGTAAGGGTTTGTGTGTGTGTGTAAGTGTGTCACTTTTCGTTCGGTTTATAGAATAGCAATAGGATTACATGTATTACATAAGCCGACAGCCTATAAACCGAACGTTCGGTTTATAGGCTGTCGGCATTTCACTACACGGAGACAGAGTCTCCATTTATAAATTTATGAATGGAGACTTTGTCTCCGTGTAGTGAAATGCCGACAGCCTATAAACCGAACGTTCGGTTTATAGGCTGTTGGCTTATGTAATACATGTATTCCTATTGCTATTCTATATGAATAAAGTCTATAGGAATAAAGTCTCCATTCATTATGAGGTATTGCTATCAGATATAAAAAGGGTCTGGATACTGGTTTAGAAAAGCAGAACATACAGGGCTATACACGAGAGAATCAACATTATTATTTAGAGCTGGTTGATCAAAGGAGATATCTGTTTGCCTTTTGGAATCAATATGGAATTGTCCCTATGTGGCAAAACTTAAAACTGCTTTATTCCAGGTTTTGGACTTCTTTTAGATCAACAGTAGGGAGAAGGAGAGGTGCATCAGATATACATGTCAAATGCTATCAATTGTGTTAGGTGTTATTGTAAATGTTCACCAATGATGAGCTATGTTATTTTATCTCTCTTTTCTTTTTTTTTTTTTAAAGAAGCAGTATATTGTATTAAAACCAATTTTAGTTTCTGAGCTACCAGCATTATAAGTCCATGTTCTAGAATAATACCATTACATTATTACTAACTCCATTTTTTATCTGGAAATGGAATTTAATTTACGTTCTCCTGTTCTGAGGCATTCGTTTTCAGAAGATCTATGTGGCAGGTTAAAAGCTATTCTTAATAAATGTACTAAATGAGGATATTAAAATGTATCAAATATATATACATTTTATTAGAAAAGGCTTTAAAATGTTATATCAATCCCATGTCCACTACTGACAGTGAAAAATAATTACTTGCAGGAAAGGAACTACTAATGTGCTGCTACTAAGTAATGAAACTCAGATGACCACCATAGAATATTGTACAAATTGTATTGTATTACAGAAAAATTCACAATTTGAATATTCAGTGTATTCAAAATTGCATCCTGATTTAGTTTGTGAAAACTTGGCATGGGGAATCCGTAAGATAACCTGTATACTTAGGGCAGAAGTCCCCTTAAATTGGCACAGCACGGAAATTTTTTTTAAATATGCTATTATGTCATAAATGGTGAAATTGCCACAGGCAATCAGCCAGTGATATGAAAAAATACACACGTATCCCGTATGCCACTTAGTAACCCCAATAATGGTTAGCGATTTGCCGTATATACACAAGTACATCCAGTAACAAATATTATTTTATGCACCACGATAACAACACTTCTGGTATAAAAGTGCCAGGGATATCATGCCAGTTATAGGTTGGTATCATATCATCTAGTTATTGTTCACAGTCCACTGCTGTTAGGTTATATGTAGCCTACCATTATTATGTCATATGTATCATGGTGCTGTTTCATGTCCACAGTGTGGATGGCAACATTGATTGTCGATGCACCATTGTCCACTGTGTATATGAAAGGGTACCTTTACATAGGTGAGTGTATTAGGCAGTGGTGTGAATAGAAACCACTGTTCCATTGTGGTAAGATAGCCATGTGGCCCTCTCACCACATAGCACATCACCAAATGATAACTTCATTGCATTACATCACTACTGACTAGGTACTTACTATCTTTGTCCCCACATCCCTTGCAATTACAGTGCTCCCAGTAGTCCCCACTGCAACTGGACTAGCCACCCTTGACCACTGTGACCACTGCACTTACAAGTGATGTGTGAACAAAGCTAGTATGTGGACAATGTGGGTGTATTGCATTAACATTGTAAGTGAAGACAGTTATTTAAAAGAATAATAAATTAAAGGATCGTAGATTTTACTGGGAAGAGGTGGATACATGGAACAGCCTTCCAGCAGAAGTGGAAGTCATTGAAGCCTGCTTAAGATAAGCATAAGGCTAACATGCATATAAGAGATTACAAATGACCAAAGAAGGTGTGAGGATTTTACAGCAGGTAGAAACATGGGCATACTAGCTGCACTGAAGAGATCTTATCTGCTAAAACATTCAATATTTGTAAATCAAGTAAACTTGAGCTAAACTGGCTCTCTGGCTAGTGAACCTTTGTCTCTAAATCTAGTGATACCCTAATCAGAAAAAGTTTACAAAGCTTCAGTAAACTTGATTGTGTGGTATATCTGTCCAAAGCTAAATTAAAAATGTTCTATAGTATAATTAATACAAGTCACTGAACAACTACATCATAGATTTTACTGGGAGGCCAGAGTATTGACCATTTATTAAAATGTAATGTGTGTGTGCACATGCAAAAAATATTTTTTTGTAACTTTTACTCATCTACAAAATCTAATAACAAAACCTGCTCAATCGATTCTCATATTTGTCCAGAAGATTAGATATACCACATACTTTTATCTTTTGTAGGGCAATAAGTAAAAGTAGCACATTGTTTTTTGCTAACCATTTTTAGCATTAAAAATTGACATTTTATCCTAACCCTTACCCTAATTCTAACCCTAACCATGGTCCTAAAGCAAACAAAAGAATGCTGATTTATCACATTATTTTAATAAGTCTGGGAATTGAAGGGTGCTTGGGGGACATGGGCAAGCTGCCCATACTGTAATTAGTCTCTCCCTGCCCCACAATTGCCATGGGGCATTGAGAAACTAAAGCTTTCAAAGCTGTTGACTGCCAAACACATCCAATCACAGTAATCACAGTATACCACCATGATCAGGTCTGCATGATGTGCCAGGCAATTCCTTTGTCACCAACAAGAGCTATTCCCGTGATGTGCATGGCACGTAATCTGTCACAAAGGAGTTGAAAATTGCACAAATTTAGCATACATAAGGTCTATTATCTAAACAGTGTATTGTGGCAACAGAAAATAGACTTGCAGGAATCTGGTCAAAATCATTAAATGTAAACATTTTCCAGCTTGCCTATTTTATGACTTGATTTTTGCAAGTTTCTTGTTATATGGACACTATCACCGAAACATTGTTTTTACTGTGCATGTAGAGAATAAAAAAATGATTGAAAATGAATGATTGAAAATGATCTATACATTGTGTTAGCAAAACAATACCACCCAAAGACCCCCCCCCCCCACACACACACACTACCACTCCCAGTAAATCAGGACACCAGGGGGCAGGGCTTGGGAGGTAGAGTGACAGCACCACTGAGCATGTGTGGAGGCGCTGTCACACTATGCGATTCTGCGGGTTTTAATCCTGCTACCCTACCGAACTCTACCTCTGTCCTAAAAAGCAGAACAGTTGGGAGGTATGGCAAAACTGTAAGTAATTTGTTAGGAGAATTTTTTTATTTTTTTTTAAATGTGTCTGTGGTATCTCCTTCTTAAGACAGCATGTGTGACTAGATATGCAAATTAAATGGTTTTCAGTGGGAAATGTGTAATTTACACATCAAGTCACAGGTAAGTTCATAATCAGGAGACATGTTTTTTTTCTTAGGTGATTTAGGTGATCCAGTCCCTTTACTTTAATATGGTTCACCATTTACTGACTAGATGTCAGTGCTGACAATAAGGGATTGAGAAATATTCTTGATCTAAACACCATGTTCTCTATTTGCATGCCTGTTTAACAGCTTTTATACATTGTGTCAGAAATGTAATGTTAAAGGATTAGGACAAAACATTGTGGAAACAAAATGCAAATATATTTGAAGAAACAAAACCTTTCTGTGAAAATATGATAACAGTGTGTGTTTTCATACATGGGGATCATAGCCATGAACACGAATGAAAGGCCTCTCTTGTTTTGAAGAAATTACTCATTCCGTTTCCTCCCAAAAAACACCAAGTTAATTAATTTCATCCATCCAGAATTTGTTATTAAATTAATTACAGGTAAAAATAATTGGTGCTAGATAGATAATGAAAAAAGAAAGAAATGAAAATTTCATTTGTGCTGTTAATAATTTGCCGTTAGGAGAAAGTACTAAATAATTTAGTTTCGTTGGCACAAATTAAATTGTGTTCATAGCTGTGCAGTGGAAATAATTGTATCATATATCATTATATAGAGGTTCACCTTTTTGCTGGAGAAATCACGTTGCTGCAGTTAATACAAATACTATGAGTCTGATGCACAATGGTCCATAATGTTTATAAACAGTTTGTTAATCACAGATCATCTAATATATCAGTAAATATAATTTTAATGATATTTTCATATATTAGACTCTAAAGCTTTTCCTTAAAAACCATCTCTGTTATCTTTAAAATGCACTGTAAGTAAAGGAGATGTAATGTTACAAAGAAGGGAACTGGTATTTTCTTACTGAGCTTGTGGTCTCCTGATAACTACTATGGGACTCTCTGTGACTCAGTCTAGGCAGGGTAACAGTACAGACCAAATGAAGGAAACAGTTCAGATAAAACAAGGCATGAATGGAAATACTGTAATGAAGGCATATAACTCAGTATGGCATCATAAAACCCTGATTTATGCATGGGATAACAAGGATAATGACAGAAAATTACAATAGTTTAGCACAATTCTAAATGCTTGATTAGAAATTGAAAAATATAAAAACGTGGTGAGCAAAGGGTCTATTCCATTAACTGACAAACTTGTGGTGGGAATAGCCATGGCTAATTTAATACTAAATTGGTTCTTCCTTTAGGTGGTTGTCACCCATTACGAAGGATGACAATGCCCAAAATGTACAAAAAAATAAACATGAAGTGCTTTATTAAGTAGTCAAGTTTAGCTTGCAATTGCCATCTCAATTCCCACTATTCGTCCTAATAACGAATAACGAAAATGAAAAACTAATGAAAGCGATATGTACGAATGCTAAATTCATTCATTTGGATGCCAACAGCCACTATGGTATGTCGAATTCGAAAACTATAGAAAACATTTTGTATTTGTCAATCTCTACTATTTTATCAGCCAATGTATTTGGTCTATTATTAAGAGATCTGCACCGAGGTTCGGGCATCACCATCTTAAGCTGAAAATAAATATAAATTGTATATGGTTCCTATATAGAAAAATAAAAACATTTATTTGTTTGTGTCTGTTGTTTGTTTTTTGTTACTTGAGGATGTGAAATCAGCTCCTTTTCTTTCAGTATAAATTGCCTTTATACCAGCATTTCTAATGATTGCATGTAATCCCTGAGTACCCCACCAGCAGCTAGTCTGCTGCCCTCTGTTGTGCCTTTTTCTGTTTTTCAAGGATCAGATACATCTGTACATCCACTATCCCTATTCAATATCATAATGGCCCATCACTTGTTGTTTTTCTTCAGGTATGTACCAACCTGTTAACCCAACACAGACATTGGCCAGGATTACATCAACATTAAGTTTTGCAAATGTCTAAGTTTTTTACCTGCATGTTAATCCAAATTGAATGATGTGTGATCCAATGACAATGGATTGCGATAAAATATTGTGCATTAATGAACAAGTTGGCCATTAAAATAACGGACTCATTGTAGTAACACACATTTTTCCATTAACGAATGTGAAACATAGATGTTAATCTGAAATAACGAATTGAATACACACAGAAAATGACACAATTCACAATCAAGTCAATTACTGGTTCTGCAAGGTTCTTAGCCAATCAGGAAACCCATGCACGCCCCAAACACAAAAGAATGACAAAGGGTCAGGAAATAAGAGCTGCCTGTGATTAGCCCATTTGTGAGACACCACAATGGGCTCAGGAGCAGGTGAATCAGGATTTAGAGAGAGCAAGAAGATTTAGTGATACAATGCAGAGTAAGCAGAGCATTTAGAGTGGTTTGGGAGGATCAGTAGAGTGTAAGTTGGATGTCAGTGGGGTGTTAGTGAAGTGGTTGTCATGTGAGTAAGTGTGGGAATTTAAATTTATACATAACATACATATAGCACAACATACATTAACACACAGCACATTTTAATTTGTCACATCACATTTACATACTTTACGGGGTTTTTTTGTGTGGCATTATAGAGAGGAGGGAGTCAAGAGAGAAGAGGAGGGATTCAGAACAGTAGAGGAAGGAGAAGGTCCATGAGGCAGGGTAACCTTCCCGATGGGGTAGAGTGATACCAGAAGGCACACATATGGCATATAAGGAGGGAGGAGAGGTCAGTGGGGCAGTGAACATCCACAGTGGCAATTCAGCTAGATGTCAAGAGGAGATCAATAGCACATCCACTTCCTCAGATGAGGGATTCACTGAGACCAAAAGCAGCGAGAATGAAGGTTTTATCACAATTTTTTCTGCCCTTCAGATAATCCAAGCCCCTCAGCTTTCTCTCCTGCCAAGTGTTCCCACCTACTGTGGTCCTCCTTCATGTAAGAATCCTATATAACAATGACTGCTTGTGAGGTGGATCAACCTGGATCATCTTATAGTCAGACCTCTATTTGAGGTTTGATTGATGAGATGACCTTGAATATAAGACAAGGGGACTTTTTCAGCTAGCCACAGACCATATAGCTAGCTACATATGGGGGTGGTGATCAGTGTAGTAATCAGCATAAAAGCAGCCAGCTACAGGTGGTATAAAGTATAATTAGCTTCAAACAGTCTGGTATTGTGTACTATAATCAACATATGATCTGCCTGCTATAGGTGGTATAAACCACAATACAGTCTAACACCAACAAATGGTGGGACATTACCAAGACAAGAAAGTCAGCTGAGTACTGCAGTTCCCATGATGCAAAGGACTGACTAAGCATAACAGGAAGGAACATAACCACTGAAGTGAGAATTCAAAAAGGATGACTGCACATAATGGGAAATATGGTCCAGTGCAGCTGCAATAAAACCATTCTATCTCCTTACCTTCAAACTTAATAGGGTATGCTTTGGCATTCTCATCTCTGGTGGTCTAGGGGTTGTTTTAGTGACAGCCCATCATTGTATGTTGCTGGAGCAGCTGCCTCACGAAGGAGCACTAGGCATTCACGGGCAGCGCACATGAACTGTGTCTCACCAGCCTCCTCTTGCAACTTGCCACTACAGAACAGGCCTTGGGAATTGGGAGCCAAAGCACGCAGATATCGCTATTTCTTCAATGAAAAAATAAAAGACGCTGGTGTCCATCTTCTGTAGTGGCGTATAGTAGCATCCAGTGTAAGAATTGTGAGAGTGCAAGAAAAATATGCCAGCAAGAAAATACTGGTTGTGGGTGGGAAAATGTAGAAAGAGGCTATTTTGCAACCTGAGATGGAAAGTGGGGAATTCATCAATTAGAAATATTTGACATCATGCTCAAAAAAATACTTTGTAGATGATATTGTGATATTTCTATTGAAGGATAAACAAAATCCCCTAAAGATCAACATTTTTTTTTTAGCTAAATTGATATTTCTCTTTATGTAACAGAAATACAATGTGAATCATTTCAACAAATGCTTAGCATTACCTATTGAACAATGAGCATATTTATTATTGTGTAAGAGAAACACGCGAGACGCTCATTTTAAATTACAATATTTATATACTGGCAACAAAATCTATGCATGCCAATGATTTTCATGTAAATGTTTAGAATACTGAAAATATCTGATTTACTTTATTTTTTTGGTGAGAAAGGATTAAACATTCAGACTTGTCTTTGTATTTGTTCATATTGGTCTCAAAGGTGATTTATCACACTGTTACACTTGAGGTCTGCAACAATTTAAACTAGAGCTTTTCAGAGCTGACATTAAATCTATGGAAATAAATCACTTCGGAAAGCCCATTATTTCTTAATTACGGGACGTATTAGTGTCTAGGTTTTGAAAGTCTCCAGCGACTTCAAGGAACATTTGGTTAAAGGGAACGTTTTCACTTAACCTTCCTTCTGCGCCACATGTCTGAAAACGTCTGTTAAAAATGAGAATATAAATGGTTGATGTGCATCAGTTGTTTCATATAACTCTTATTATGTCTAATTAATAAATCACTAGCATATTCATATGTGATCTTTTTTCCCTTCAAAAGCAGAGCTGAACATTTATCTTCAGTACGTGAAAGATTATAGACAATACAATCCACAAACAGCCTACAACAATAATGCATCTGTCTCTGGTGGAACTATTGTAGGGAAGGTGCACTGTTCCTGCATACTGTAATGAGTCAAGTGACTTCTTACAATAACAGTTTCTACCTCACTACCTTACTGTTCTGTTGATATTGATGATTAAATTACAAAGATCAAGAGGATGGTGCAGGTGCAGACAGAAACATTGATCCTGTCTTAATTAAATGCTGACAGCTTGAATAAAATCTGTGAATACGTGGGACTCTATTATGTATTTCCTTTCAAGTTCATCCAAGTTCTTGTCTATTATTGGAGGATTTCCAAATAGCAAAACTATTGTTAACTTTCAATGCCAAATTATTTTGACATCGAACATGTGTATTTGTTTCTATGCTTATTGTTTCTATTTGTTTGTTTATATTATTCTTTTTACCAGCACCTCATTTACCAAACTTCACTATAAATTAAAAACTATTTTACATTGTAATAAGACACTGCATTTTTGTTTATTGTATTGATTGCATCCATAAGGTAGAATGTGTTATTGTAAAAAAAAAAAAGAATGCCTGCTGTACTTGATCAATTGGAAGGATACATTTATTTTTAATAACTATACATATTAATAATTCTAATGTTTTTACAAAAGTTTTGTATCATAATTGGATATCCAAGTATATCAAATAACTGATGTGTTTATAAATATGTATGTATGAGGCGGTCATCCATTTGATTATTTTGTAATTGTTAAAAGGTATATTTTAGCTATTGTAACTGATGCATAATATTTTCCTGCCAGAAATGCTTGATGGAATTACATGAAAGTATTGCCCTGAAGGCTTTGAAAGTTATGGCCTGCAGCAGGGTTGAGGCACTGTACAGCTTACGGTCAAATGTGCAGTATAACTTCCTGTAGGCCTTGGTCTTGGAGCTAGATAGTTGTTAAGTTGATTTGACAGAGGCAGCATTCAAGATCCATTTTAATCAGACAAGGATTTTAGCTGGAAAAATGTTTAATACAGTTGTGGCACAAAACCCTACTTCATGATACTAGTGTTTATGTCAATCATTTGGAAGGGTAATGAAAGTGAACATGTCAGGGATTATCAGGAGTCAAGATGTAGTAAGTCTAGGTGTTTAGATTGTCTGGATAAGAGTTAATTTTACTTCCAACTCACTTGGGTCTAAAATTGAGATTAGATCAAAGAGGTCTGCTTTTAGTTTGAGACTAAAACAATTTGAAAAAACAAAACAATATTTGACTCTTCCCCATTGAAAGTAATGGGAGGCAAAATGAGTGAAGCTATGTTTTTTTTTTTTAGTGAAGCTATTTTTGAGACTAAGTAAAGTTTAAATCCGGGCTTCCACAATGGATGGGTGGGTAAATTATAAATATTACAAATCCCCTTTGAATAGCTGGTGTCTTTACTGTTGCAGATGATCAGGAAACACGTATAAGCAAGACACTCCAAATGCATTTCAGATCTAAGCAATTTAATTGAAGAAAATCAGTGAAAACATAGTGGAAATCACAACAGAAATAAATATATAACATGCACTACAAATATCAACTAAAGAAAGCTTGACGTGTTTCAGAGCTTACTCATAAGCTAACAATCAGTGTTTCTGCAAGTAAATGGATCAAGTGCAAAGACACATGAGTAAGAGACTTTGAAGCCAATGGTATTTTTTTCTAAGTCAAATTCTGGTGCCGAATTTGACTAGTCTCAAAATGAAAGTTGATCTCATTGAGCTTTGAATTTTAGTGAATAGACCCAACAGAGTTTCTATCATGTTCTGTAATGAAAATGTGAAAAATTACAAACAAACTGACATACATATTTATTTATATAGTTACATTACATCATAGTATGAATTTTTATTAGCAATGGAGGGACATGGCTACCAGGGACAAATTAAGTATTGCCTGGACCTTGCCTGCACCATGAAAACATGTCCTGAAGGAAACCATCAATTAGAAGCCCTCATGGTCTTTCCCTAACAAACCTAAATAGAATGATACAATGAACAGAAAAGAAAAAGCAACATCCTTGTTGTCCTCCTATAAAGATCTTAGGCTTGAAGTTTAGTAGAGTAGCCACCTGAAAGACACATGATAAACATACTACAATAGGTCTAAAGCAGGAGTCGGTTCCTAAAAGCCCTAGACTTGCTTAGGCAGGTGGTAGAAATTAGGCAACACCAAAAAGAACTTTTGGATGTTTATTTTAAAGGCAAAAATTAATAAGTTTATGTATGAAAGTTAGGTTAGGCTAGGGCCTGCAGACTTTTAATTATCTTGATCTACCAAGTCCCTTATATGGATTTGCACAGAATCACCTTTTCCCTTTGTTCCACAATGATGGCCATGGTACCATGCCCTACCCCAGTGGTGGTGTGTTTCCATCACTGAAGCTCATGTGTCTCATATTCCCCACTCCCTGTATATTTTACAATTTCAGGGATCTCTATCGAATGTGAGCATTTGCCCACTCAAGTCATTTACAACAACGAATTGCAGTCAGGTCAAATACCCCTATGAGGACGACGAGCATGTAGATGAGCTTCCCTGAGATGGTTTCTGATAGTTTGTGCAGACATTCTTTGGTTATGCAAACCGATTGTTGCAGCAGCTGTCTGGGTGGCTGGTCTCAGACAATCTTGGAGGTGAAGGTCCTGGGCTGGTATGGTTAAACGTGGTCTGCGGTTGTGAGGCCGGTTGGATGTACTACCAATTTATCTTAAACACCTTTGGAGATGGCTTATGGTAGAGAAATGAACATTCAATTCACGGGCAACAGCTCTGGTGGACATTCGTGCAGTCAGCATGCCAATTGCACGCTCCCTCAAAACTTGCAACATCTGTGGCATTGTGCTGTGTGATAACACTGCACATTATGGAGTGGCCATTTATTGTGGCCATCCTAAGGCACACCTTTGCAGTAATCATGCTGTCTAATCAGCATCTTGTTATCCCACACCTGTGAGGTGGATGGATTATCTGGGCAAAGGAGAAGTTCTCACTAACACAGATTTAGACAGATTTGTGAACAATTTTTGAGAGAAATAGGCCTTTTGTGTACATAGAAAAAGTCTTAGATATTTGAGTTGAGCTCATGAAAAATGGGGGCAAAAACAAAAGTGTTGTGTTTATAATTTTGTTCAGTGTAGTCAAGTAAAAACTGTAATTATGCAACTATGAAAATAAATTAATAGAGTGTGATCAGTAAATGTTGTAAATGTGGATGTTGTAAATTGAAAAATAACATCACCTGACAAATAACACAATGGAATCTAGTTACTAAAAAAAATAATTGTGGCGAATGGACAAGTGAGTTGCTAAATAAACAGACCAAAATAGCTGAGATGAAGACATTTGTGAACTTGCCTACTATTCAACTAAGCTAGATTTGTGTAGCTCACGCTTCAGTTTACCACAGTTCACTGTTTAGTCAATAGAGCTCAATAGGCCAGATGATGGAAAAGTAACTGAGCATGAAATACTCAGAAAGAGGTTTTGCATTTTGTGTCTACCAATCTACCATTGATAATATTATGCAAAACGGAAGCCTGTACTTAAATCCATTTGCAAAATGTTAACATAATGTTATTCCAATGAATGCTGACATTGCATGACCTTATCTCACGCTATGAATACATAGCGTGTATGTTATATAATTGAAAACATAACTCACCACCATTATCAGCTTTACTCAGCAGCATGTTAACACAATATCATGTCCCATTTTCTATATACCTCTGTAGTTTGCACTTTAAATGCTTATTATTTGGGGTTACTGGAGTTCTCTCTATTAGAGTGTTGCTTCATTGTTGTTCATTTATTTGTGTATTTTTTAGAATTATATGTTATGCTTTTTACTGATTATAAAACACATTACTAAACTTTTGTCATCTATAACAGTAGAATACATAGTTTAAATAATATTCTTATCTAAAGTCCTCTGCATTGTGATGGGTGAGTTCACATTCATGCTGGAACAAGTTGCTATCAGTATGGGATGATATTCAGATGCTACCTATAACTTATATTTTCTTTTGCGCCATATAGAGATAAAATGTATTCTTTAAAATTACAACAATTTTTGCATGGCCAATGTAGTTTAACCCTTTAAGGATTCTAGGACGTTGTCATGTATCTCCATGCCTTCAAGACTTAATGACGGCTTATCCAGGTTAAAATCCGCTGTGCGATATTCCTAGTGTGTTAAGCAGTGAAATGGAGGCAGTCCCAGAAATAGCAGAAACCAGAACGTCCATGCATGGGATTGCTGTGACATGCCAATTTCAGTGATCACTTGTGTTTAGCTGTCAAAGCTCAGGGAGAGACTAATCATACTGTGGGCAGTAAGCCACTATACCCAAGGCACTCACCGGTCCTTCCAGCCCCCATAATTGTTTTAAAATAAAAGCAAATGCACATTTTTACCTTACTTTGGATATATATATATATATATATATATATATATATATATATATATATGCAAAGCATATGCAATATGCAAATATATATATATGCAAAGCAATATGTAAAAGTTGAGTTTTTAAAAGCTGCTATGTCCTAGTAAACATGTGCATTTGGGGTCTTACTATACTCAATAGTTGAATAGCTGAACATATATTAGGGTGTTAAAAACAAACAAGAGCACAATGTGCAAAGCCTTACACCGGGAAGAGAAGCATCTACCAGTAAAACAGCAAAATGTGGTTCCTCAACACACATAATAAACAGAATACAAAAATATTGGTGGAAGCGCTAGAGAAAAGGAAGTAAGTGTAGAGTAATGGCAGGAACGCTAACATTTGCAATACATAAAAACAGAATTCTAATAAGAATACTGGTACATTTAAAAATCCATATCACATGGTGCAACTTTACATTTTTAGAATCAAGCCATTTTTATTTTACTGTAATGTTTACTATAATGTTTCAGAAAGTTAAAAATGTTCCATAAAAAAATTCACACATTAAACTACTGATAAACGAGCAACATTATTAGGTTTTGTCATTAATTTCTTATGGTGCCTAAGCATAGTTAAACAAAAATCAGCATGATTTACTGCATTAAATAGTTTTGCTGAACAGGTTTATTCATTGGAAAGCTAGCATATATTTATGTAGTGGTATCGTACAAAACATAATTGCTATGTTTGCTATTCTTCTGAAGTTCTTTTCATCAAAACTTTATTTCTAAGAATACGTTGTGTTTTTGTAAAGGCAAGCTGTTATCATTCCACCAACATGTTACTTTTGGGTAAATCCAGCTTGATGAAGTCTACACTTTAATAATTGTAAGCCAACCACTGGGCCATCTTGGCATGAAGGGTAACGGTCCATGGTGGCACTGTAATATCACGATGACCTCTTTGTTTTGTTTACTGATTTGATGATGCTAGAGACTTGCAACTGGTGTCCTTCCTATTTATATGTCTTAATTGAAAAGCAAGTTTTAATACAGGTGTTGCAAATATTAATCATCATTATTATCAGGGCCCTAAATAGTGAGCTTCTCCTCTCCGTCCCACCCATATTTCCAAAAATATAAAAAAAAAATAGAAAAGTTGACTGTGATAGAACAAACACACACTCATGGGTGTCCACAATATTTTTTTAGGGAGAGTAAGATCCCCCCACCTTTTTGAATACTTCCTTACCTACTCCCCACTGCCTGTGTTGGGAGGCAAATGTTAGTTATTCATTAATAGGAAAGAAACATGACCATTTTAGTAGTGGCTAACAGTCCTTATGATGTTTAGCTACCATGATCCTGAGTATCATGGGAACGATAGTTTACAGGAGCTGGGGTGGTAAAGAGTAGCCACTACTGATCCAGTCTACAATTAACTGCTATTCCCACAATGTTTTCTAGTAATTACTGTATATCATGGTACCTACAGCTAGTGTGTAAGGTATACTTCAAGCTCTGCTAGTTTGGCCTTCATTTTGTAATCAACTTCTCAATTCCCTCAAAAACAAAAGTAAATGAAGTGTAGCTCTGTGATCCACAGCAAACAACCAGCCCAGATTCAGCCCTGTCCTTGTCCAGTCTCCTGTACACTTCCATTCAGCATATGGTTCCTGATTTCCAGAGATATCTGGTGCCACACAAGCCCCTGCCAACTGGTGTCTGGGCTCAACCTTGGGGTACATCTGTTAGTGTCTCTGGTTCTGATGTCACTGTTCATGTCTACTACTGGTACTCTACATTGTAGATTCTCTCCAAAAAATGTTACACAAACATTCTGAGCTATAACAGTTGTTGAGTACTCACTTTCCCATGATGCCAAAGGTCATGGGAAATGTAAATTTAACAGTTAATAATTAACTCTAGCGGCAACACTAGTTTTAAATAAACTACCTTGGGACTGCTGCAAGGGAGAGGAAGAGCTCACACAAAACCACTGTGACAGCAGGGGTATAGAGAATTAAATAAATGTTTTCTGCTGCACTACTCTGTCTGCCAGGTGTTTTTCCTTCTTTCTATGTGTGGTCAACCAACCCTAGTCAACCTACTATGTCTCTCTCCCTTTCTTCTGCTTCTGTGGGCCTGTTGAAATTTCCATGGAGGTGGGGGTAAATTTCCCCTCTTAGCCTCTCCTCTAGAAGTCCAGACAGGCTCCCTTTTTCATATAGATGAAACCAGTGGCAATTATGGTCTTCATTCTACCTACTAGTATGCCTGGTGAGGAAAACCCCATTTCAGAAATATATGCACCCCTCTCCTGAAGCCTTTCCCCAGAGCTCTCACTTCTCCAACCATTTTTTACCAATTTAAATAAAATTGTTATGGTACTTACTGTATATTCAAGTAAAATATGTCAACATGCAGCAGATCTTGTCAACATGCCTCAGACTAGGGTGACCACATGTTCCCTATTGCTTGGGATAGTATTACAAAGGGACTTTATGTCCCAGGTCCCGAGCAGCCTCAGTCCAAGACAATGCATTGTTCTGGATTGAGAACTCGGAGTGAAGTAGATTTCAGCCATTCAAGAGAGACTTCTCAACTCTCCCGATTGGCTAAATGGTCAGGAGCATCTCCGGATTGGCTAAGTCCCTCATTCACAGAACTCAGCGTAAGCTGAAGTAGCCAACATCAAATGTGTGTATGTGACTCTGTGTGTAATATATAGATGGTAATAGACGATCTGAAACTGATCATGTGTGGTAATAGAGGGGTTAATTATCTTAAACTGTTATTGTCTGCTAATAGAGGGGTTTGTTCTCTGAAACTGCTCATGTGTGGTAATAGAGGGGTTAATTATCTGAAACTGTTCATGTCTTCTAATAGAGGGTCTCATTCTCTGAAATTGCTTATGTCTGGTAATGCATATTATATTATTATCTGAAATCTCTATGGTTCCCAAGGCTTCCTAATAAGCATACTTCCCTCTTGGTATAAGAATGCTTGCAGTGAAAAGGTTGTATCAAGTTTTGAAGTATGACAATATATGTTTTTATTGAATGCTGTTTTACAATAAAGACCTTTTATTGAAATACAGTGTGTTTTTGGTAGTACATACACTGAGTTTCTGCATCTTGATTTAATGCATTTAATATGAACATATTATGCCTTTTATTCTGCAATGTTGTAAAAGAATCATTCATGTATACATAAAGGAAAATAAAACATTTTAAGAAAGAGCTTTCCCATATTAATTGTCATTAATATTTAATTTTCAGTGTTGAGGAACAACAGAGATTATTGACAGCAGCGCAAATGGAAAATTACATCTAAACCCAAACACTGCAGAAGTGTAAAAACAGCCAGTATCCTGAGCAGTGCAACATTAAAAATCAATGCATCCTTAAGTGGTTAAAAGCAAATGTTCCTACAATCTAAAACTTTTTTAAAGCACATATATTAGGTCAAATGCCTATGTAAAAAGTAATGCTTCTACTTGTAATGCTGTATAGACTGTAATTACATATGGATAGCCAGCTGCACAGGGTGAGCTACCAAAATTGGACCTTACATCTGTGGCAATGTGTGCTGTGCTGGTTGAGTCAAAGGACAGAGCTGTGCCTCACATTATCGAACTCAACCAGCACACGATGGTGATTACTGAAGTGCTGGTCACCTTCCGCCACTACCACAGCTACTCCAGCAGATATACCAATGGGTGACCAACCATTCAAGATCACATGCAGTAATTACCAAAAGCCCTGCAGAAAGGAACCATGTGCTAACATTCTTTTCATTACAGTTTTAATTCATTTTTCAATAAAAAATGTATTTTTCCTGATTTATTGTTATATTGAGGTGTTTTATGTATTCACTACAGGTGAGTTGTAGGTGCACAATCCATCTCACTGATAAACGCAAATCAAATAGTTGATGCTTCACAGCATTAAAGTGAAAGGGTATCAGCAACTCCACTTTGTTAGTGCGTATAGGCAATCTATGCTTAGATAATCTGGCCTTACATTTCGCTTTATTTTGCCAACAAATACCATACCACATGGACACCACAATAGATATAGAACAAATGTGGAGTCACAGGTAAAATACAGGTAATGTTGTATCATCTTTTCTCTAAGTGGATGTTTAAACTTATCACCCTTGATGATTTATTGACATGCCACACACCCTAGGCAGGGGAATTTACCTTTCCGATGGGCACTCAAAAAAGGGGTCTAAGTCTTAACTCCTTTAGAGATATGCTCTGCTTGCACCAACCTGTTTCGTAAAGAGATCCCTTTTCTAAATGCTATGACGGGAGGTTTTTATACTCACTAACTTCTGGGTAAGAGCTCTTCAGAATGTGACAATATTTACAAAATACACTTTGTATCTCCCTGATGTGAGTACCAAATTCAGATCCAAAAATCAATCAGTCTGTTTCTTTACACTGCGTTTTGACAAATCCCTTCAATCTAGTTGCAAAAAAGAATTATATGTATTCTCAATCAATGGCCCAACCTGTCTATAAAATTTCCATCCCATCTCCTGCATGTGAGTAACTTGCTGTACACCATTATATATGCACTTTAATATATGAAAATTACTGGGAATTTTAAGCCTGAGGGCCTGATGATATATTTATGTATATAATACATGAGTTTTCCATGATAGTACCTGTTAGACTATTTATTTAGCAGAATTGTAGAGTTTATCCATATGATTTATACAATATGCTATGAAGTAGTTTACATTTTGAATTATTATAGGTCAGATCACTAGGAACGATCCTAGCTACTGATTCAAAGTACAATTAATACTTATTGAAGCTATAGATCGTCCTGGTCAAGCATTACCAGATACATTTATGAAAGACACAATAATACAAATATTACTCAAATTTATCCAGTAGCTGAAAATGTACAAATTGAAATAAGTTCATTAGGAGTCTCTAGCACAGTGGTTCCCAACCCAGTCTTCGTGTCTGTCACCCCCCCAACAGGTTGTTACAAAAAATACTCAAGTTTAGATGTTTTAAAACAACTTGACAATCCCTAAATCCTGGAATGTTAGGGGGGGGGGGGGGGGGGGATGTGTGAGGACTTATTTGGGAACCACTGGTCAAGCACATAAGAAATGGGGTCTTCAGATCTTGCTGATTACAGAAGAAGACTTATCTATTATAACATGAAAAGCACAGCCCATCTCTATTGAAAGAGGTTTTAGAGCATACCACTTACCTTTTTCAAACAGCATCACTCAACGTTTGCAGGTGCTCTGACTGTCACCAATATTTGTCTGTATCTGACGTTCTATCTAGCTAAAGATATACAAACTCCAGGATATTCATGCCATATTGAGGTCATTAAAGATTTGATTCACAACACACTAGATTGGTTTATTTTTATTTCATCTTTAACTTTGGTGAATATTTTTATATTAAAAGACTGAGCTAATGAATTTATTTATGGCAACCTTATTCCCGATTCAAGTAATCTATTTTCCGAAGCATGTTGAAATCTATAAAGCAGATCCCAGTTAAAAATTGCACAGCCATTGAAGATGCAGACAGATGTTTTGAAAAAAATGGTTATCAGCTTTGCTGACTCCGCAGAGTGAAACTGGCATAAAGCAACACATCAGGCATGTTGTAGGTATCAAGACAATTATGGTAAGGAAAATGGGTAATTTGTCATTGTGATTCTTATACCAACATCAATTACATCATTAAATTAAAGCTTCTTCTAGTCGTTTATGAAGATGTCACCAGCAGTGTAATCGTTTGATAAACAGCTGGGACACAAGCAAATCAGATGCAGTAGGCGACCATGGTTATATTATTCATGCTGGGTGTTTCTGATTGAGAATCATATGGTTTTACACCTTATTGCTCTACAATAGGGATAGTATCTCAACTTTTCTCATCCCTGTATGTTTTTTAGTAAAACAAAATACATTTAGTTTATGTGTTCATGCATTTTTTGACCATTTCAGTTACTGTTATCTTTCTTGAGAATTTCATTTTTGAGTATTTATTTGATTGTGTATTTGTTTTGAACATACTTTTAACTATATCTTCTTTTAGGCTCCTTAATGGTTTTCGGTCGAGACTGGCACAACATACTGGAGCATCCTTTATGCCACATGGTTTGGCGAAATTTCGTCCCTGCCAGATTACGACTGCCGGTAAGCTATGGTCTTTTTAAATAGATTTTGACCAATGTTGTTATTATGGAACAAGTGTTTCTGTTCATCTCTGCAATTCTCTTTGCACAAGTGACCTCTAGGGCATCACAAATATACAGAGGAAATCACTGGTGCACTATTAAATGTTTTTAAGGATTCAGTTACAACTGAAACCAGAATCCTGAGCTTTGAACACCCTATTACTACATACATACATAAATGGAGATGCATATCACCAGCGCCACTGTTCCTCTTCCAATGCTGCATTTATGATATTATATAATATTCTTGCGTCTGCAGTCTAAGTGTGAAAGATAGCATGGAAAATAGATCTCTTCTTTTAGGTGCTTAGATCAGATGTTGCCAAAGTATCCAGTCACTAGGCAAAACACATCTGATTGCTCCTGATCAATGGCGTCCCGAGTGGGGTGCGGGGGATGCGGACAGCACCGGGTGACACCTCCAACGGGATTGACACTCGTGCTGCCGGCATCCCCCCGCACCGCATCGCACTACTTAACTTTTCTCTGGATTCGGCCGCCAGAAAAAAGAAAAAAAATCACTGCGACCGGATGTGATGTTACGTCACATCCGGTGACTGTGTGTCCTTCCTCCCTGCACAGAGACGTCCGGCCGGGGACACGGAGCAGCAGCCAAGTGATGGGGAAGGGGGGAGGAGGGAGGAAGAAAACAAGCACTGGAATGGCACAATATTACTGGTATCTGACTGGCACAATATTACTGGACTCTGAATGTCACAATATTACTGGTATCTGAATGTCACAATATTACTGGGCTCTGAATGGCACAATAGTACTGGTATCTGAATGGCACAATATTACTGGTATCTGACTGGCACAATATTACTGGACTCTGAATGTCACAATATTACTGGTATCTGAATGTCACAATATTACTGGGCTCTGAATGGCACAATAGTACTGGTATCTGAATGGCACAATATTACTGGGCTCTGAATGGCATAATATTACTGGGCTCTGAATCACACAATATTCCTGGTATCTGACTGGTACAATATTACTGGGCTCTGAATGGCACAACATTATTGAGCTCTGAATGGCATAATATTCCTGTTATCTGACTGGCACAATATTACTGGGCTCTGAATGGCACAATATTACTGGGCTCTGAATGGCAAAATATTACTGGGCTCTGAATGGCACAGTATTCATGGTAGATGAATGGCACAATATTACTGGTATCTGAATGGCATAATATTACCGGTATCTGACTGGCACAATATTAATGGGCTCTGAATGGCACAATATTACTGGTATTTTAATGGCACAATATTCCTGGTATCTGAATGGCACAATATTCCTGGTATCTGAATGGCACAATATTACTGGTATCTGAATGGCACAATATTACTGGCATCTGAATGGCACAATATTCCTGGCATCTGAATAGCACAATATTAATGGTATTTGAATGGCACAATATTCCTGGCATCTGAATGGCACAATATTACTGGGCTCTGAATGGCACAATATTACTGGGCTCTGAATGGCACAATATTTCTGGCATCTGCATGGCACAATAATTATGGCATATGAATGGCACAATATTACTGGTATTTGAATGGCACAATATTCCTGGTATCTGAATGGCACACTATTATTGGCATCTGAATGGCACGATATTCCTGGCAACTGAATGTCACAATATTAATGGTATTTGAATGGCACAATATTACTGGTATTTGAATGGCACAATATTCCTGGCATCTGAATGGCACAATATTCCTGATATCTGAATGGCACAATATTACTGGTATTTGAATGGCACAATATTACTGGTATCTGAATGGCACAATATTACTGGTATTTGAATGGCACAATATTACTGGCATATGAATGGCACAATTATACTGGCATTTTAATGGCACAATGGTATTGGCATCTGGCACAATAATACTGGCATGTTAATGGGCAAATTGGCTGTGGCTTATTAATGAAAAAATGATACTGGCATATAATTGGTCAAATTGGATGTTATAGAGAGAGAGAGAGAGAGATGTTTGTATGTAGATATATGTATTATTTTCGAATTGTACAATTGTCACCTCATGGGGCTCCTGTGTGTTGCATAATTAATGGCGGTCCCATGTGTTCATAATTATGGGGCGCTTGTGTGTGGCATATTTACTGGGCCCCATGTGTGGCATAATTAAGGGACTCTTTTGTGTGACATAATTATGGGGCACCTGTGTGTGTGTGGCATAATTGTTGGGCACCTGTGTGTGTGGTATAATTAATTGGGCAGAGGCGAGGCATAAATAATGGGGCTCTGGTGTGGCATAATTTATGGTGCTCTGGTGTGGCGTAATTTATGGGGCACCTGTGTGTGGCATAGTTATGGGGCTCCTGTGTGTGGCATAGTTAAAAGGCCATCTATCTAGCAATACTAAGGAATATGTTTGGCATTGTATTGGAGGAAATCCAGGGGGGTGACACCATGAGTTTCCGCACCGGGTGACACCAACCCTAGTGACGTCCCTGCTCCTGATAGATATGTAAGTGGGAATGGTGGGGATGTCATGAGTATAGGGAAAAAATATTGCATATACAATAATTGGAGAAAATAATATGTTCTGTGTTTTTGTTTACCATTCAGTAATACATAAAATGCAGCATATATTATGTTAACCTTCCTATATTGCCTAAATTATATTGTGATTCATCATTTCACAATAGACTGCTTTCAACCACTTAAGGGACCTTGTGAATTTTGGGGGTTAAAAGGAAATATTGTTGTCTTTCCTTTAACAGATAAATATAAGACAGAACTATGAAGAGCTTTTCACACCATGGAAGACTGAACAGCTGGTAAGGGCTGTGGGATTTATCTAATTTAGAATAACACACATTAGCTGAACAAGAGGGCCCTCTTACCTCTATAAAATACCTTCCAACACCTGCTAAAAGTCTGGCCAAGGTATTCATTCCCCTGACCAGCTGCAAATCCATATTTTGTTGGATAACTCAAGGGATAGTCTCACCAAACAAACTCTTCTTATCAAGGCTTCAAGGACAGTTTGCTTTACAGCCTTATTATAGGAATATATATGTACAAGTTCTTAAAACTGCAGCCCCCAAAAGATAAATAAACATATTTTATGATGTTCATATGTGTTTGGAGTAGAGAAGGGATATATTCCTAATCAAATATTGCTTGTTTAAGTTTCAACAGCTGGACAGTCCCTGCAGGTTTTCAGCTATTGACACAATAAAAGATATACAGTATAATGAAGAATGTTGAAAATAGAAGAATGTTTTAGCTCTTTAATCCTTAAACATATTATTGAGACTATTTTAAGAATGTTAAGGGCAGTATGGTATTCATCCAAATTATCCAAGTATTCATGTACTTGATATGTATTGCTAACATGACCCCTGTTTTCAATTAGGAAATCAAAATAAACAGAGCAAAACAATTAAGTCCATGATTAAGCCCAATGGGTGAAACGCGTGATACCACGGATCTCCTGACTTTGTTTTTTTTTTATGCATATCTAATAAAGATTTAACAAACTACTTTTCCTGTGACTACCTGATAAGTATTGCTTGAGGACATTGGAAAGGTGCCCTGTTTTGCCCAATTTATTTTTTTATTTCTTATTGGGAATGCCGTATTCAAGCTGCCCTCTAATCTGTCTACGGACTGTTTAAACTTATTTATTTGTGTCCAGTAAGGAGAGCTCTTGGGTGGAAATTCTATTTTTGTCCTTTTTTCAATTAAGCATTTAGGAAAATATGTTTAGAAATTGGCCTCTCCTTCTGACATGCTAACGGTCTGGTAAAAACTGTGGGTTCCGTTTATCTGCTTATTCTCTGTTTACTTCCTGTGCACTTTTCACAAATGGAAAATAGATCTATTGTATGAAAACACTGGTAAAGGGCCCTTTTGGCAGGGCTTGCAATAAAGTACAGCTCATCTATGTTCAAGGCTGTAGGGCACAACTATGGACAAATAGGTCTACACATAGGTACTATGTATGGGCTGTGTTTTGGAGTCTATGCAATCTCTATACAATATTTAAAGTCAGTACCTTCATTTGTGCCTAAAGACATTTATCTTTTCTCTTTGCCAAAAGTTCATTAAGTTGACTATTTCTGGTACAGCTCAGCCTGCTATAGTTATGGTAGCTAAATGCAGGGCTCCTAGTCAGCTAGGCCCCAGGAAAGTACATATTGTGGTGCAAGGGATTTGCCATGATCTATTTTAACATTTTGATTATGCTTGAGTCCAAATCTCAGTGACCTCATCCTTGAAGGTCTTGAGATGTAAGTTATCTGTGTTCAGGTATTAAGCTATTAAGTTGGCAACCATGATTCATTATATGTTAATGCTAATATGTTATATGTTAATGTTATGCTAATGCTATGCTAATTTGTTGTCCCATAACATTATAACGTTCATTGCAGTGTTTATCAATACATATTCTTGCTTATTGAAATTCAGCAGGTGTCTGTCTCCATTTATTTCTTTTACTTATAAGTAGGTATTAGGTTTGTTATACCTTTCGCCATATTGTTCCCTTTCAACTTCAAATATACATGCAAATACTTGTGGAGCATCAGTGATGTTTGGAGAAATGCAGGGGCACAAATGCTGTTTGGAAGTGTAAAACAAAATGGCCTGGATTCACTGCTAGTAGTTACTTTTTTTTTTAAGACTAAGTAATTTTAACACATTATGCATGGCATTATTCCCATAACAGATTCATTTAACTCAAGGGAACTTGCAATAGCCACCCCTGGTCCCCCAGCATTCTCCCCTCCCCCACCAAAAGTAGCTCTCATGGCTGCCAAAATCCCCCATACCCATCCCTTTAAATTACGGCGCCAAGGGCAGCTGAGATGGCTCCTGCCATCAAAAGAATACATGGCCAGGTGTTTCCGAAAAATGACCCATCTTTCTAAATGCAACTGGGGCTGGGGAATGATGCACCTGGCCCCCTAATTTTAACTAGGGCCAAACTTGGACATGATGCCCATGATCTCCTATTAATACATGGGGCTGGAGGCTACTCAAAAACTCCTGGGTCCCTTATATAACTTGTGGGACTGGGGATGCCCCAAGTATCCCTTGCCCCCCTCATGGGGCCAGGGCCTGCCCAAAGTATCCTTGCCCTGCTCGCCATTTAATACATAGGGCAAGGGTTGCACCAAGTTCCCCTGACTCCCTTAAAATAAATGGGGCCACTGGATGAGATCAAACCTGCAATAAAACAGGTGATTGAATTTGGAGTTTAAATTTGACTAGGGAGGGATAGTTTGGCACTATTTTAATATTCCATTTATTTATTTTAGGGGGGCTAACGATCTTTGAGGCAGCCCCTTGTCCGCTGGCTAACCGTGTAGTCTGGAGGTACTTTGGCAGCCCCAGCCTCATTTTTTGGGAAGGGGTCAGTGGCTCTATCATAAGCCCCATGCCCGTTATCATGTAGTCTAATGAGAGGTACTTTTTTACACATTTGGCGGGCTTGTCTCTTAATCAATCTTATTTTGGGAAAGACGTCTCTGCGGTTACAGGTTTTAATTTATACAGCACTACCTTTTAAACCAGAACTAGCGGCTTAACCTAACATGCCTCCTTTGTCTTTACCTAATGCCTCTTGAGTAAACTAGTTAAAGCTAGCAAAACTATACTGTTCCATCTTTTGCTCATATCAGAGAGGAAGTATTATACCAACTAAAGAGAAAAAGAGTATAGAATAGCCTGTAAAAATTGTATTAACTATAAGGTTTCTATCTTTATATCTTCTCTTCTTCAGGGATTTGGAGTTCATCCCGACCTCTACCTGCTTCCCTTGTATTTCGTTTATCTCTTTGTGGTGTTGTTATTATGAATTATATTTAGAGACGTAATGGTAAACATTATAATTTACTGTTTTTTCTAAATAAAAAAAGTCAATTTGTAGTACAATTTTTTTTTAAAAATATCTTCTACTGTAGGCCATGTCCCGTGGTTTCAGCATTGCTGTCTGTCCCTGGTGATTTAGTCACTGCTCCTTTTTGTCTTAATTATCCAGGCACTCAGAGGCATTGCTAGTTACCTATTATTTCTGGGCTATAGTCCATACTTAAATAAGCAAAACCTAAAAACAAAACCATAATGGTAGCATGCATGAGTTTCAAATGTAGGAGCCTTCAGTTTATTTCTCCTCCTATCTGCTTCACATTCCTTTCTCCCTGCTTCATACTTGTCCCCTGTCTTTCATGTTTGTCTTCATTTACTGCACCATGCTCCTTATCTTCACCAACCCCCCTTTATATTCCCATACATTTTCAGCCTACTTACCTCTCATCTAATTATAAACATCCTTTATTTACCTTACTTTGTGCAATAGGGCACAGTCATGCTGGAATGTAAAAGGGCCTATCCCAAACTGAAGCATTAAGATCGTCCTTCACTGGAAGTAAGGGACCTAGCCCAACTCCTTTAAAAAAAATCCACATACCATTATCTCTCATCCACCAATAGTATTTAGTTGGCACAATGCAGTCAGGCAGGTAATGTTCTCCTGGCATCCGCAAAACCCAGACTTGCCTATCAGACTACCAAACAGTAAAGACTCCACAGATTATGTTTCCATTAATCCAAAGTCCAGTGGTGGGTTGCTTTACACCAGTCAATCTGATACTTGGCATTAAATTTGGTGATGTGAGGCTTGCATTTAGCTTCTCACATTACATCCAACGGTGGTCCATTCCATAATATTAATGTTAGTGGAGGTTTGGTACTCTTCTACAGCTATGGAATGAGCAGAACATTGTCGACGTGTATGCATCATGTGCACAACTGGATTGACTCCCTGAATTAGGACTGTCCAACGCAAAGCGGGAAAGTTTGGAAGCATGCATTTCTAACATTGTTTTGACCCTTTGTAGGGGAGGCAACCACCTCTGTGTGTTGAGGGCTGCTAGTTCTGATCCCACATTCTTTTTGGTTAGCCTGATTGTGAATATATTGGTTTAATATTAGAAAACATACACTAAAATTGGAAACTGTTCACTGTGGTGCATTAGATGTTATACTAAAGTAAAATCAAACAAATAAATTACCAGTATCCAATAATGATCAACTATAATTGAAAATAAACTGTATACAGGTGCTCAATTCATTCTTTGCACTGCACTGCAGAAGTTGAATGGTGTTGTATTCATATTATTATAGTATGGCATATGCTATTTGTTTATTTAACATGTTTTTTTTTTTACAATAATGAATGATTGCGCTTTTTTAATTCTCTTACGAAACTATGACATTGATCTTTGGACTTAATTCATCTTGTATTGAAAGGGTAAAAAACATGTACAACTTTTTCAAAATTGATTAATTTATGGCTAAGCACCTGTTCCCGCTGCTATGACAACTGTTCCAGCTGGTTTCATTAATCAGTCCTGAGACGTTATCATTAAGAAACTGGCTAAATATCCGCACTGAATGAAAAAGTCAATCCTATTTTAAACCTTCTGTGACACTGTCACTGATTATCATTCATTTCCACTTTGAAGCTCTTCAGTTCAGAACAGTAAGTTAATTTTCTCTATGTTTGAGAGTTGAGCCTTTTTGTCATCTGCCTACTAACATCAATGTTAAGAACCAATGTAACAGCATATTGGAAACTGTGCGTGCTGTACCCAAATTCCATAATCCCTCACTCACAATGAGAACCACAAATCCAAATAATTCAGTATAGTCTCCTCAGATGACAATTTGCCAAACTTCAATTTAACAGACTTAAGTTAAAGTCATGATATGCAGTTAACACCTTGCCGACACGTCCTGTGCTAGGTCCGTCCTGTGTGGCGAGGCGTTAGTGACACAGGACGGACCTAGTCTGTCCTGTGTCAAAACGAGCACTGAAAGCGGATTTTTTTCCGCTTTCAGTGCTCAAATGGTATTGAAACGATGCTTCCATACGGAAGCATCAATCAATACTGAAAAAAATGGCCGTCGGCATTTCGATCGCTCCGGAGAGAGATAGAAATGCCACTTTTAAAGGCACAGTGCCTTTAAAACTACGGGCATTCAAAAAATAGCATAGGAAGCTAATTTAATCGCTTCCTATGCTCTGTAAGTGTTGCTAATTGCTTTGCAAGTCGAGGCAATCAATAACACTAAAAAAATGTGTCACTGTGTGACCAAGATGGCGCTGCCCTTCTAAGGGCAAAAGCATAGGAGGCAGGAAGTAGCTGCTTCCTGTGCTCTTCAAGCAGTCACACGAATGCCTCATCAAAGAGGCAATCTGTGACTGCAGGCAGAAAGACAAGCTGTGGGGATGCTCTGATGAGCACCCCCACTGCCTGGTCAGATCACTATTAACCCTATATTGATCTGAAAGTTAGGATCTGCCTCCCTCTCCTCACATTTTTTTTAGTGAGGGAGAGAGACAGATCAAAGTAATAAAAGTAAGTTAAAGTACAAAAAAATAATAAATACACAACACACTAATAATAAAACAATAAAAAAATGTTTATAAAATCAATTCCCTGCGTTTAACCCCTTCCCTGCCACTGATATTGCGTAAGCAGTGATCTTGCACATCAGTGCATTTATTTTTGCTGTTTGTGCTGTTTTTAGGGGTTAATTTATTTTGTACTGTAATTTATTATTCAATACAAAGGCTCTACTAAGAGTTATTAACCCCTTCTTTGCCGTCGATCACTGCTTATGCAATGATATTGAAGCCAAAGCAGTTTTTATCTGTCTGCATATTTTATTTTATTTTTTTACACACACCCGCTAGGGGGTTACGTGTAAAGTAAAAATATTTTTGATTTTTTTTAAGCTGACTGAGCACATAGTGATCAGTAACAGCGAATTAGTTGCAAAGGCGGTTTGGTGATTGCTCAAATGAGCATGACCATTTGCCCTGGTCAGATCAAAATTGGTCAGATCAATATTCACAAATATTGATCTGCCTCCCTCTCCTCACGGGGGAAAGAGACAGATCAGTATTAGTGATATAAAATATCAAAGCCATTCACTGTGTATTAACCCCTTCCCTGCCATTCATCACTGTATAAGCAGTAATCTTGCACAGCAACAGTATGTTTTGCTGTCTGCACTTTTTTATGGATTAATTTCTTTGTACTGTAATGTTTTACAGTACTAGATAGGCTCTTCTAAGAGCTTTTAACCCCTTCTTTGCTGTAGATCACTGGTTAGGCACTGATTCTGAGGCCGCGGACTCAGGGTTCGATTTTGACCCTGGTCAGCTTTCTGATACATCCTCTAGTGATGTAAAGGTGGCTGCTGAGCCCTTGCCACAAGGAGTGATGGGTATCTACTTTTAAAAAATATATAGTTTGGTGGGGGTAAATTACACTGGCTGGCCTAAAAGATATATCCCATATAGGACACGGACGCAGGTTGACTACATGTCAAAATTCCAAGTTGGAATTTTGAGATGCGCACCTCACAAATGTTGCCTTCTAGCCAAAAAAACCCCCAACAAACCTATGCATGGGTGGTATCCATGTACTCGGGAGATGTTGCTGAACACATATTGGGTTGTTGTTTGGCAGTGACATATAGCAGAATCTGTGAATTCATGCCTGAAGTACAATGCATGTGGAAAAAAAACTCCAAAAAAATGACTACAACAAATTTTACAAAGGGTAGTGGTAAAATTAGTACATATACAGTATTACAATACCACCATTTTAAATACCTTAGGATGTCTATTTTCCAAAAATATATGGTTTGATGGGGTAAAATACATTGGACGGCTTCAAAAATGTTCGAAATGGAACATGGGCGCAGGCTGACTACAAACAACCTAACAAACCTTTGCATGCATTGAATCCCTGTACTCGGGAAATGTTGCTGAACACATGTTGAGATGTTGTTTGGCACTGACACATAACAGGATCTGTGAATTCATGCCCAAAGTACTATGTATGTGAAAAAAAATTACTATCCATAACATTGACATAGGCTGGTAGTATAATTAGTGCATGGAAAGTGTTAAAATACTACCATTTGAAATACCATAGGGTGTCTAGTTTTCAAAAATATATGGTTTTGTGGGATAGAATACAATTTTTGGCTTCAAAAATGTCCCAAATGGGACATGGGCGCAGGTTTTCTGCATGTCAGAATTCCAAGTTGGAAAACCAAAAAGCGCACCTCTCAAATGTGGCCTTTTAACCCCCAAATAACCTAACCAACCTATACATGGGGGGTATCCCTGTACTCAGGAGATGTTGCTGAACACATATTGAGGTGTTGTTTGGCACTGACATATAACAGGATCTGTGAATTCATGCCCAAAGTACAATGTATGTGAAAAAAAATTACTACCCAAAACATTGACATAGGCTGGTAGTATAATTAGTGCATGGAAAGTGTTAAAATACTACCATTTGAAATACCCTAGGGTGTCTAGTTTAAAAAAATATATGGTTTTGTGGGGTAGAATACACTTTCTGGCTTCAAAAATGTCCCAAATGGGACATGGGCACAAGTTTTCTGCATGTCAGAATTCCAAGTTGGAAAACCAAAATGCACACCCCCTAAATGTGGCCTTTTAGCCCCAAAACAAACCAACAAACCTATGCATGGGTGGTATCCCTGTACTCAGGAGATGTTGCTGAACACATATTGAGGTGTTATTTGGAAATACCCCTTCACATTTTAAGGTAATGTTTACCTAAATTGCAATCTATGTGAAAAACTAAAAAAAAAAAATTGGGGCAAAGATTGGTGGTAAAATGGCTGCATGAAATGTGTCAAAATACCCCAAGTTAAATGCCCTGAGTGGTTTAGTTTTCAAAAATATGTACATGTTGGGGGTCATTCATGGATTTAGTACAGCTATCAGTGTTACAATGTCACTATCTCTAATTTTGAAAGAAAAGGATTTTTAAAATTTGGCACTACTTATAGTTCTGGCCCTGTAACATGAATAAAAAAGCACAAAAACATAAAACATGGGCTATTTCTGAACTCAGGACATATATTAGAAACTATTTAGCAGTGTTTTTTTGTTGTCTCTTGTACATGAGTATACGATTTTTCAAATAAAAGTCATACAATATTTTTTTTCATTTTTTTTTACATCAAATTATATGCTATTATCAAAATAATGGTATCAAAAGAAAGCTCTTCTTATGACGATAAAAACAATATATAGTTTGTGTGGGTACACTAAATGAGACAGAAATAAATGATAGCAAAACACAAACACCTCAGAAATGTTAAAACAGCCCATGTCACCAAGCGTCGGACAAGCCAAAAAAGTCATGTCACTAAGGGGTTAATATGTCTATGTCTATTTTTCCAGAAATTCAGTCTTCAAGAAACACCACATTAGGTTGTATATACATTTTTACACCAATGCATGCAGTTTAATTAAAATAACTTATTTAATGATCACAACATTTGGAATTTTAACCACAGAGTATTACACTATAAATGTTAATTGAAGATTCACAGCATGTAGAACCAGAAAAGAACTGGAAAAAACAAATAGTGCTCTCTGATGGACAATACAATCAGGCAGGACTTGCACTTGAAAGCCCAGGGAGGGAAAAACACGTTTGACATATCCCACGTTTTGCCTTTGATAATGCTTTCACACGTGAATGAGAGACTTCTGTACTGCCGATATTTCTCTTTCATAGTCCTAGTGTTTGGCAGCATGGATAACTTCAGGAGGACTCATAGGCTTTTTAGCTCATTGCTACAAGGCATGGAAGCTCCTGCGATGACTGCCTTCCTTTGTAATGTTACACTCTTTGTGAGAGATGACAAAAATCTTATTCCTACATAACCACAATTCTTTACTATAAAATACACAAATCACACTTCATTTGGGTTTTCACTGATTTTATTTTTATTATTTTTAGATTTTTTTAATAATTATTGTACTCTTTTGATTGATTTTTCATTTTTTATTTGTTTTACCTATAGAATTAAGTGGACCGAGAGGCAAGATTAATGCAATATAAACACTTTTAGGACAAAAGTATTAACACATTAGAAGAACAAGAACAAATGCAGAACATTGAGAGTACATGGCACATCTGCAAACAATGCACAGTGAATTGGTGTCTGTTAACAGCTGTAACGTCCGTAGTTTTGTGATTGATATCTGTGGATAATCCTAAATATAATTCTGGATTTCATGAGAGATTAGTAATTTTGCTGGGTAAATGATAGTAAAGGTCATTTTCTTTTGAATTTTTTTTTTACAAAGAGGGACAAACTGCTGCCACATAACAGTTACCTGAGCAGCTTAATCGTGAAATAACAAATGTTTGTGACCTTCATTGTTTGGGAATATAAAGGGGGTTTGGTGAGGATAAGGAGCATGGTACAGTAGATGAAGACAAACATGGCAGACATGGGAGGAGAAAGAAGCAGGCATGGGGGAAAAAGAATGTGAAGCAGAAAGGAGAAGAAAGAAACCGAAGGCTCCTAAAAAAAATTTTTTTTATATTTACACATTTTTTGTTTTTAGCTTTTATCTTGTGTAAATGTTTATTCTATATATTGAGGTTTAACGTCTGGACAAGCTAGTTTTTAAAGCAAAAACAAAAACACTTTGAAACACTTCTGTCTAAAAAGTAGCTAATGTTGGATTATAGCCAGCCAGGTTAGAAACATTGTGCTGGCACTAGGAATTTGGAAAGAATCGAGTAGCTTTCACAACAGAAGAAAGTAGTTAGGACTTCATCAGGCTCAGCAATAAACAAGAACTTGGCAGTTGACCATTATAGCCCTTTCAGATGTAATCAGCAAGGCCTGTGTGTGCCAGAACATTTTAGTTACAAATAGGTGACATTTATTCTGACTCTGGCACAATTCATTAGAGTGCTGGTAACCTAAGTCACAAACACAGTAAAGCCAAAGATTATTATTTGGGGAAATTGTACAGAAAGCAATAGGTTACCTTTCTGTAATAGTTTCTCAACAGTAAAGTATTCAGAGATTTAGGTTATACATTGCTGTTGTCAGCCAACAACAACTTGGCTAAGTTCATACTGCTCCATTCACAGGCATACATAAATCAATATGGTATTTTAGAAATCAGCAAGCTGGAAAACAAAAGTTTAACCTTTTAAGTGTCATAAAACTGGGGAATACATTTTTCTGTTTTATATGTTAATCCAGTCTCATGTGTTGTATTAAAGGGTGCCTGCCCATCTCCCTGATACTGATTTCAGCAGTGATTAATTTCATTGTGATACAATGAGGCAATAGGAGAGATATAACTCCATCATATTAATTTCCTTTATCCTGTGTCAGTGTATGGTGTGGAGGGCACAGGGTAAAGAGATCTGTGCTGTCCGAGACACAGATCTCCAGCTCCCTATCCACCAATGAAATATGGGATTGCAGTGCTCCTAACTAAACTAATCAAATTTTTACAAAATAAATAATTAAGTGATTAAAGGGGGGGACGGACGGATTAAAAATAAGGGAAGGGCTTTGGAACACAGGGGGGTCTATTCTCTAAAAGGTGAGTGGCAGGTGAGTTGATGTTTAAGTGTAAACCTGTGATGTTTAAGTTTAAACATTTAATCTCACCAATTTAGCTTTGCATTGTGCAGGGGGAAACTCACCAGGTTATTATCTCCACAATGTATAGCTACAACTTACCTGTAACTCGCAATTTAGTGAATTGACCCCAGGGCTAGTGATGTCGCGAACATAAAATTTCCCGTTCGCGAACGGCGAACTCGAATTTCCGGAAATGTTCGCGAACGGGCGAACCCCGCGAACCGCCATAGATTTTAATGGGCAGGCGAATTTAAAAACCCACAGGGACTCTTTCTGGCCACAATAGTGATGGAAAAGTTGTTTCAAGGGGACTAACACCTGGACTGTGCCATGCCAGAGGGGGATCCATGGCAAAATGTGTAATGAATCTAATAGTAGTACTATTGGCTTTCACTACACGGAGAGCGAGTCTCCATTCATAAATTTATGAATGGAGACTCTGTCTCCGTGTAGTGAAAGCCAATAGTACTACGATTACATGCATTACAAATGCCGACAGCCTATAAACCGAACGTTCGGTTTATAGGCTGTCGGCTTATGGAATACATGTAATCCTATTGCTATTCTATAAACCGAACGTTCGGTTTACAGAATAGCAATAGGATTACATGTATTCCATAAGCCGACAGCCTATAAACCGAAGGTCGTTCGGTTTATAGACTTTCGGCATTTGTAATAGTACTATTGGCTTTCACTACACGGAGACAGAGTCTCCATTCATAAATTTATGAATGGAGACTCTGTCTCCGTGTAGTGAAAGCTAATAGTACTATTACAAATGCCGAAAGTCTATAAACCGAACGTTCGGTTTATAGACTTTCGGCTTATGGAATACATGTAATCCTATTGCTATTCTATAAACCGAACGTTCGGTTTATAGAATAGCAATAGGATTACATTTATTCCATAAGCCGAAAGTCTATAAACCGAACGTTCGGTTTATAGACCTTCAATACAATATCGGTTTATAGACTTTCGGCTTATAGAAAACGAACAGTAGTAGTGCCTTTCTATGAATGAACCCATTCATAATTCTTATGAATGGGTTCATAGAAAGGCACTACTACTACATGTAATTCATGTAATTCTATGTATTCTAGAATTCGTTCATTCGTCCATTCGTAGTACTATTGCATTCTATAAGCCAAAATAGAGTCGGTTTATAGAATACAATAGCATTACACATACATAGTACATTCCATAAACCGACATAATGAACGACTTTCGGTTTATGGAATGCATGTAAGTCTATTGGCATTCTATAAACCGAAGGTTCGGTTTATAGTATAGCAATAGGATTACATGTATTACATAAGCCGACAGCCTATAAACCGAACGTTCGGTTTATAGGCTATCGGCATTTCACTACACGGAGACAAAGTCTCCATTCATAAATTTATGAATGGAGACTCTGTCTCCGTGTAGTGAAATGCCGACAGCCTATAAACCGAACGTTCGGTTTATAGGCTGTCGGTTTATGTAATACATTTAATCCTATTGCTGTTCAATAAACTGAACGTTCGGTTTATAGACTTTCGGCTTATAGAAAACATGTAGTACTATTGCCATTCTATGAACCGAACGAGAGCCCCATTCATAAGAATGTCTTATGAATGGGGCTCTCGTTCGGTTTATAGAAAGCCAATAGTAGTACACGTATTCTATAAGCCGAAAGTCTATAAACCGAACGACCTTCGGTTTATAGACTTTCAGCTTATGGAATACGTGTAATACTATTGCCTTTCTATAAACCGAACGAGAGCCCCATTCATAAGAATTTCTTATGAATGGCGACTCTAGTTCGGTTTATAGAAAGCCAATAGCATTACTTGTATTCCATAAGCCGAAAGTCTATAAACTGAACGAAGTTTGGTTTATAGTCTTTCGGTTTATGGAATGTGTAGGTCAATTGATTAGTACGAATGAATAAAACGAAATGAAAATAGTGAACGAATTTCGTCTGAAACGAATGCAGTAATGAACGAAATTCGTTTTAGACGAAATAAATAAAAATTGTGTCCAAATGGAAGAAAACGAAACGAAAATGTTAGTTTTGCACATGTCTAGTAGCAACCTGTTAAAGCCATATTGCCATATTTGTAAAGACTGAGTATCCCTTATCTGCAAATCCCTTAGCTACAATGATCCATTATCCGAAGAAAAATTCTGCTTTCACCACAAGTTGCAAATTACACAGGCACATGTCATAATTCAAATTCACAACAGTTTATTCAGCATCTCGACCCCTTAAGCTGCAAAATAGCTTTTCCATGCATGTCAACATTCCCCTAGGAACACCCACAAAAGGTAATACAATGGATGTCTGCCAACAGCAGGTTCCCAACAATGCCTCACATCACAGACACATCACAGAAAAGTGAGGTATTTGCTCTACATAGTATGTGCATTGAAACTTCTCTGTTTCATGAGTGTTTTGATATATCTTACTGGTGAAAATTATATGTTATCCAAGATTACCCATTATCCAAAATACATTTGGTCCCTAGCTTTTCAGAAAACGGATAGTTAACCTGTATATGAAAGTAGTTTAGTGTGAGTTAATTAAGAGAGTGACTGTGTTAGGCAGTTCCTAGTTGTGATGTCGATTCCTGATTAAATGTAACCATGTAGTATAATATCAGCCTCTCCCATGAGTAGCAATCCCTCATGACCCAGAAGAAACCTACAGGCAAAACAATCGTCAGTTGATCTGCATGTCAATTTAGTCCTGTGGGAGGAATTGCTACTTATGGTGTGGTCATGCTCAGCCCTCGTAGTTTGGCAGGAGGAGCCTATTAAAAGGAAGGCAGAAGAGTCTGTCTCTTCACCTTCACCTGCTGCCTGCGGGTAGCAGGTTGTCTGGCTGTTTGCTTTCACAATATCCTTGGTCGCTATTAGCGAGCCATCAGTGTGGTGAGCCATAACGATAAGACTGCATATTTACCCCTGGCAGATGGTCAGAACTTGAAATCAACCAATGCTGTTGATTGAAACCCAGTTAATAAACATGGCCTTAGTGGCTAAAATTGAAGAGTTCCTGGTATCTTTTCTAATTTGTATCACACGGGGGAAATCAGGCCATCTGAGAAACCCTCTGTCACTTATAACCCACTACCCTGAGTGACTGGGCAAAGCCAGGAAAGCCGCGGGACCTCTAAGGATAGAAGCAGGCCAACGTCACTGAAATACCTATTTACATACATTTAAATATACATAAACAAACTTTTTGTGAAGCACATTTAAATTAATTCTGTTTTCCCTTTCTTTTGAAGGAATCGATTTCCGATGTTATAATTTTTTTCCTCATCACATTTATTAGTTTGATTATGCATGCAGTAATTTTATATACAGTAAGAGCAATATAATATAGAATTCTGAATTAACAATATAAATTAGTATACACAGCAATTTTAATAATATTAGCATATGTGAAATTGAGCAGGCTTTGTCACCCACCTTAATAGTCCTCCTTGTCCGGCGCCATTGTGGATCAGGAGGACACTGTCCCGTCGGCTGAGGCTCCATGTCAGAGCAACAGCATCTCCCTGTGCTGAGACGTGCAATCACCCACGAGTTCAGTGGGATGCGCGCTCAGTGACGTCTAACAGTATCTTAGAATGTATGTGTCTGCTGATCAATCTGACTGGTCTGACTTGTTGTACTTAGCCGAATGGTCCTACAACAGCTCATACCATGAATCTCTCTGGATGTCTCCATTCAAAGCCATTCATGGATATGAACCTACTTTGTGGCCTCAGGTTCACATTCTCACGGAGGTTCCTGCCGCTGAGAAACAATTTTATCTATACAGGAACACTAGTCACGCCTGGCCAACATTTTAAATCAAGCCAAAAGTAAACAGAAAAAAGCCGCAGATAAATAGGTCTGTGGGTCCTGTCCTTCACCTGGTACTTTGGTCTGGCTGTCTACTAAACATCTACATCTGGCTGCCAAAACCTTGGGACCCAAATATATAGGACCCTATAAGATTCAATCATGACTGGATAATGTTTATTTTTCTTCATGTCTTCCCAAATCATTACGCATCAACAACTCTTTCCAAATGTCTTTATTGAAATCTGCAATTTCTAACAAATACACTCAAGTGCTCAGAGTTCCATCTCCTTGTCCCAAGATGAAGAAGAATACAAAGTCCAGTCTATCTTAGATTCCCAATTCCAGCAAAGCTCCTTGCAGTATTTCATTAGATGGAAGGGTCATGGTCCTGAGGAGAATTCTTGGTTACCAGCAGTGGATGTTCATGCTCCTGCAAAACTCTGATCTTTTCATTCTAAATTTCCGCTCAAACCGGTCCTTGGTAGCCAGTATGTCTCCCATTATTGGGGTAGTGTCACCCACCTTAATAGTCCGCTGGACAAGGAGGACCTCGTCCTGTCGGCTGGGGCTCTGTGTGAGAGCCCCAGCATCTCCCCATGCTGAGACACGCAGTCGCCCACGAGTTCAGCAGGATGCGAGCTCAGTGATGTCACACGCCCGTTCGCTAATGTGCAAATGGGTGATTGATGAATATTCATGAGCCCAGTTAAAGGGCTATTTATCAAATTAACCCCTCCTTTGCCAAATTGACCAGAGGTGTGTCCTGGTCGTTAAGGAGTATTTAAAAATTCATTTTGCAGATTACGTTTGCCTGTGATAGTGCCTTGTGTATTTTGATATTCTGATTTCTGTCCCAGTTCATTCCTGACTACCTGTATCTCTCTGATCCATTTGTTCTTGGGCTCCTGTATTATTCCATGTATGACCCTGCTGTTCCTGACCATTCTATGTTTGCTTCATGCCTCGATTCTGCTTGTGACTTGGTTATCCATATCTCTACATTCCATGACCCAGCCTGTTTTGTGACTCTCCATTTGCTTGTTGTCCTGTGCCATCCTAATTGGGATCCCCTTGCTAGGTACCCAGTAGTAAGTGTTTTAGTAAAGTCCTTGGTGACATACCACCGGCGGCTCAACCAAGGGTGTGTTGTCATTTAGGTGAAAACCAATACTTCCTACCGTTGGTACTTAGTGAGTGTTCGCATAAATGCACCTGCACTGGTGGTTAGTCTCTCCAGCAAGAAAGTTACAGGTTTAGTATACGCATCTGTCAAGAAAATCAGCTTGAAGCTTATTTATGTCAATAATCACAAAAATGACCGATAACTAACATATTTATAAATTACATCTAATACAAAAACTATTTGTTTATAAATATGCAGGAAAATAAGTGCTTAGTGACCTTTTAAAGTGCTAGCTATACAACAGTCATAGATAATAAGAGATTATCAATTACCTCCCATCTCTCAATCAAGATCTATCGAAAGCATTAAAAATTGGTATTCACAAAAAATATTTTGAATTTACAGATCAAATTTGACTTCGGAGAAAAAATCAAATCTTCTCTACTGAAAATAATTGGATACACGATTATCAAAGTGTTTGTTTTTTTAAGCCAAACTTGACATTCAAACTCGGCTGCCGAGTTTGACTTAGAAGAAAAAATGCTAGTTTAATTTTGCCTTCCATAGGTTACAATAGTAGGCAAACTGATCAAACATATTTTTGAGAAAAAGTCAGACTAGTTTGAATTTGTCTCATACTGAAGTTGATCTCCGCTCCATACCTCCTCTTGACTCATCTTGATCTCGCAAACTTTTTAGTGAATATGATTTTGCGAGGTTGAGATGAGGCATCCGAAAGGAGTATGTTTGAGTTTGGAAGTCGAGATTAGTGTTAATCTGGGCCTCCAAACTCTGACTTTTTTATCTTCTTTGTTTAGACATTTTAGCTATAAATATGCCAATATGGCCATTAATATATAGCTAAAATGTCTAAATAAGTAAAATAAAAATGTCTACAAAATATTACAGATTTAAAATGTGAATTTTACTTTGAACTTCAGTAAATTATATAATAAACCGATAAACCGATAAAACAGTAAACAAAATCAGATAAAATAATATCACAGAGATTCAAAGGGGTCTATTAACTAAAGTCCGAGTTTAGCTGTCCATGTATCATTAACGTTGAACATACTCACCCCCCTCTCGGATGCCTCATCTGGACCTCGAAAAATCAGATAAATACACTCACTCATGTGACTTCTTAAAGTACTAAATTAAATTTATTTTCTGTTCCTATTACGGATTTTCACTAAAGTCCTCTGTGAGGACTGAAATGTCAAAATAAATCGAATTTCACATATTAAGTTCCGAGAGTGTGTGTATTTTTGGACATATATGTATGTTTTGGACATATATGAACATTTACACCACTTAATAATTTCAAAGGCAGAGTGCATGTTTGGTCATTTTTCCAAGAAAACAGCAATGTCTAACTAACAAACTGCACACCAGCTTTGTCACACAATGATAAGCTGATCTGTGTTCTTTTAAACTTTGTCTAGGCCTTAAGGGCTCCTCACTACTCTTGAAGCATGTGATTGCAATCCCATTTCACTTACAGAGTTATTTGCTTAAAGGACCAATTTATTTTCCCCCTCCTGAATAAAATCTATTGTTACATGTGCCATGTTAACTCCACATTTCATTTACAATTTTTACTTACCCAAATAGATTTGTCACAAGCTGTAATGAAACACGCTCAATTTCCTTCTTTCCCTATGCTCTCAATTCTTACTTGACACACAATAACTCTACCCAGCTCTCTTTCTTTCACTCATTGTTATACTTGTGTTTTCAGCCATTCTCAATTACAGTAAGGCCCAACTCTCATTGATCCCCAGGTCAGTTTCTCTCAGTTTACAGAAGCGGCAAGCACACAGTATACTCTAAGAGAAAGCATGACCGATCACACATGTAACCGTATAGTCCTACAGTAAATACCGTATTTATCGGCGTATAACACGCGCCGGCGTATAACACGCACCTAATTTTAAGAAGGAAATTTCAGGAAAAAAAACTTAAGAACTTAAATTAAGAACTTTGAAGCCCAATATGCCATTTTAATATGCCAGGATATTGCCCCCAATATGCCATTTAATATGCAGTATATTGCCCCCAATATGCCATTTAATATGCAGGATATTGCCCCTAATATGCCATTTTAATATGCCAGATATTGCCCCCAATATGCCATTTAATATGCAGGATATTGCCCCCAATATGCCATTTAATATGCAGGATATTGCCCCCAATATGCCATTTAATGTGCAGGATATTGCCCCCAATATGCCATTTTAATATGCCAGATATTGCCCCAATATGCCATTTAATATGCAGGATATTGCCCCCAATATGCCATTTATTATGCCAGGATATTGCCCCCAATATGCCATTTAATATGCCAGGATATTGCCCCTTAGTATGCTCGTTATGCCACCCTCCTCCCCCCCCTTCCCCAGACCCCAGTACTTACCTCTTTGCTGCTCTGTCCCCCGGTGCTCTGAAGCTGCGTGGCTGTGAGGGAAGCATTGTGAGCTTCCCTTCAGCCGCGCGGTCAATAAAGTTTGTTTTAAAAAAAAAACAGACTTTATTGACCGCGCGGCTGGAGGGAAGCTCACAACGCTTCCCTCACAGCCACGCAGCTTCAGAGCACCGGGGGACAGAGCAGGAACGAGGTAAGTTTTAGATTTTTTTTTTTTTTCGGCGTATAACACGCACACACCATTTTCTCTCTATTTTCAGGGAGAAAAAGTGCGTGTTATATGCCGATAAATACGGTAAGTGCACAAGCCAGAATTGGAATAAAATGGAAATACTTTTAAAATGAGCCCCAGTTAATAAACTGCAACTCTATTGACATGAATTCTCCAGAAAGAAGAAGAATGCATTGACTTGTGGGTAATATGATCTCATTCTAGATTATTATAGGGAACGTACTTGCACATATGCATCTTTTTAATGCAACATCTTTATTATATAAACTATTCATATTCATTTTATTCACATCCATGGTAGCTTGCAATATATTATTTACAAATGTATTGTGCTGTCACAGTGGCATTCTGAAACATAGCAATAAATCGGAATAGAGTTAACTCATTCATAGCCCCTAGATACTTTCCAAGTCTTATCATACAGTATACTTCATGAGAAAGGCACATTCAATTGGTTTGCAGTATATTATTGATCTTACATCAAAATCTAAAAATGTTCTTCATAGTACTCAAACAATACATTTAATTATTTGCTTTGTAAGGTCCAGGAAAAGCCTCATGTAATAGACAAACTCAAACATGTAATTATAATCTGTTCAAATTAAAGGGGTATATTCACTAAACATGAACTGACATATGAATTGCAGGTGAATTGCAAATATCAGACATTAATAGCTGAGTTATAAAGATAGACAAGTTGCCTGATTTGTGCAGGTCAATTGAAGAAAAGTTTGCATAAACCCGAAAGATCTGGCATCACAGGAACTTGATCAACAGTTGTTTTCTAATTGAAATCACATTTGCAGGGGTATAGATGTAGCTTAAGTCATATCAGTATGGAAAGTATGGGAATGGTTCAGTTAAGGAAAACTGACACAATTAGAATTGCTAATGGGAAGATAAAAGTGAAGACAGAAAATAGAGATCAAGAGGTGAATGCACCAATCACCTGGTGTGCCTATAAATGTGTTATTCAAAACCACCTCATAAAGGCAGATGCGCACAGGAGAAAAAGAGGAGGCGCCTCACACTGTCTGAGTTCTATATTAAGCTGGATCAGTTGAGATCTAAAAATAAAATGGATCCAACTCGACTAACAGCAAACAAAATAAATCAAGTGGAGAAAAGCAAAAACGATCTACTACTAGAAAGAGCAAATAAAGCCCTTGAGTACGTTAAAAGGAAATGGTACAACCAGGGTAATAAAGAGAATAAATGGATGACCGGTAGGTTAAAAGGAGATAACATCAAAAGAGCTATTACTAGAATAAAAGATAGTCAGGATTGGGTTATGATCCCAGATAAGATAGGTGCAGTTTTTAAAACTTTCTATAAAAGCTTATATAATCTACCAATGAACAATCCACCTGGTTACGCTGGGGAATACCTAGCAGGATTGGAGATCCCCAGAGTAAAGGAGGAACAACTGGTAGATCTTGATAAACCCTTCACAGAGAGAGAACTACAGAGGGCTATTGATGGGCTAAAAGTAGGTAAGGCCCCTGGCCCAGATCGGTTCAGCAGTACATTTTTTAAAGCAATGTCAGGGAATATTAAGGGGGATCTAATGAAGGTTTACAATACCTTGGGGAATGAAAATAGCATACCAGCAGAAATGCTCCACGTCCACATTATCCCAATCCTGAAACAAGGTAAGAACCCCACATTGGTGGGCAATTATCGCCCCCTGTTCTTCTTCTCTTCTAGCGGGCACCCACGTGACATCCACGGACGCATCGTCATCATCAACCGCTTCACTTGTATCTGACAACTCAGCAAAGGAAGCAACAGCGGGTACAACATCATCATCATCATCACACCGTACGTCCATGTGTGTAATGCTGCCTGAATGAGACATATCCCTGTTATCTACATCCTCTGGCAATAATGGTTGCGCATCCCTCATTTCTTCCAACTGATGTGTAAATAACTCCTCTGACAGATCAAGTGAAGCGGCTGTGGTGCTAGTGTTGGTGGTGGCGGCAGGCGGGCGAGTGGTTACTTGAGAGGAGCCCGAAGCTAAGCTGGAGGAGGATGGTGCGTCAAGGTTCCGAGCGGAAGCTGTAGAAGATTGGGTGTCCTGTGTTAGCCAGTCAACTATGTCCTCAGAACTTTTCGAGTTCAGGGTACGTGGCCTCTGAACACTGGGCATTATTCTAGGGCCAAAGGGAATCACAGCACCACGACCACGACGGCCTGCCTCTGCCTGTCATTTTTTTTTTTTGATTAGTGGTACTATACGTGCAAGCTACTGTGACAACAGATATGAGTGGCACTGTGCACTGGGAGAAGTTGGCAGAGTAGACGCTGTAGGCCTGACACACACGCTTGCAGACAACTAACTGCTATTCAATCTATTACAGTCAAAATTGTATTTTTTTGTTAAATGTACACTACTGTTACACCAGATATGAGTTGCACTGGTGTGACACTGTGCCCTAGCAGGCCCTGAAACGCACACGTGTGAAGGAAACTGACTGCTATTATTTCACAGTCAAATTTCTAGTTTTTTTTAAATGTACACTACTGTTACACCAGATATGAGTTGCACTGGTGTGACACTGTGCCCTGGCAGGCCCTGAAACGCACACGTGTGAAGGAAACTGACTGCTATTATTTCACAGTCAAAAAAGTGTTTTTTTTTTTTAAATGTACACTACTGTTACACCAGATATGAGTTGCACTGGTGTGACACTGTGCCCTGGCAGGCCCTGAAACGCACACGCGTGACGGAAACTGACTGCTATTATTTCACAGTCAAAAAAGTGTTGTTTTTTTTAAATGAAAGCTATTGTGACACCAGATATGAGTGTCTGGGACTGGGCAAGTGGGCACAGTATACACTGTGAGCCTGACACACACGCTGGCAGGCAGGAGACTGCAATTAGATTACACAGGAAAAAAAAAATCCGAATGAATCTAAAATGGATGCTGTCCAGGAGGTGAGAGGGTCTGAGAGGGAGGGTCTGCTGCTGATTGGCTGGAATGTGTCTGCTGACTGTGAGGTACAGGGTCAAAGTTTACTCAATGATATCGAATAGGGGGCGGACAGAACATCGCAATTGTTCGCCCGCCGCTGCGAACGCGAACACGCGTTGTTCGCCTGGAACTATTCGCCGGCGAACTATTCGGGACATCTCTAGTACTGTTGCATTTATACAGGTTTTCACTGTGTAACATAGTAACCAAAGATCAATCCTTTGTGGGACATAATTAAGCAGCACAGGTTCTTCGAACACAGCCACGTTCGGCATACAAACTGGGTTCCTCAAGATTCAAGATTTGACTCTATGAATAGCTGAAATCTGTTGAAAATTACGAGGAAGGGGATGAATGGAACAATGCTTTCAGATCAAGAAATGACAACAATAAATATCTGATTATTTGAATTATTCAGTGGCCTTTGACTCCTTCCAACATTTGTCAAAAGAAATTTCAGAGATCTTTTTCAATTTGAATATGTAGTGATTTATATTAGATAAACTTACCAATTATGAACCAATATCTAAAGCCAGTGAAAATAGTACTTTCCCACACTAATGCTCATAGCTTACATTCCAAGTTTGACATATTTTAAACATATGCTTATTTGTGTTGTGTAGTACCAATGTATTATGTTTCAGGGGGGTTAATTTTAGTATTATGGTGCGGGGGTAACTTTTAGGGGAGTTCATTTATTAGGGGGGTTCATTTATTGGGGGGTGTACATTTGTAAGTGCTGACAGTTCAGCGCTGAACTGTCAGCACTTACATAGCCGTGTTGAAGCTGACAGTTCAGTATTCAAACTGACGCGCTATACTGTCAGAGGGGAAGCAGACGTGAAGAAGTGTTCTAGACCCTGTCTCCTCATCTTGAGGCAGTAAATATGGTATTACAAATACCATTGACCTCATTCAAAGATGTAGGTTACATCGTAATGTTAAACATGTTGTGTGTTTTTTTTCAACTTTGTTGAAGGACAACATTCTACAACATTATTTTTTATTCATTTACCAGAAAGACTTTCGTATTCTTTGTCAATGGATTTCATATTGGATCTTTCATATTCTAAAAGTACCATATTATTTGTTGTCTTGCATTGTATCAAAAAGACAAGTACTTTTTTTAATCATCAGTTACAGAATAACAAAATCTATCTGTAAAACAATTCAAATGTATCTGCACTAGGTATCTTAGTCATTTAATTACAAAAACAATGCCAAATTGAAATAATGAAAAGAAAAAGAAGTAGCAGAGAGACGAAAAAAAAAAAAATCTGAAATATGCTTATTATTAAAAACTCAAGTATTTTATCTAGTAGTGTATCATTTCTATAATATATTGGGGTAGATGCAATGCCAAATATTAAGGCCAAAAAAAGTTTAAATACTGCACATTATTCCTGAAGGAATAACAAGTCATTTAACTGAAACGAGGACCACAGAAATAGCATACGTTCAAGCAAGAAATAATGGTGTTTAGCATAAAATGCAATTAATTCCAATTCCCTGTTAAAATAATTTTCGGTGCCTGGGGGGTGTTACAGCCTCCTGCTGGCAACATGAAAAAAATAGTGGTCACCCCTACTGAACACTGGCCAGAACCATACAGCCAATCACACTTTATTTGCAGCATGCTCATACCTGTTTGCCTTGACATGGTTGTTGAGCTTAATTAATGCTTTGCCCAATTCATATAACCAAAACCTCTCATTTATATTATGTTTATATATTTGTTTACGTTCTCTCCGAAAGTCATGTCCTCTTCCTGGTGGTGAGCGAAGATGACACTCGGCATGGGTTGCTGATTTTAGGACATCCACATGGTCCCGTAGTGCTGTTGCACAAATGTGCGCACCTGGTTTCACTTAGGGATTGTAGTAACATCCAGAGTCCACACATGAGCGTTAAATCCAACAACAGTGTAGAGTTTCCATGACATCCCAGAAGTGGAGGTGTCCTATTGCTCTGCCCCCTCATCATAGGCACACCCCTTTCAGTCCTATATATAGCCTCAAGACCTTTCAGCTGGTGCTCAGTTATACTGAACCCTCGGTTAGGTTACCACTAACTGTGTGCTCCTAACCAAATTGCAAACATTGTTTCTCAAGTTTGTGATCCTGATATTTTTCCAGTATCCCATTCATTTGATTAGATTATTACTTTCATCAGCCTCATTGCTCTCTCTCTCTCCCAGATTTAAGTTTTCCTGTGATCCTTCAATTGTTTTCACTGCTCCAGTCTCCGGATCTACTCTCCATCACTTCTAAGTCGACATGCTGTTAACCATTACTGGCACCCCTGTTCCATCTCAGGGTTGCCTAGATATTGGGACCTCCACAAGGGTGTATCCCATCTCCTGCAGGTGGGTTCCAGACCTCAAGTATATACAGGTCAATGATTGTCCTGTTCATGACATTTGGTAAGCTTCATTTTATACATTTATATTATTTGAGCCTTTGACTAGCTCAGCACACCAATATTTTTATTTTCCCTATGGGCCAGAACCATGCCTTTGGTAAGTAAACAAATAATTATAAAGGGCCCTGGAGCCTCAGGCCAGCATATGCCTGCAGTCTCAACATTGGTCCGATGCTTCAGGGCTAAATTGTACTAGCCTCAGCGGTACCAAGTACCACTGGAACATTATTTTATAATGAAGCTACACCATATTTAGGCATTGGGTGATCTTACTAATATTCTTCAAACTGTCGAACCATGGCTCTTGTTCAACATTCATGTTCAGATCTTTCTGCCACGTAGTTAGGGCTGCTATTTTAGGTGGACGATCTAATAGAAGATCATATATTTTCCTAAGTGATTTTTTTTTCTATCCTATTATTAAACATCTCCATGATCTTCCATTGTACAGTATCCTGCATATTAGAAAAACCCTGGGTTTTTATACAATATCTTATCCTAACAGCATTATAGGCTTCTTTACTCGTTAAGCTGAAATCAATGACGAGCCGCTAAAAAAGCTTCACTCTATCTCCAATCAATAAATCTGCTATTTTTTAATCTCTATATTGTTTCCATTCTCTTAATCTTAGATTTGGGATGTTACTTTACAAAACTTCAAGCAGAGCGCTCTTGACAATACTGTCCTTAAATCCAATCCTTTTTTTTTTTTTTAACTGTAGTCAGAATTCCAAGCAGCTCTTTGTGGTTGTTGGCCAGTCAAAATTCTTTAATGCTTCTACTCTGTCTTGATGGAGCCACAATGCACATGTCAGATTATTAATCCCAATTATTGTCTACTCATCCGTCTCTTGATGATTATGTAGTCCCAAATATTTAGTAAGTTGGACCATACTGAATGCAAATACATTTGTGAAGGCCTCACATCTTGTGGTAACTAACATAAATTAATACGATTCCCTCCTGCGAGAAAAGCCTGCTACATATATATCCAAGCCATACTGTTGGCTTGTTTAATCCATTCAGGTAGTGTGACTAATACAGAGGCAAATACTAAGTCTTTAGATTTGGCACACCTATACCTCCCACTTAGTTTTGCCACCTTTTCTTCTAACGACCAGCCATACTATTTCCTTCATAGACTTAACATTGCTCTCAAGCCACATTTTTACTGGCCATCAAGTAAAATACCGACTGGGTGACAACCCAATTCCCATAAAGGGTTTTGATGACAAAACCATTTGTTTAATTCTGGATTTTCACCATAGAAATCTATTAACAACATTTTCCATTTGTTTAAAATACAAAGATGATGTATTTAATGGTAGCATCTGAAATATAAAGACAATCTGTGGAACAATGTTCATCTTTAGTGATGATACATTTAAAATTTGCCCATTTCTCATTTCTTCTTTATTTATAATTGAAAACAGGATCAGTATGTTCAGTTCAGTCAAATTAGAATTAGAAAGGTAAAGGTTAATACCCAAACATTTAATAAAGTTATGTTTCCATAGAAGTGGGCTACGTCGCTGTAACTCATTAGCTGTTTTCTCATCTAAACTAAAATGTAAAGCTTCTGATTTGTCGGTGTTAACTATAAAGTGGGAAAGAAAACAAAATACCTCCAGCTACCTGAGCAAAGCTAGAACTGAAACGTTCAAGTCAGTGAAGAAAATAATAAAGCATCTGCAAACATAGTCATTTTATACTACTGCATCCCCATCTCCATAGCCCTTTTGTGATGCTATGACGTTCCATGCTGTCCTGTTTTTAGTGTACCTAAAAGACGCTAGGATGGCATAGAACATCTCTGCTCCCCAGGGACTTGCAGCGGGATCCTACCTGTCAGATGAGTCCACTTTTACTTATTTGCGCTGTGCACAAACTTCCGGGTTTGGGCACGCCTCCGTGATGTCACGAGGTGTCACAATCTTTTGGCAGAGACCCACGGAGTCTATTACGACCCTGATCGGATCTCTGTCATAGTGTTTCTGGCTACCTATCACCTTGTGATTGGTGTCCAGGAACAAAACATGACATTTTGGTGCTTGCGTTGTCTGGGACGCAGGCACCATGAGTCATGAAGGGGCTAAATCATTTAAAAAAAAAAAAAAAAGTGTTGGTCAAAGAGGTCACCCTTGGCATGTACCATTAGCAACAGACACCTGTTTTCTGCATCAGCAGCTAAAAAGCATGGTGTTGAAAACAAGCAAATGTGGAAGCTGGGATTGAAAGTATCTGACACAGTCAGTCAATCAGAGCATGCATTTCATTATTGCTCCCTCCCTGTTGGAGACAGATGCTTCAACAGGGACCTCTCAGAATTTTTTCTTTTTTTATTTAGGACAGTCATATTTTTCTAAATAGTAAACGTGGACTAATTTTTTTTGTGGCCCAGCTTCCAGCTCAATTTTTAAAAGGAGAGTCAGGACTATCTGCCGTGACCGTACATATATGTAAAAGGGGGCTCCCAGCCTTGTTTTTATGGGGAGTCTGGGCTACTTGCGCAGGCCCCCCATTTATTTATTTTGTAATTTTTTTTTTTCATTTTGTGAATAATTCGGCAATATCCATAGTAGCCGAATTTCTACTGAAATTAGCCTCTATTATCCTATAGAAGTCTATGGGGATAATAGAGGCTATTTTCAGTTTGGTGGATCTTAGTGTGCCTTTGCTTTCAAAAGCATTCATCATATATTTGGCCATGATGCTCAAATTTGTACACTATTTGGTGTCACATCGGGTCTTATTATGTAGCTCTAAATTCAGCTTTCAATGTGGTCCAAATAAACCCCAAATATATCAGAACTTCCGGGATAAAAATAGACTGTATTGGCTCCTTAAGTAGTTAGTAGTTTTACAGATTTATTACCTTGTTCAAAATATTTCTATTTTGTATATGTTTTATGTAGAGAAAAACCTTGCTGCTTTCTGCTTCACGTGTAATTTAAGTTGTTCTCTCAAAGTTTTGAGTTTTATTAAAATATAAAATGTTATTAACTTCTCAAAAGTATTGCTTTCATATTGCATTTCAAGAGCTTGAGTTGTGCACAAATCAATAAAATGTTCCTTCAGCATTTCATCATCTAACATTTTCTCCGAAATGTAGGATATCATTTCATATAATATATTAATCAGCTATTTATTTTACTTGAATGAAAATTCTGTTCTTCTCTATCCAACACAACAACCTACTACTTCTAAAGGCACACTGGCAGCTGACTGATTACTTGAACGGGCACAAATAACTTTTTGTTGGAATTCCATCTCTCGTACCCCAACTTATGTTGCAAAATGTTTGGGAAATATAAGTTGGCTAACATAAGTTTCAAAGATCTTATAGAGCGTGTCACAAATACAAATCTTCCTTTTTTTATCTTAAATTACTTTTTTTCCAGTTTGAAGGGACTGATTTATGAAACGCTATACATACTCCACCTCATACAAAATATAAAATACTGAAGTGTGCTGAAAGACAAATCGGTTTTATTCAATCTTAGTTTCTTGAATAAAAAGCAACATGTGCTATCAACACACACAAAAATATATAATTTTGTATGAGTCTCAAACAGGGGATGTAATGTTTTCACAAAATGTACATGTTTGAGAAATTATCACAAACAGCCTGATGATAACCAGTAGCGATTTTCTAACTAATTATAATAACATTTTTTATGTTCTCCTTGGCATCATCAACAATTTCACAATTTTCTTATTTAATCTTCGTAAAGCTCACAAATATTATATGACCCAGCTGATGAGTCCATAATCCCTACTCATCATTATGCCTATAGATTAAAAGAGGTGGTCATCCACTAAAACCTGAAAACTCTGCCCAGGACACTGGAGACTGAATGCTGTGTTTTTACAGAAGCACCAGCCGTTTGAGAGACTCTCCCCTTTACATGGCACTTAATATTGGCATGGAGGGTTGCCAACCAGCCAGTATTTTACAGACAAGCCAGTAGAAAATTGGCTTAAGGCGTTTCCAGTCGAAAACGTTGGGAGGTATGAATTTCTGATAAATAAATCTAATTTTAATCTTAAACATAGTAGTATTGCAAGTCCTCACCATAATAGATATTCAGTTCTTTGACTGCAAACCTTCATATTTCATCACATAAATCAGTGAGAAGGTAATCATTCTATATACTTACAATGGTCTTCAAATCAGTATTTTAGATTTAAAGCCTTGAATGCAAGAATCGTCTTGTCTGAAAGAGGGTTTGTATTTATTAAGATAAATAAAATCTGAAATTTATCACTAACAAAAATAAATGGCCTAAACATTTTATATAGATTTGATTTCTTCAGTTACTTTCAGTATAACTGGTTTTATATGCATTTAGAGCTATGAGTTTCAAGTCTTCCAAACTGATCCTCCACTGCATCCAGAAAGAAATGATTGCACAAGGGGTTAACAGCAACATTAATTGTATGCGTTTTTATTTCATTTTCATGCCTTGCATTAAAATAATTAAATGAGAAAATGTCCTCCATATTATTTTTCAAAACACCATTCTCTTCTGCATTGTATTGTGAATTCATTCTGTGGCATTATCATAAAGTGATGCAATTAACTGATAGGTCATCAAGCTTGTGATGTGGAACTTCACATTGCACAGTGTATAATGAAGTTTATTAAACTGAAAAACCTTGGTAAACTGATCAGAGAATGGATTGGTAAATAAAGCAATGTGAGTTGTTTGGACTACTTAGCAGCATAGAATATGTAGGCAGATAAGAACCATTCGACCCATCTCGTCTGCCCACTCCTACTTACTAATCATTAAAATTGACATAGAAATTTGCATGAGTATTTTGTATTGTTAAGATTATAGCAACTGCCACCCCATTTTGTCCAGTTCTTGTATCACAAACAGAACGGGCTGTTAGGTTATAGGGTGCAGGGTGAAAATAATCAAATATAATGGACTTGGAATATAGCACCCTCACAATGTATTTAAGACATGCCCGTTACAATTTAACAAACCAACTTTATACACTATTAAAAAGAGATTCTATAGAAAGATATAAGAATAAAGAAATAAAGAAAAATAGAAAAATGGTTTATGTCTGCACTGACAATATTAATACAGGCTCGTTCTCAGGAAGTTATCTGCTTCATTATGACAGCTGCCAATTAGTCACTTCTTGTTGGTAAATACAAGAAACACCTTTACCAAGATAAACGTGACAATTATTTTATGTGATTTTCTCCCTACAAGGTTTCACTGTGCTTATTTTCCAAATGGATGTGCAGTGCTATGCATAGAACAACCAGAGAGAAAACACATCAGGTGTCTAACTACTTATAGCCAGAACAAACAAATAAAGGGCTAGCTCACCAGTGAAGATATTTTTAAATTAATAATTCTCTTTTTCCATACAAAATGTTAAAATGGTGTCCACTGCGGACTTTCTCAGTTTAGGATGAAATAGCGACTGATCACATCCTGATGCATTTCATGCATGTTTACACTTGATTGTACAATTACTGATCACATCCTAATATGTTACATACATATGCTTAAGTGTGAACATGCATTACAATGCATTCGGATGTGAACCGACTCTACTTAATCCTAAACTTGAAAGTCTGCTGTGGACACAATTTTAACCTTTGTATGGAATAAAGAGAATTTTTGATATAATCAAGATATTGTCAAAATATCGTCAAAATATCGTCAAAACATCGTCAAAATATCGTCAAAATATCATCACTTGTGAGCTGGTCCTTTATTTGTTTGTTCTGGATTTATCCAGATTTTAAATGAACTATTTGGCTTGAGCTCCCAGACTTACCTGGAATCCGAGAGGAGATTTAAACCTCCCACTGCCCGTTGATCCTCTGTGTTATGATCCTGTTTGATCAGGTCAGTCTCCTCTCTTTATGTTGGAAGGCAGGTAAAAAAAAAAAGTTGTACATAGCCGCCTAGACCTGCCCACTATGATACACAGGAGCCAGTAAGAGAGCAGGGGTGTGTTTCATGGCATCATCATTCAGGCTCTGGCCACAGTTATAAAGTGAGAGTTGCTGGAAGATTTTGGAGAAGGTTGCATCATGGGTAAAATTCTCAAAATGGATGCTGGAGACAGACACCTAACTTTATTTATACTTTTATATGTGATTAATTCAAACATAGAGAAAAAACACAGTGGTATATGTCTTATATATGTGTTTGTTTTAAATGCACAGGTAATCTAGTTTCATCTTCTGTAAGTGGTAGTGTCTCTTTAATAATAAACATATGGTTACATTACTAAAAAACATAAAAAGAGAGCTATAGAGAATCTGATTATTTGATTAAAACATTTAAATAATAAAAAAATGTTAAATATTTGTTTTATTTCCTTTTTTTTCTTTTTATATATTTTATTGACTTTTTTAGGGAATCAGAATATAAGAATAAAGTATAAAAATAAGGGGGAATGATACAATAATGTAGAGGTAAGTTATACATTATTTTAGAAGAAAATTGGGCAGACTGGATGGACCTAATTGTTCATATCTGCCGACACATTTTATGTTTCTAACATTTTCCATTACTTCCAAACAAGTGTAAAAATCATTAACAAAACAATGTGAACTTTTAGAGATTCATAAAAAAGAAGTAGCCTTGCCCCTTCTGTCACTTTTTAGATTAATTACCAATACTCTAAAATAACGCTATATGGATGATAATGTCTGCCGTGTAACCAATCTGAGATTGGATCCCAGATTTCTTAAAATGGCAGTCACACAAAGTTTTTCAAGCATAAAAGTTTTCTTAATTCTGTCACAAGCTTCTGTCTAGGATCAGTGTATGTCTCAACACTTGACTTGTTTCAAGGACATAATACTAATGCCATTTTTAAACTTTAAATCCATGCTTTTCATGCCAATAGAATTATAGTGGGGACTGTTCACTAAAAAGGTGAGTTACTAGTGAGTTGAGGCGAGATGAATATTTCATCACACCGATTTAGTGATACATTGTACAGGGACAAACCTGTTATGCATCGTAATACTGGCTTTAGTCACAATCGTAGTGCACTGAGAATCAAAATCAAATAGTGTGCACAGAGTTTGGATAGAGCACCAACAAAATATAGGAAAAGGTTTGTGTCAAAAAAGTTGCTGACACATGGTGGCAGAAGATGTGCATCAAAACTGGTGTTGAGGGATACAATGAGGCACTGCCGGAAGACGGTGGATGAACACTCTTATGCCTTGACGCACTTTATATATATATTACCACTACTGCAAGAGTGTGAGCACTTTACACACTGCAATTATTGTGACTTAGCAGACGTCACATACTTATGCTCATAGCTATATGTTTGAAATCCTACATCTCTGAAAGGATCCGTATATCCTTTTGCTTACTGTAGATTAGTTGATTTTTTTCATGAGATATTATAAAATACATACTTAGAACATTAAATCATCTTAACATTGTTGCCTTCTATTTTAAATACACCTATGATTTCCATGTGACTTTAACAGGCACCACACACGAACAACAAAAATAGTAGACTGCTACATGCTGTAATACATACCAACCAAAAACAAAACTACAATGCAATAATATTTATTTCATGACAGCCATTATAGTGCCATTATAGTGCTTTTGTGCCTTTGGCACATAGCTTCATACGTGTGCAACATATTACTAATGCTGGCTACATCCTTTTACTTTCCTTGTTCACTCCCCAATATTTTCCCTAACTCTGATAGTGTTCCCTATTTAAGGCAGCAACCAGTAGATAAGAACTAAGTATTTGTCCAAGGACCATCATAATTGATTGAAGAGAAGGGCACATTGTATAAATAATTCTGGAGCAGCAAGAGCCTGTACAGACAATTAGAATGTTTTTTACATGGGTCAGCAGCGATTCTTTTTGTATTTTGGTTTAAAATAGTGTGTTGTTTTTTTGGTCTTCACTAGGGATGTGTGATCTCTACAAGCACTGCCACAGATGTTACATTTATTTTCTGTGACATTAAGATGCTTTGTCTTTTTCTGTTATAGTTACAAGGTATTGCAACAGTGTATTTGTACATTATAGTTGCTGGCAGTAAAAATAATTGCCCTTTAGACCAGTGGTTCACATACCCCCCAAAAAACCACAACCTCTTTAAACTTGAGGGGAGGGGGGAGGGTCTTTTCGGACAGAATCAGCTTCTCTGATCAGCTTCTCTGTGCGCTTTCCAAGGAGCCCAGATCTGTTGATAGCTGTTGAACTGACCTAGTCTAATAAAGAACCCTCCTTCCATCTTGTTTTGAAATTCTATTTGATGTCTGATCTCTAACCAGTGTATTTTTCCTTTTCTTTTCCAGTTTCTGGCGATACAGATTTTTGTTGCCGTAGTTATCTGTATCATTAACCTTCTCTGATTGTTGTTCCCAGGCATCTGGATATTGAACAGGAAAGTTTCAGGTTTTAGCGTAATGTTAGTACCCATCAGGTCACTCAGCAGGACTTGGAGGTTATGTATTGTGGGTCTCAGACATGTACACTCCCACCAAATATGGATTAATGAGCCATTGGCTAGTTCGCATCTCCAGCACGTTGCAAAAACTTCTGGGTTGATCCTATGCAGTCTGGTGGGAACCAAATATCACCTCATCTTAATTTTTTGTTGTAATTCCACTAGGTTTATGCAATGGATTTTTTTTTCATCAGTTTTATTGTTTTTGTCCCATCCCCATGAGAGAAGGTGCTCCCAAGATCACGCTCCCAGCTAGTCCATGGGGTTGCCTTCTCACATGGCTGCGGACTCAACAGATAGTTGGAGACCCTTGAGACCACTTTTTTTTTTAGATGCTTTGATATCAAGTCGGTTATTAGCGTCTTCTCCAGGGTTATCCTTTTATGTAAATATTGTTTTACTAAGATTTCCCTTGATGGGAGGTTCCGACCAGACTGCAGAAGATCAAATGCAATCAGGAATCCCTGGGGGGCTATATCTGCTATAGTGGAGATATTATTATGTTTCCAGTTTGATAAGTTGATGTTCCCCATGTCAAATTCTAAAATTTCAATTGGGGTCTCCAGGGGTATTTGAGGTCTATTTAGAGCCATAATCTTGCCCAATTTTGCTATAGTTACACATAGATTTTTAATTATTGGGTAACTAAAGGAACATTTTTTACTCATAACCCTTTGACTCCAAAATAGATTGATAGGGTCCATTTGTCCCATGTCAAACCTTTCTATGTCCCTATTTCTGTAATTATTACTCACTGGAACCATCCACATGTATTCAATGCAATAACATCAATTCATTATTTTTATATAGTATAGAGTATCATAGTAAAAGAAAAAAGTGACAAAAAAAATAATTGCATTGTAATTTTCCAAAATGGCATTACATACCTGGAAAAAGGTCAACTGCTAGTCATTACAGCAGCTGGACAACATGGGATTTCAGCAATATCGCTATGTAAATATTATATGTATAACTAAAAGACATTAGCTTTAACCATGTAAAGGCCCAACCCATACATTGCTAATGTCTCCTATTAGTTTAACATATGTTCTTAGTGGTCTATGCTTAGCATAAAAGAACAGATCATTCCTGCTCAGCACTGTCGGAATCCCAACCCTCTGGATCTCCAGCACAAGGACATGAGCCCAGAGAAAGGGGGACTGATGGATTTTCCAGTGTGAAGTGGCCTCTCTGCCTCTGTGGACATCTTTTGGCAGTTATCAACTCCATATGTCTTTGAGTAAACAGCATTTGATTGCTGAGGGGTATGCAATGTATTTAATGTGTTTTAAGTTTGGATCTAAAATAGAAAGCATTCATTTTATTCATTAACAGATGTGAATGATAAGTTTATATGTGTATAACTATGTTAATGATCATATTTATGATAATGTGTATAAAAAGAAAATATAAAATATGTTTTTCAGAGTAACAGAGTAAAAGGAATTGGTACTCTCCAGTAGCATTGCTCAGTCATCACAAAAAAATGAATGGGTTTCAGTTAATAACTACATAAGAGTGAAACCATATAACACCTAGACATTTATGTGTAAATTAATTTAGATATGATTCTAAATGGACAGCTTAGGAATTGTATTTTAGTTTCCCCTATGGATCTAAATTTTTCAAAATAATTGCATTTTTTTTTTTTAAATACTCAATTATATCAGAAAAAAAGAAATATAGTGCAAGATAGTAACTTTTTTGTAGGATGACCTAAAGTAATAATTTAAAATTTGATTTAGCTGCTAGTTATAATTAATCTTTTTTTAAGCTCACATCTCATAACCTTACTGTCAAGTTTGAAGGACAGTTTATGGATTCAAATGAACAAAGACACAATTAGTATGCCTATTTAAACCCTAGAGCACTTCCTACAACAATAAAGAATACACATAGAGAGAGACCTACTTATCACACACACCTCATACCTAAAAATCATATATAGGAACTGGGTCACAAAACTAATTGGAACAGAAATTACATTTTTGAAAATGGTTAGTAGCATAAGTAGTAATAGTGATGTTTGCATATTCATAGTTGATTGCAATCACCTCCTCCCTCTAATAAGGTGTATTCTTACTTGAACAGTTCCATTTAGAATGTATTTTAACTTTATGTAGACTACCAAGGGATTCCTATCAGTGACATGCCTTAGTGATGGTCATACCTCTTAGCACTTGATTAATGTGATATTTCTCTAGGAATGCAATCAAGCATGTAGTTTGAATTCTTTTTGCTACCGCAGCACAATTGTTGGGCTGAAGGCTTTGAACATTTTTCTACAGTTCATTTCCTTCCAAATTACTTTTCTCGTCAGCAGCTGTCAGTGGTGTATTTTATTTCAGTAGTAATGCAATCCATATAATTACTAACATGACCCTATATATATATATATATAAAGTTGTATATGGAAATGATAATTTTAGTACTATTGCAGATTAGAACTTCTAATGTATGCTTCCTTATAACATCACAAGACATGAATCCCTTGCATTCAGACAGATGTTAAGGCAAAAATTACAGGTAGAAAAGACCTGGTGAAGTTTTAAATGGGTGAAATACACATATGGGATCACTAGTTCTCATTTTGGTGCTGCAAGCCACAGCATATTTTATCATTATACCCAAAATGCATAATTTTTGATTTGTCTAAATTGAATCTCATTTTCATTTATCTGCTCCATCACCCAATTTGTCCAAACTCTCTTCCATTGAAGATACATCTAGTTCAGATTTTATTACCTTTCTTAATTTCAATTGAGACTTGGTTTCCTATGCCTACTGGGATATTCCCGTAGGGATAATTTGAGTTGGAAAAAACATCTAAATGGTACAAGGTCCCATCAAAGCAATCTCTTACAATTAAAAAAGTCAATAGTGCATGTCCCAAAATTGACTCTTTCAAAAATTGTATATTCCCCATTGGTGGGCATAATGGGGGTTCAGAAAGGGCGGTTTGCCCTGTGATCCACTCATAAGAGGAGTGACAAAACCCAACCTCCCGATTTAGTGCTGCTTAACAGCATTTTTTTATTTTATTTTCCATATGTAGTGGGAACTTGGCAGGAGGAGAAATAGTCTGTGCAGCGACATTGGCACAGACTGCTTGTTCTTCTACCTCGTGCCACACCATAGAATTAGCAGAGTGCCAGTTGTCACTTGACATCCACTGCTCAGTAAAATAGGCGATATCAACTGGGTGCTGGCACTGGGGTACATCATGAGTGCAAATCTGGGCACTGGAGTACATCCTGAGTACAAATTGGCCACTGGGATACATCTTCAGTGCAAATCTGGCCACTAGGGTACATTCTGAGAGCAAATCTGGTTAATTTTGCTTTTTAGATAGAAAAGACATTTAGGTGGTTTTTCAAATTTCGATTAATTGCTGCTGTGTAAATAAACTTCATGTCTTAATGTTAACTCCATGAAGTCTAATCAGTGACTTGTAATTTCTTTGAAACATTTCACATGCTGAGTTTAGGACAGACAAGTTTAGGAGTTATGAGCCAGTGTGTTTACTACAGAATCTCTGGAGTCCATGGTGTAAACTCTTATTTTGGCTAATTCTATGCATAGGGCTACATCACTGTAGTCAGGGGATATTGCTGAAAACATGATATGGTCTTCTTAGCAGCAACTCTTCCACAATGTACTACAGTAGTTCAATGTGTCTGTCAAAAACATACAAAAAAATTCCACCAAAAACTTTGGCAGAGAGGAGGCACACCCAAAATTAGGACAAATAAATATATTTATTTGCAGCAGTTGTTTAGATGAAGTAAACAATTCCACTGATGAAAGCGTATTCCTCAAAAAAAAATTATGTTGTTTTCTAAAAAGAAATTGTATGAAAATATATATTGTGTGGGTAAATGAACAGAGCAATTACAGTTAAACACTAAAATGCAAAAATAGCTCTTTCTCTCATGGTCAAGATAGTCTGGTGTTTTAGAGGTTAAAAATGTCTGCCTTATTTCTCCAAATTATACAGCACCATTTGCTCAATGTACTTAAACCTTTCTTACAGTTACTCTTACATAAATAACATACTATATTTTAGTTTATTTGCCTCCGTGTGACCTTTTCTGAAAAACTAATTAGATTAAAATTGCTTTCACCCTATCGGCATGTAGTTTTTATTTTCCCCACAGTGGCTTAAATTAAACCACTGAAAGTATTTAATTTAAAGAATAATTGACCCTCTTCTGCTTTGATGAACATAGCATATGAATTCCATTGCTGTATTGTTAAAGTAATACTCTGCTTCATATGCTTGCACAAAAATCTTATATAACATTTTTGGCTGATAATTAATCAAAGCCTGTATTGTCAAGTGATATCTTTATTTATAATTTACTGTAGGCCAATTAGAGTAAATGACTGCTGGTTTGGAAGGAAAGATGGATATTTATGAATATGGATGGAAGAAAATGTCTCTCAAAAAACATTCAATCTTAAACATTTTATACAATGCCTGCATGACTTAGAATTATGTTTGGAGCCATGGTTATTCATGGCAGAACATTGTCTGGCCAGTGTGATCTGTCACAATAGCTCTCATATTCTATGGGCATATCTTATTTTTAAGACTATTATGGCTATTCACTAAAATCTGAGTTGCAGGTGAGATGATGTGAGTTCAGGGGAGATGAACATTTCGTCTCACCAAAATTCTGCGGAGAAAAACCTGGTGAGTTTAATTAGTGGGGAAAACTTACCAGGTTTGTCCCTGCACAATGAATAGTTAATTTGGTGAGATGAAATGACTTTACACAGCACCATACAGTACCCACAGCACTTGTCATGCACCTATATTGCACTCACAGCACTTGTCTTGCACTCATATTGCACTCACATGATTTGGCATGCAATAGTGTCAATGTGCCCCACAAAACATACCACAGTGTCACTTTTCCCCACAGAACTGCTTCTGCAGAACAAGCCACAGTGTCACTTTCTACCATAGTATATGTTATTTTGCCCCACAGAACATGCCTCAGCATCACTGTGCCAATTCAAATAAGCCACTGGCAGGTACCAATTAACATGCCACAGTCAGTGTGTATGTTAAAATATGCCATAATTTGCCAATTAAAATATGCCACAGTTTTCCCATTAATATACCAGTGTTCGTTTGCACATAAATATGCCACAGCCAGCTTACTAATTAATATACCACAGCCAATTTTCCCATTAATATACCACTGTTAGTTTGTCCATTAACCCCTTAGTGACAGAGTTCTTATTTTTATCTAACCTTTGTACTAACCCTAATTCTACCCCTAACCCACTTGTAACCCTTAATCTAATTGTAACCCTAGCCTAGCTTTTCCCTTTTTATTTTTAAATGTAATGTTGCTGACTTCCTCTAGGAGCAGTCAAGCAACAGTAATGGAGTGACAGAAGAGTTTTTTATCACTTCCATCACTCTCTGCTGGATTCAGGGCACCGCCATATTGGAAGAGCATGCTCCTCTTTAATATGGCACCCACGATCAGCAGGCAAATGTTTGTGTGTGGATTGACCATCCACAGGCTTAAAGATAGAATGAAAAGATTGGTGTGTGGTAAATGGGAAGTTTTCAGATTAACTAAATGTGATAAGTGGAGTGCATCAGTCTTTCCTGGGTCCTCTTCTTTTTAATTTGTTTATTAATGATTTCCCAGAGGACATAGGAAGCCATGTCTCAGTGTTTGCCAATGGCACAACATTTAGTAGGGTATTACAGTCCGAACTAGATATGTCTTCACTGCAAGAGGATTTGGACAAATTGGGTAACTGGGCAGATAAATGGAAAATGAGAATTAAAAAGAAGAGGACCAGAAAATACCCCTGAGGAATTTACCAACACTGTTTTGGCTCCTGCTAATGAAATTCCTGTTCAAGATTAAATTTTTTATATATTCCTTTGAAACCCTTCAAACAGTTCCCCGCCACAGAAGACAAGCTTACAGGTCTGCAATTGCCTGGTTGGGATTTTGATCGATTTTTAAAACAAACAAGGCACCACCATCGTATTTATGGCAATAACTGGGCACTATGCCTGAAATAAGAGAATTCCTGGAAATCAATAATAGTTGTCTGGCCAGTGCTTGGCTTTGCTCTTTAAGTACCCATGTGTGTATAACATTCGGCCCAGGGGCTTTGTCTATCTTAACACCATTTAATTGTTTTTAACACTTTTCCTTGTCAGCCAATAACATGCTTGCTGTGACTGTTCCATAAAATGAACTTGCATGTTATTGTCCATTGGGACTTCTGTGATAATAGCCGAAGGAAAAAAAATATTTAAAATATCTTTATTCTCTCTTATCTGCTTTCTCTCTGTCAGATTAAAATAAACCAACATTATAAGCCTTCATTTTTTTTTTACCATTTATGTATTTCAATATTTTTGGGGGATTACTCTTGCTCTTCCTAGCAATTATTTTTTTCACTATTTTGTCATTCTCCAATTTAACTTAATCATCTTTTTACAGATTTTGTAAATGCCTTTGCTGGTCCCTCAGCTTTATAATGATTGAATGAACTTTATTTTTTATTTATTTCCTGATTTACTTTTCTGGCTATCCACATTGGTTTTAGTTTGCTTCTTTTGTTTTTGTTTCAAATGGTTGACATGTATATGATATTTGTGTAGTGGTAGTTTGACAGTATTCCACTTATCTTTTGTGTTTTTTCCCAAAAGTAATCCCTCCCAGTCAACAAGAATGTATATTAGCTAAAGTTGGCCTTTTTAAAATTCTGTGTTTTGGTGGGACCCATGCCAATTTGCCATTTTGAATTAATCTCAAATACGTCACCAAACTTAAAGGTCAATTGAAGTTTTTTACCCCTTGCTTCCCTGAAAAATATCTCTTGTGTTTCCTAAGTAAATCCAATGTTTATCTTAATAGATACACATCTGGTCAGGTTCTACAGAGTGCTACTGCAAAGAGAGACCCTCCATTTTGCATGGGAACAGCACAGGGGACATAGTGCAGAGATAGACTGTCACCGACAAGACCGGGCTGTCTGTTTCCCATGAAAGCTAAGCAGCTGCTGTTTTTTTTATTTATATAACAATAAAAAAAAAAACTCTGTAACTTTAAGCACATCTAAAATCTGGTTAAGTGTTTGTGGGTTGATCGCCTTGCACATATTGTGTACACGTATGTGTGCATACAAATTATAAAAACAACTGCCTCTCGATGATAACAGATTTATTGTCACATTAATTATCACTGTCGTTATTGTTATTTGCAAACCTAAGCGGTAGTGCTTTTCTGCCATACTATTGCTTAGCATTCAATGAAAATTAATAAGAGAAAAAATCTTAACGATTCCATTAAGTTGAGGTGCATTGGGGCATACAAATTCTACACATGCAGGATATTTGGCACAGCTAAGTGAAACAATTTTCCATACATAGCAGCTAGAAAAAAAAAGCTAGATATAAGACATTTAAGTTTGCATGTGGGTTTTTTTTTTATTCTTGTGTTGTTTAAAATACCGGGACAAAAATATTGTTTCATTGAGAAATTGCATCAAGTGTAGGAATTTTACATAGAAACACTTTAGTGAAAGAATACAATTAAAGTACCTTATTTACCCCTCTCTTCTTTTATTGCAGGATGTTGGTATCTTGGGTTAGGTGGGTCAGATCTTCTTTCATCTGATCAAGCTGACCCAATATTCTACACAACATGCCTGTCCTTTGAAAGGGCTATACAAGCCAAGATCATTCAAAAAGATGTATTCTTTCATTAAAGTATTTATAATTGAATTTTTTGGCAGTTATCATTTGAGCATAAGAATACAAAAATCAGAATTCTATATGTCTGTGTGGTAAAATGAGAACAAGGATTCACAAGGGAAATTAATTTTACCGCAAGCGCAACTGTTGATTAATAAAACTATAGCTGGTTACATCAACATTTATGTGAATAGCATCAACAAATTATTTAATGCTTGGTTAAGAACTACATACTACATTAGACAAACTGAGACATGGGGTAGAGAACCGTGCTGACAAGCTTACAATCTACAGGGATTGGGGTACAGGACAGACATGATGTGGGTGAAGAGGTCAGAGGGGAAGACGATGGTAGTAACAGTATTTGGGAGCAGTTGGAGCTAGGTGGGTTTGGTCAGAGATTAACAGAAAGGCTTCCTTTATTTCAGAGATGAGTGAGAAAGATGAGTCTGGCAGCTGCATTTTGTATACATAGCAGGAGATAAAGATTAACCAGAGGTAGATCAGTCAGGAGAGTATTATAGTAGTTGTCAGAAGAGAGATATCACAAGCAAGGGCAGTAGGATAATGGTAGACTCTTCATTGAAGCGCAGGCTAATTCTTGCAATATTCATGATGTTAATATTTCTAGTGCAAACATAGTTTTTTTTTATAGAGACAGAGATGGAAAGTATTTCAAGTTAACCTGTCCCCCACAAAATATGTGGATACAAAGTTCTGCTTGAGGTATAATAGTCATGTACATATAATCTAAACATTTCTATGTTACAAAATAACTAGTAAATATATATATATTAAAATATATGCTGTTCTTCCACCTACTCTAACTGAAACTGTCAATATGGTAGACAAAACGTGCTGCTGATGGTTATATTAGCCATTTTGTCCTGGACACATATCATGAGCATCCCACCTTTACTTCCAAAAAATACTAGCTGGGTGCCAAGCCTATCCACAATGTGTAGCATGCAGAAGTGCAGCAAATTATGTCTGGTAGAATATTAACCTTTGAAGACAGACTTTAGTCCAATAACTAATTCCCCATAATGTCATTATTTCAATAGGTCACATAATATCCACATAGTTAATAATGTTGTATACACTTTAATAGGATAAGTGGTTTTATTTTAAAATGATAATTAGCTTTTATTTTATTAGCTTTTTAGTCAAAAGCAGTGACCGACTGCAAATTATGACCAAATGTTATCTGAGCATTAAATAAGACACCTTGCTAGCATTCTCACTTCTTCGATTCAGGCCATTAATGAAAATTTTGTTTTTAATACATCATTAGAAGCCAGTTAGACATTACGTTTATTGCAATCACACATGCTAAAATGACATAGTAACAGCCAATGAGGCAGAAATAGCCCCATAAAACATAAGCGTGTCAGCAATATCCTCTTCTCTAAAAATGCTTTAGTTTATTGAGCACGGTCAAATGTATATTTTTGTCTTTTGGTGTTGTTTCAAAATAAATATGTGCATTTCTTTCAAATTAAAAGTAACAGAAACGAAACTGAATTAAGTTAATAATACAATAATACAAAGGATATTAAGGAACTAGAAAAAGTGCAAAGGAGGGCTTCAAAATTAATAAGGGCATTGGAGGATCTAAGTTATGAAGAGAGACTTAAAAAAATTGCATTTATATACGTTAGAAAAAAGCGTCTCAGAGGGGATATGATAACATTATATAAAATTGTGCAGGGCCAATATAAAGAGCTCTACGGGGACCTGTTCATTAACAGAAATGTACAAAGAACAAGAGGTCACCCCCTGAGACTGGAAGAGCAAAGTTTTCATAGACAGCAAAGGAAGGGATTCTTTAGGGTAAGGACAATACAGTTATGGAACTCACTGCCAAGAGAGGTAGTGCTATCAACCACAATAGATGCATTTAAAAATGGTCTGGATTTTTTTTTTTTTAGAAAAGCAGAACATACAGGGGTATTAATAATAGAATAAGCATGAATAATAGAGCTTATTGATCCAAGGAGACATCTGATTTCCCATTGGAGTCAAGAAGGAATTTTTCCCCTGGGAGGCAAACGTCGAAATAGCTTTCTTAGTGGTTTTTTTGCCTTCTTTTGGATCAAAAGCTGGAATGATAGGTAGAAGGGTTGAACTTGATGGACTTTTGTATTTTTTCCACCTAAATTACTATGTTACTATGTTACAATAGTAAAATGAAGACATATTACCAAGTCAGATTTCACTTAATGCTGGCATATAAATGGTAAAAAAAAATATTATACACAACAGTATGTATTAAAATCCCTGCACTGTTAAGAACAATCCTGCACCATTTAGAAAGGGAAGCATGACTGCTGGCCAATGCTAACCTTTTAAAGGATTGTGTGTTGTCTGTTCTTATTGGCTGTTGTTAAAAGTGTTACAATGTTTTATCATATAAATTCTGTGGCACCATGGCAGCTCCTCCTCTTTGTCTCCAGGACAAACCTGGTACAACATCTTGTTTACCCCCTCCCTGTTTTCTTGTTTCTTCTCATTTAGAATTTCCTCTCCAGCGCTGATTGGATTAGCTTGAAGCTTGCCCTATAGGGGCATGTCCTTCTCCATGCAGAAGAAGGACATTCACGAAACATTGTTTTCCCAACACTAATTGTACATTTTTAAGACTCTAAAATTATTGTCTAAGGAAGATGGAGGTGTAAGGGAAGTACCAAGCCCTGTTTGGCAAGGAAGGATAGATCTTCAAAGGCCGTCAATTTTCACTAACAGTATGTTTTCCTGTTATGTGCTTGGCATGTTGATTGTTGTAAAGAGTTAATTAAATGAAATTATTCTAACCACACTCAGACAAGTCTGCTTGGTGCAATAAGGGAAACAAATGTACCTGCATGTGTCCCTCTTTTCAGGTACAGTCCCAGTAAGGATGATTGATTTATATTGAAGATCTTCGTAATATTACATTTTTTAATAATGAATCTTTAATTTGCATTAAATATTTGTATACATTAGTCTATGTAAATAATGAACATTGTCCATGTTTTAATTGACTTTGATCACGATGTTGGATGCATTCAAGAATATTTGGTTTCTGAAGTGTATACAATTTTAAAAGTCAGGACACTCAATACGTAAGCTATTTATATATATATATATATATATATATATATATATATATATATATATATATGCATTTATATCACATTATTGACACATCATGTTAACACAATGGGAAGCTTAGCCACATCTCAAAAATAAAAAGGAAACTATTTTATTTGGTAGACTTATATTAAAATTATCTTGTTTTATCCCTAAGGATATAAATCATGTTCGCAGTGTCTTTTCTCATTGATGGGCTCCTGGTAGTTATGTAATGAAGCAGTCTTGAACTGTCATGAACTATTCTTTCAACCTTAGGGAAAATATTGTATTTCATTTAAGATGAAGTGATCCTTGCTCACAGAAGTAATGATGTTGTTCCATCCTCCACTACTTTGAGATCCTTATGTTCAATGAGATGAAGTCTGTGAACTGCATTTGTGAGAAAATAAGTGTATGTTAAATGTAATTCTATTAGAGTTCTTTTAAAGAACTCTAACCCTATTAAATTTAACATAAAATAGTAAATGGGACAGAACTTAAGGGGATTTCAAGTTAACACACAATACAACAGATAATTGAATTTGATGTCAAGCTAGTTGACAACCAATCGGGGTGGGGCAACTGGGGATCGACCAATCGCTAATGGGGGGGGCATCATTCAGGGACAGTCTTGGCAGCACCAAGAGATTCAAGTCTGCCCTTTAACTGGGGAACCAATCAGCACAGCGTCAACCAAGCTCTTTAAATTAGTGACCAATCAGTGCTGAGCTGGACATTTAAACTTTTAACCAATTAGGGCAGTGCCTACATTCCCTGTTTGAAAGCATATCTGAATGGGTATTACCTCACCAGCCAATTAGAGGACGAGCGACACATTTCGTAATTCGGCTAGTGGGCACCAATCAGTAACATGCCGACAATTCCTAGATTTGACTAAATTATGACATAAAGTCAAGATGTATAAAGACACGGAGGCAAGCATTATGCATATCTCTTTTTTTTTTCTTCAGCAACAAAGAAGAGAAAAACATAAACTTTAACCAATCAGAACACATTATCAACTCCCTCCCCTCCTCTATATATAACAGTAATCCAATAAATACATCCTCTTTCTTTGTTTAAACACAAAATTATTGTTGTAACATCATCCACCATCAAATGGTAAAACAGTAAACAGTCCAAAACAGTCCATAAATCTCCAAGAAGAACATCCGACAACCCCAGAATGGTAAGTTAATTGTCATCCAAATCGCCTTGTCAAGCTAGAAAGAGACAGAGAAAACAGACAAATAATTAAGTATGTATAATAACACTTCATGAAATAGGCAAGAAATCCCATATCAGCAGGAAACATGATAAATAATATATCAATCATATAAATGCGGAAATATCAGCACATATCAAATCCAATACATCAAAATTAGAGCTTGGGTGGGTAATGTAATAAAACACATCATAATGAAATACACAATGAAAACACATGAAATACAGGTGGGAATAATGCTCACCTCCGTGTCTTTTAAATAAAATAAATGAAAGTGTCCTAAGTTCATAGTGATTAAGGCAAGAGACAGGGCACAATTGAGGATTGTGTGGAAAACACGGATAGAAGACAGAAGTGATAGCTGTCTTAGTCCTTCTGGTGTTATCAAAAACCACACCTTCGGGGTAAAGGAACGGGAACAAATATCTCGGGCTCTGACGTAAGACACTCATTTACAAGATTTGAGACAACAGAGTGTGGTCAATTTAACTGATAATTGCTGTAAAGATAGTTCTTAATTAATTGCCCAAGATTCGAATAGACGAAGAACTAAATTCACATCCCACAGGGTTGAGTAAAGTGGCCTTGGAGGCCGAGACAGTCTGATGCTCTTTATGAGGCGACATACTAAGGTTTGTTTACCCGCTGGGCAACCATCGAAACCTTGAAGACCTGCCAAAATAGCAAATGTCCATAGATCTATGGACATTGATAGTCCAATAAGCACGACCCAATTTGAACAGAAAAGTGAGAAAAGAAAGTATAGAAGTTACAGGAGCTAATACTGGATCCAAACGTCATCCCAAGCACCATGTAGACCATGTATTCGAGGCATGAGTGTAGGATTGTCTAGCCCCCGGGGCCCAAGCTCCTGCCACGAGTGCCAGAGTTGTAGATGAAACATCTGACACAAATCAGGGTCCCCGAAGAGGTACCAAGCTAGTAGATCGAACTGACTGTTCGATGCCAGAGGGTGTGGATGGCCATGGAGATCCGCCAGTAAATCTGGAAGGGTTGGCAGTAACCTGGGTAAATCCACTGACAGTTCCAACAGGATGGGAACCAAGGCTGAGTGTCCCACCATGGTGTTATCAAAATCATCGTCGTCACAGGTGAAGCAGCATACATGGTATCAGGCATAAAGGAGGAAAAGCGTAGAGAGTGCCGGCTGGCCATGTCTGTAGCAAAGCGTCCGTGGCTAAAGCTTCTGGATATGGCCTCCAGCTATAAAATAGAGGAAGCTGTGTGTTGAGGTGAGAGGCAAATAGGTCTATCTCGAGTGGGCCCCAGATTTCCAATGAAATACATTGTGTTGAAGATGCCAGTAGCTGGAATTAATGAGAATTCCAATATTCATCTGTGTTAGTTAGTCCCTGAATTTGTTCAGCTCGAACGGGATGTTGTGAGCCAGACAGAAATTCCAGAAATCTGTCGCCAGGTGTGACAGGGCTTGAGACCTCGATCCTCCCAGGTGGTTGATATGCCTGACCATGGAGACATTGTCCATCAGTATGAGAATGGAACAGTTGTGGGGTTCCATTGCGAAGCTGCACATTGCAAATGGGACCACTATCCTCCTGCAGAAGTAGAGCCACATTCCGTGCCCCAACATAAAAGGCTGGCATCTGAGTCTACCACCAGATCTGGGACTGATCTGAAGATCGCCCTGCCGTTCCATGCGTCTACATGGAGAAGCCACCACTGCAATTCATCCCATCGAGCAGCGCTCTGTTCCACTGCCACTGGAGAGCGCAGTAATGGAGAGGGCTTGGAAAGATAGCTTGAATGGAAGCTGAAAGCAGACCAATCATCCGGCTCAGAATCTTCCTGATCTCCTTCTTGATAGATTTTATCTTTGCCTTGATTAGAAGGAGGGACCCCTGGATCGAGTCAATAGTCAAACCCAGAAATTCCATCATCTGACATGGAACCAAGGTGGATTTTTCCCAGTTTATCAGGAATCCCAGATTTTAGAGAAGTGAAGTGCACCATGACAGGTGGAGTCTCAGAGTAGCTGGATTCTGGGACACAAATGCTGGGACATGACCTCCGGAGGCAGGCATCCACGGGCTTCAGGAGCTTCGTGAAACACCATGGAGCTGAAGACAGGCTGATCGGCAAGCATGTGAAGTACCAAACCTGCATCTCCCAGAAGAAATGGAGGTACTCCTGATGTTCAGGCACAATTAGTACAGTGAGGTAGGTATCTTGGAGGTCCAATTTGACCATCCAATCTCCAAATAGGAGGAGGTCTTTTAGGCAGTGAATGCCCTCCATCTTTAAATGCTGGTATGACATGAAAGCATTCAGTGGACGCAGATTTATGACTGGTCTTACACCCCCGCCCTTCTTGGTCACAAGAAACAGGTTGCTCAGGAACCCGGTGGCCATGGGATGAACCAGTAGGATGGCCCCTTTGTTTCGGAGGTTCACTATCTCCTGAGATATGAGAACTCTGTCTGGACCTGAAAACTGTGTAGGGTAAGGAGAACCACTTTGACAGGGAGTTGACATGAACTCTATATGGTAGCCTGACACCGCTTGTAAGACCCAAGGGTCTGAGGTAATACTGGCCTATGCCTCTTGAAAATTGCTCTCTTGAGTGTGAGTACCACTTGATCTGTGGCCAGATGAACCGTGCCTGATTTAGGGGTTTTGGAGGCATGTATGTGATGAGTCTTTTGTGACTCTTTGCTGCCTACAGAAATCCCGCCACAATAGCATTATCGGGGGGGGGGGGGGGGGGATAATCCAGCTTGAGTACCTGAGTTCTGTGATTCCAGGATAGCAGATGAAATAGTCTGCGCAATTGTAGTGGGCATCATGCCTGAGGCTGAGTGCATAGCTTGTGTCACAGATTTGGACATTGTTGTGTCCAGTAGTGAATGGAACTCCTCAGAGTTCATAAAAGCTGATGATGTGTCATCACCTCTGAGGAAACCAGTGTCCTCCTTAGTAGCAGGCATGTCAGGAGGTAAGTTCTCAGTATTAGGGGGTTGAGATTTTGGCATGATTGACAATACCTAATTAGCAGATTAGCAGCAGCAGCAGCAGCTGTAATAGGAAGTAATGCAGGACTCTGTGATAACTGAGAGGTAAAACTTTGTGAAAAGGGCGTAGACAGCCAACAGGGAACACTCTCATTACAGCTGCGCAGTCAAACAAGCTTAAACATGTCTGAAATGTGTTAAAACGTGAAATGGGCTTCACCAAAATGGCCACCGTGTTTTAAACAAGAGAAATAGCACTGGGTGCTCCACTAAAATGGCCGCCGCAAGTGTAAAAACGTCTACATATGGAAAACGGGCTCCAACAAAATGGCCACCGCGCAACCCAATGTGCATGTAAGAAGGCTGCATATAGCTGGAGAACAAAATCTGAGCAGTAAAAGTACTAAAGAGGTGGGAAGGGCCCAAAAACTGAGCAAACGGGAGTAAGGGAGGGGACACACAACCGACCCCAGTGAAAGGAAAGTGAGGAAGGAATAGAAGAAGAAGTACTAAGTGATAAACTCAGCAGAGTAAAAGGAATCACTTATTAATATAAATAACACAATGCACATAGCAATAGCATATAATACAATGCAGGTACTTAGCTGTGAGGAAGCAGCAAAGAAAGAGGATGTGTTTATTGGATTACTGTTATAGATATAGAGTGGGGGGGTGAGTTAATAATGTGTTCTGATTGGTTCAAGTTTATGTTTTTCTCTTCTTTGCTGCTGAGGAAAATAAATAACCTTTTTTGAGGAACTTGGTCTCTGGCTGGTCATCTGAAATACATACAGTGAATATAGCCCTTTTCAGAATAGGTACAGGGGGAAAACACATAACTCTTAGCCCAAACATAGACACATTATACGGGGTGAATGGTTGGTCATGGGGGGGTACCGTGACAATCAGCATACTAATTTATGAGAAAAGGCTGTTTATTGCAACACAGTGGCAATACTTCAATTCTGTGAATCTTTATCAACCTTTTTCTCACTATAAATTAGTGTGCTACTGCACCTGACTCAGTTGAGTGCAGATCTCCTACAAATCATTTTAGATTTATAAAATGTAGTTATTTAATTGTAATAATCCATACTGATTAACTAATTATCAAAATAATAGTTGGATGCAACTATTAAGGTAACAATGAGACCAGCACTAATTACATTTGATAATTATTGAATAAAGAGCATGGAGTACAGAAAATGTGTGTACATTTTTATATATATATATATCTCACATCACTATCCAGAGGTATCAATGACCCAAACTTTTTTGCATATTCAAAAATTGGGATTGAATATGCAAGAAGTATAAGAATACAATGATCTAAATAACTCTTGTTAAAATGTCTAGTTGAATGGTGGCACTAACATATAAGAGAGTTCTGTTGGATCTATATTGGATATCCTGTATGAAGCTCATTCTCCATGTTTTAACTAAATTCACTTTGTCAATCCTTCCAGTGGTAGTGCTAGAGGAAATCACAGTGAAGGATTTTAAGCATGCGTGGGATAGGCACTAGGCTATCCTATATGTAAGATAAGACCAGAGTCTTATAAAAGTATTTAGAAAATTGGGCAGACTAGATGTGTCAAATGGTTCTTATCAGCTGACACATTCTGTGTTTCTATTTTTCTGCTAATTGTTAAGGAATTGTGAAAATAAATTAGTAATTTTATACCTACTATTACTACATTTATTCTACATACATATATTAATAGCATTGCAATGCGCGTTTCCAGATATCATATTATACATACAGAATATAGTAACATATTCTGTACAAATTAGCCTTATACTTGTAATTGAAGCATGTCACTTTAGTCAGTTCGTCATAAAAGTACAACGTGGAGGAAAGATTTTAATCAATTCTTTCTCACAGCTAGATGTTGCAACTTGTTCCATCGGCCATCTATTTTGTGCTTTTTTCCAATCCGATTAAATTGAGTAGCAGAGTACTGATGTACCATTTAAATAATTTTTCTGCATGCCTTCATTCATCAAAAATACTACAAAAAAAGGAACTCAATGAATCAAAAGGCACAATGAGTCTGTCGCTTGCTATTTTCTTTTAATTCATTTTCTGTTGAATAAAAATGTAATTGTCACAGTGAAATATCAACCTCGAATCACATACCAAATGGATACAGACTTGTAATTAAACCAATAAAGGCACTTATTGATGAGGGTTAGAGCTAAAATCCAATTTAAAAAAGGCATGGGCAAGTAACATATAAAACAACTGCTTCTGATAAATTAAATTAATGATTCAAAGTCTTTTTACTTTCTATAGACATGTAGCCACTAGGCCCAATTATTTACTGCAGCAGGTTAGTTAAGAAGCCACAAGTAACTATACTTCAGATAAAGTAATAAATGGATTTCTAGTTAAACCAGACTTGTAGCAGGCTTTGATCAATGATTTATTTTACAGAAATAGGTTACTTTAGAGAATAGCCCTTTCTGAGGATGGCAGTGTAATTGTCTTCCAAGGTCAAACTGCAAGCACAACAATATATTTTTTTATTCATAAACGTATTACTTTTTAAATAAATTGAGTAAATGTTTTAACGATTTTATAATGAATGTATTAGTTAATATTAGTCAGCTAGGCAAAATGAATAGACCAAACAAGGTGTCCAGAAGCTTAAGGTGTCCAGGGGCGTTGCTAGGTCTCCAAAAGACCTGGGGCTGGAGCCCATGGCAGATTTGACTGAAATTAGACCTGGTGTCCGGGTATTGTTGTTCCCAAATGGTGCCCTTGCTGCTGGGATAATTTTTTCCCCTTTTGTTTTATCCAGTGGAGCACAAGGGGGAAGTGTGTGCATCGAAAGCTTCCTCTGTGTCTCTATGTTACTGACTGTATGTGTGTGTGTGTCTGTCTGTACAACGTAATATTTAGAACATACGTTTATAACATAAATAAACCAAATAAAGATAAATATAGTATTAAAAAAAATTAAAACTGTTACTGACTGATGGATGGATGGATGTGACTGGATGTGACTAACTGTGTATGTTACTGCATGTGATTGTGTGTATTTTTGTGTGATTGTGTGAATGACTGCAAGTGATAGTGTGTGTGTGTGTGTGTGTGTGTATGACTGCATGTTATTGTGTGTGTGTGTGTATGTTTGTGTGATTGTGTGTATGACTGCAAGTGATTGTGTGTGTGTGTGTGTTTTTTTGTGTATGACTGCATTTGATTGTGTGTGTATGTTTGTGTGATTGTGTGTATGACTGCATGTGATTGTGTGTGTATGTTTGTGTGTATGACTGCATGTGATTGTGTGTGTATGTTTGTGTGATTGCGTGTATGACTGCATGTTATTGTGTGTGTATGTTTGTGTGATTGTGTGTATGACTGCATGTGATTGTGTGTGTATGTTTGTGTGGTTGTTTGTATGACTGCATGTGATTGTGTGGGTGTGTATGTTTGTGTGATTGTGTGTATGTGCCATTGTCTGGCTCATATATTTTTTGTTTTTCTGGCTCCTAAAACTCATTTGTCAAGCACTGGTATATTTATAATATTAACAATAAATGCATATGTATACATGATTTATATGATTATGACAATGAGCAATAGGTATATATAAAAGTTTTAATATAAGAAATGAGCAATAAAACATAAATGATGTATATGATACCAATGAACAGTAACTTTATATGCAAGGCTTTATATTAAACTAAATATCGAAATTATTGGGGGTATGTAATAAGGGTTCAGCAGTTTCTATTTATGCCACTGCCAGCTCTGGATGTTCCCAAGGGTTCAGTAAAATTAGTACTATATTACATGGGCCTCTTCTAATTCTACTCTGAGATAAGTGGGTTGTAACTTTTTATTTGCCAAAATGCTTTAACATTGTATATCATGCCAATGATCAGTAAATGCATAATCTTTGTATATCATGCCAATGAGAAGACATACATCCACAGTGTCTCACACAGACACACACACAGTGGTCTATTCACTGAAAGGCAAGTTTTTGGTGAGTTGATGAATATTTGATGCAGAGTCAATTCTGGGGATCTATAAATATACATCGATATATCTATATATATGTGTGTTTGTAAGGAACACTTTTTTATATCTAATAAAAAGGTTATTGAAAAATGTATTTCTTGTTTTTATTTTCTTCCTCTGCCCCCACAATGCACCCAGAATTTACCCCAGCACCCAGCTCACACTCCAATGTAAATCAGCCCGCAAATAAAGCTCACACTCTAATGTAATTCAGCCTGCCAATAAAGCTCACACTCTAATGTAATTCACTCTGCCGATAAAGCTCACACTCTAATGTAATTCAGCCTGCCAATATAGCTCACACTCTAATGTAATTCACTCTGCCGATAAAGCTCACACTCTAATGTAATTCACTCTGCCGATAAAGCTCACATTCTAATGTAATTCAGTCCGCCAATAAAGCTCACACTCTAATGTAATTCACTCTGCCGATAAAGCTCACACTCTAATGTAATTCACTCTGCCAGTAAAGCTCACACTCTAATGTAATTCACTCTGCCAGTAAAGCTCACACTCTAATGTAATTCACTCTGCCAGTAAAGCAGTAACAAATGGTTAATAAACCGAAATAGAGTCGGTTTATAGAATACCAATAGCATTACATACATTCCATAAACCAACATAATGAACGACTTTCGGTTTATGGAATGCATGTAATGCTATTGCTATTCTATAAACCAAAAAAATAGAGTCCCCATTCATACGAATAGGTCAATTGACCTATTCGTATGAATGGAGACTCTATTTCGGTTTATTTAATAGCAATAGCATTACATGTATTCCATAAACCGAAAGTCTATAAACCGAAAGACATTCAGTTTATAGACTTTCGGTTTATAGAATACATGTAATGCTATTGCTATTCTATAAACCGAAAGTCTATAAACCGAATGTCGTTCGGTTTATAGACTTTCGGCTCATGAAATACATGTAATACTATTGGCTTTCTATAAAGTGAAATAGAGTCCCCATTCATAAGAAATTCTTATGAATGGGGACTCTATTTCAGTTTATAGAATACGTATCGTTCGTACGAATCAATTGACCTACACATGCCATAAACCGAAAGTCTATAAACCAAAAGACATTCGGCTTATAGACTTTCGGTTTATGGAATGCATGTAATCCTATTGGCTTTCTATAAACCGATATCGAGTCGGTTTATAAAAAGCCAATAGCATTACATACATTCCATAAACCGAAAGTCTAGAAACCGATATGTCTTTCGGTTTATAGACTTTCGGTTTATGGCATGTGTAGGTCAATTGATTCGTACGAACGAATACAATTAAACAAAAATAATGAACGAATTTCGTCTGAAACGAATGCAGTAATGAACGAAATTCATTTTAGCCAAATCGTCCCAATGGACGAAAAAGAAATGGAAATTTTAGTTTTGCACATGTGTATTCTTCAGTAATATGTAGGGAGATAATAAGTGAGTTCATGCAGCAAGGGAAAATAAGAAGTACACAAATCTACATACATAATAAAAGTAAAGGGAATCACTCTGCGCAAATGATGAGACTCAAATAAATGATACAACCAAATGATGCACCCTTACTGTAAATCTGCAGAGTGGTAAAACACTGCAGTATAGAGGTGTGCCAATCAAGGTAAACATGATAAAGGCATATATAGTGAAATAAAGCTAATATAATTAAATATGTGTGTAGATTAAATGGTACCCACAAACAGGACGACAAGCAATGTGGAAACACTATAAAAAGTTAAAATGAATATATGTTTACTGAGGTTACCAGCTGTAAAGACACAAACAAATACTTGTAATTATGAGTTACACCTTTAATCTTCATAAAAAAATAAATAAAAAAACAAAGATGCCGCCAAATGGAATGTAGATGGATGCCAGCACTTTGATTCAATGTTAGAGTTACATTTTCAGTTTAAGTTTTGCACTTTGGTGTGACAGACAGACATGGGGTATGAGTGGAGAGAGAGAGACAGACATGGGGTATGAGTGGAGAGAGACAGACAGACATGGGGTATGAGTGGAGAGAGAGAGACAGACATGGGGTATGAGTGGAGAAAGTGAGAGACAGACATGGGGTATGAGTGGAGAGAGTGAGAGACAGACATGGGGTATGAGTGGAGAGAGAGAGAGAGACAGACATGGGGTATGAGTGGAGAGAGAGAGAGAGAGAGAGACAGACAGACATGGGGTATTAGTGGAGAGAGAGAATGACAGACACAGGGTATGAGTGGAGAGAGAGAAAGACAGACACTGGGTATGAGTGGAGAGAGAGAAAGACAGACACGGGGTATGAGTGGAGAGAGAGAAAGACAGACACGGGGTATAAGTGGAGAGAGAGAAAGACAGACACAGGGTATGAGTGGAGAGAGAGAAAGACAGACACGGGGTATGAGTGGAGAGAGAGAGAGACAGACATGGGGTATGAGTGGAGAGAGTGAGAGAAATACATGGGGTATGAGTGGAGAGAGAGAGACATGGGGTATGAGTGGAGAGAGAGAAAGAAAGAGAGAGACACACAAGGGGTATAAGTGGAGAGAGAGAAAGACAGACACGGGGTATGAGTGGAGAGAGAGAAAGACAGACACGGGGTATGAGTGGAGAGAGAGAAAGACAGACACGGGTATGAGTGGAGAGAGAGAGAGGCAGACCCGGGGTATGAGTGGAGAGAGAGAGGCAGACCCGGGGTATGAGTGGATAGAGAGAGAGGCAGACATGGGGTATGAGTGGAGAGAGAGAGACAGACATGTGGTATGAGGGGAGAGAGAGAGACATAGATAGAGTATGAGTGGAGAGAGAGACAGACATAGGGTATGAGTGAAGACACGGGTTATGAGTGAAGAGAGAGACAGACAGACACGGGGTATGAGTGGAGAGAGACAGACAGACATGGGGTATGAGTGAAGAGAGAGAAAGACTTGTGCAATATCATTGCAACAGACATGGAGTATGAGTGGAGAAAGAGAGAGACAGACATGGGGTATGAGTAGAGAGAGAGAGAGAGAGACAGACATGGGGTATGAGTGGAGAGAGAGAGAGACAGACATGGGGTATGAGTGGAGAGAGAGAGAGACAGACATGGGGTATGAGTGGAGAGAGAGAGAGAGAGAGAGAGAGACAGACATGGGGTATGAGTGGAGAGAGAGAGACAGACATGGGGTATGAGTGGAGAGAGAGAGAGAGAGAGAGAGACAGACATGGGGTATGAGTGGAGAGAGTGAGAGACAGACATGGGGTATGAGTGGAGAGAGAGAGACATGGGGTATGAGTGGAGAGAGAGAGGCATGGGGTATGAGTGGAGAAAGACAGACACGGTGTATGAGTGGAGAGAGAGAAATACAGACACAGGGTATGAGTGGAGAGAGAGAAAGACAGACATGGGGTATGAGTGGAGAGAGAGAGGCAGACACGGGGTATGAGTGGAGAGAGAGAGACATGGGGTATGAGTGGAGAGAGAGAAAGACAGACAGACACGGGGTATGAGTGGAGATAGAGAGACATGGGGTATGAGTGGAGAGAGAGAGAGAGAGAGAGAGAGAGAGAGACAGACATGGGGTATGAGTGGAGAGAGAGAAACACAGACACGGTGTATGAGTGTAGAGAGAGAAAGACAGACATGGGGTATGAGTGGAGAGAGAGAGACAGACACGGGGTATGAGTGGAGAGAGAGGCAGACACGGGGTATGAGTGGAGAGAGGCAGACATGGGGTATGAGTGGAGAGAGAGAGGCAGACACGGGGTATGAGTGGAGAGAGAGAGAGACAGACATGTGGTATGAGTGGAGAGAGAGAGACATACATAGGGTATGAGTGGAGAGAGAGACAGACACGGGGTATGAGTGGAGAGAGAGAGAGGCAGACATGGGGTATGAGTGGAGAGAGAGAGACATGGGGTATGAGTGGAGAGAGAGAGAGAGAGAGAGAGAGAGAGAGACAGACATGGGGTATGAGTGGAGAGAGAGAAACACAGACACGGTGTATGAGTGGAGAGAGAGAGAAAGACAGACACAGGGTATGAGTGGAGAGAGAGAGAGGCAGACATGGGGTATGAGTGGAGAGAGAGAGACAGACAAGGGGTATGAGTGGAGAGAGAGAGAGGCAGACATGGGGTATGAGTGGAGAGAGAGAGGCAGACACGGGGTATGAGTGGAGAGAGAGAGAGACAGACATGTGGCATGAGTGGAGAGAGAGAAAGACAGACACGGGATATGAGTGGAGAGAGAGAGGCAGACACGGGTATGAGTGGAGAGAGAGAGAGAGAGGCAGACATGGGGTATGAGTGGAGAGAGAGAGACAGACATGTGGTATGAGTGGAGAGAGAGAGACATAGATAGGGTATGAGTGGAGAGACAGACAGACACGGGGTATGAGTGGAGAGAGAGACATACATTGGGTATGAGTGGAGAGAGAGACATACATTGGGTATGAGTGGAGAGAGAGAGAGACAGACATGGTGTATGAGTGGAGAGAGAGAGAGAGAGAGACAGACAGACAGACATGGGGTATGAGTGGAGAGAGTGAGAGACAGATATGGGGTATGAGTGGAGAGAGAGAGACATGGGGTATGAGTGGAGAGAGAGAGAGAGAGAGAGAGAGAGAGAGAGAGAGAGACATGGGGTATGAGTGGAGAGAGAGAAAGACAGACATGGGGTATGAGTGGAGAGAGAGAAAGACAGACATGGGGTATGAGTGGAGAGAGAGAGGCAGACACGGGGTATGAGTGGAGAGAGAGGCAGACACGGGGTATGAGTGGAGAGAGAGAGAGGCAGACATGGGGTATGAGTGGAGAGAGAGGCATACACTGGGTATGAGTGGAGAGAAAGAGAGGCAGACATGGGGTATGAGTGGAGAGAGAGGCAGACACGGGGTATGAGTGGAGAGAGAGAGACATACATAGGGTATGAGTGGAGAGAGAGACAGACACGGGGTATGAGTGGAGAGAGAGACAGACAGATACGGGGCATGAGTGGAGAGAGAGAGACATACATAGGGTATGAGTGGAGAGAGAGACAGACACGGGGTATGAGTGGAGAGAGAGACAGACAGATACGGGGCATGAGTGAAGAGAGAGAATGACTTGTGCATTATCATTGCTATAAAATATAGAATACATTGAAATATAATTTAACAGTCTAAAAGGGTTAGCTGGTTCATTGTTTACACCATTTTTCAGTCTGGAGGCTCCAGTGCTTCTTTCTGCTCCAAAATATGTCTCAATTGCCAAAAGGTTTTGCAAAAAAACTTGCAACACGTTTAGATTTAACCTTTATTTATAACTTAAAGTGACTCTGTAATCATTGGACCATTGCAAAAGCAACTATCTGTTGTAATACATGTAAACAGACACACATAGGTAGTAAAGTGCATGAAGTAAAATAAGAGCCATGCATACATTATGCAGAAATCAACATCTGAGCAGCCATATTTATAGGAGGATACATTAAGGGTGGAGTTAGGATGTTGGTTTTACACTCCTATATGCTGGCAAGCAATTCTACCAGTTTGAGGAAACAGTGATTTGCAAGTGCACCCTGCAGAGACCCCACTGTGCTTTGAGCATTGTTTATTTTGTTTGGGGGTGGGAAATGGAGACAAGACAGTATTGCCCGTAGAATGCACTATAGTGAATATAAGGTGTAGGTCTTGGCAGCATCACAGGTGTAGCCTGGAGCCTGAATAAATTAATATATTGTCAAATATTTTAATTTTCCAAGGTGGTAGCACAAGATACAAATGCCACTTTGCACACCACCAGCACATTCACCATCCCATTAAAATAACAATTAAACATAATAATAATGTGGTAATACATAAGTTGAATAAGTCTGTTCCAGTTCATTACACTTTAAGGAGCTGAGGTTCCCCATTCAGGAAGCTCTACTTAGGCCATATGACACAACCCCAGAACAATAGCACTGACAAAGTAGACTATGCACCATGGGCACCTCATAAAACGCAGAGAAACACAGCCCCTCCCCCTACTGAAACCGTATTAGTATATCATTAAAAACTCACTGCAAAATAAATAGGGAAGGAAAAGCTTCAGTAGAAAAAACAGTAGATATCCGCCAATATCTACAACAGTGTTTGAAGCCATTTCACCAGTTTGTGGGCAATCCTATGCAAGTGAAATCCCTTCCCCTGCTGGAGTGGTTGTGCACCACATTTGCATATCATGCCACATTTTCCTTTTGGTGGCCACAGTCATACACATTTATGATCATCATCTCATTAAAATCGTTGCCTAAAAATAGTTTACTTACATTATTTGTATTAAAAGAACAGATACCTTCAAATTACTATTTTCTTCATTGCCTGTCCCTTTAAAACTATATTGATTTGCTGCCAATTTATCACAAAATTCACTCACTTTTTACCATTTCCTATGTCACGTCCACACACTGTGTATGTTTGCTAGTCATGCACGATGTAGCACTATGCACAGGCAGAATGAATAGTGTAACACATCCAAATTTAAAGAGAGAGAACCGAAATAAATTCCTGCTGGCAACTATGCATTAATAACTTTTGTATGCTGCTTGTAGTGTGTAGAAGTCCCATGTGACCAAAAGGAAATCAATTACCTAATCATCATGGTTCTGTTGAAGTCAATCCTTCATTAATGAATTGATTTCCATCTGCCCCCATATGACTTTTAAGTTCTAGATGTTCTAAAGCAAAAGTAAAAATGCTTTAAGGGGCAACCCAATGCACAGCAAATGTTAACGTTTTCTCAAATTGATTACCGAGTAAATAACAGAGGTTTTGTAATATACATCATTTTATTAGTGCTGAGAACCATAAATTGACAAATCTAATGCACATGACTTAAAATGTATTACTCAGCTGATTTGCTGATGTCAAAAATAATTTAATCTACAAATTTGTTTTCAATTCTATTAACACAATTTCTAGATATGTTTATTCTCCAAATTCACAGTACAAACAATATTTAAGTGAAAGAGTCCCTTTCACCTTTGTAGAAGACTCCAAATGATATCTGGTAATGGACTGTGGACGTGGCATGTGGTGCATGCTATTTGTTTACAAATGCGTTCTCATATTTAAAAATACTGAACGTTTTGATTAAACAAGTTTCAACTGTGCAGCATATTTTCAGAAATCAATAATATGATTAGCTAAATTGTGTGTTCAAACTATCATGCTTTGTATTCTTTGGTGAGCAATCTGAATGTATTAATTAAGAAGGGCATGTTTCTCTCACTAGGGACATTTGCCATTTTGTCAGTAAATTATTATTTTTTCAATTAAATCATTTTAATGTATATATAGATCAGTATCGAACAGTTGGAGGTCATCCTTTAAATTTATGCTAACATGTGTCAGTGTACATAAACAATGGCAAAGAGTGGCATATACTGCTGCACAAATCCAATATTCAAAGATATTCTCATTCTGGATATGTCCAGAAATGGTAGCAGTCATATTACTTGATTGTTTACTGAGTCTAGTGTGTACTTTTGGTACCACTAAATACGCAGTAATGCCTAAACTCTGCATTGTTTCAAGATAAATATTGTCAATTCTATTTAAACTTTGTCCACTTAGCATGTCTATACTATTCACTAAGTACTAACTCAATAACTAAAAGCTGTATGATTATTTTCCTTTTCAATTATCCTTAGTCAGATGATGGGTACCATCTTTTTTAAAGGACCACTGTTAACTGAAAATTAAAAATAAAATATGTATTTCCTTCAAATTGTAAATCTGTATTCTAAATATGTTTAAATTACTCATAAACACTAGATTTGCATTGCCACTGATTCTTTCACTCTGTTCTCCAGTGTTTGGTTGGCACCTTGGAGTATAAAAACAACCATCAAAGTGCCTCAAATGATAACAAACAGACTTGCCCATCAGATGTACAGCTGTACAACTGGAACCCTTCAGATATAGAAAGAAGCAAGAAAATTGAAGTAATTGATAATATAAAATTGAAATGTAGGATGTGTCAAATGTAGGGTGACACACGTAATAGAAAAAGCGCCAGTAGTGTGCCTTCAACTTCGAGGTGTTAGTTTTATGCCTCTTTTATCCATATTGAACAACAATTTATTATACCTGTCATGGAACCCACAGTGACTCTTACCCCTGGCAGGCACAGGGGGGCAGCCTCCTGCTTAGAGACTACGGGCCTTGTGTAAGTGCTCCTTTGGCTCCTTAACAGACTTCCCTAAACAGAGAGATATTCTTGCACCAAATGCAATGATGTTCTCTATTGTGTTTGAGTTAAACTGTTTAACCCCTTAGTGACAAGACATTTTCACCTTGACTTTCCCTTGGTGACCATGGCTGTTTTGACATTTCTAGGGTGTTTGTGTTTAGCTGTAATTTTTTTCTTTCTCACATACAGTACCCACACAAATTATATGTTGTTTTTATCGCCATAAGAAGGGCTTTCATTAGATACCATTATGTTCATCATATCTTATAATTTACTACAAAAAAAAACATAAAATATGATGAAAAGTTTAAAAAAAAAAACACTTTTTCTAACTTTGACCTAAAATATAATGTACACAAATAAAATCATTAAAAAACACCCCATCTAAATAGTTTCTAAATGTTGTCCCGAGTTCAAAAATATGCATGTTTCCATATTTTTCGGTATTTTTTTGCGTGTTATAGTGTTTTTTGTTTTTTTCCTATATTGACCTTTTAACCCCAACCTGAACCAAAAATTTAACCCTAACACTAAATTTAACCCCAACTCTAATCCTTATTATATCCCTTAATATTTTTTAATTTTAATTTAATTTTAACCCTATCCCTTATGCTAAAAATTATTTAACTTTAACCCTATAGGCTAATCTATCTATATAACCTGTTTTTAACCCTTTAAGGACCAGGGATTTTCCTGGGCCAAGGACCAGAGCGTTTTTCAATTTTTAATACGCGGTTTTTGAAACATAAATTTCCTCTCTCTCATTTAACGTACCCATACAAGTTATATGTTGTTTTTTAGAGGACAGTTAGAGCTTTCTTTTGATACCCTATACATAAAAATGATTTACATTTTAGTATTAAAAAATACATATAAAAGAGGAAATTTTTGAGGAAAAAAAAGTTTTTCCCCATTATTTTCCCAATAATAAGCTACATAACTAGTGCAACACTAACCCACTTATCCCCCCTAATTAACTAACTAATAAAAAAGAAAAATATTGGTTCCCAAACCCCCCATAACAAAAAAGACAGAAAAAAACTCTGAAGAGTGCGATGTCAGTTCAGTAAAAATCATGCAACAGGCATGCAGGGGTTAAATTTTATTGAATAAATATATTAAAATTACCTTTATTTATTCAAAAAAACTTTATAAATTGTAAAAATAAAAAAATCTGTTAAAAAAAAAACTAAATGAGGGCCATAAAGTGGAAGGAAACTGATCACAGTTAAAAACTGTGATCAGCAATGAAAGGGTTAATTTTTTTTTTTTTTTTTTAACCTATGTGTGTATAATTAATTTATTTTTACTTACAGGTCACTCTCTGTGCTTCACTATAAGAATGTGAAGCACAGAGAGTGAATTAGAGGCAAAGTCAGTGTGTGAACACACTGACTTTGCCATCTAATTTGCATGTTATCGCGGTGATTGAGCAATCACCGCGATCACATGGCCGGAAACTGACCGATCGGGTCCAGGAGCTTTGCCTCGGGTGCGAGGCTTAGTCCTGGACCCGTTGCAGACTAGCTGGCGGTGCCCACGGAGCGCACCGCCGGCTAGACTGCATGACGAGTTAACTCGTCATAAGGTCGCTAACGCTGCGGCTCTTATGACGAGTTAACTCGTCATAAGGTCGGGAAGGGGTTAATTAATGAAATATGTATTTTAAATATATTCCATTGCAATGCTACTTAACTACCACTAAGGGCAGTCAGGTAGCATATTCAGAACTTCCGAAGCTCAGACCGGCAGAGGGCTTAGCCATATTGACGGAGCAGTATGCTCCATCAATATGGGGCCCACGATCGCTCCGTGGGGAGATCGTGGGTGCTCCAAAATAGAAATTTCGGTGCTGGCTATTGCCTCGACATCGAGGCAATAGACCAGCACCGTTAAAGCGGTTTTCACGATTGTTGATCGCGATAACTGCGTGATTCACCGCATGACGTGCCAGGCACGTCCTTTGTCATTAAGGGAGTTTCTCCAAGGACGTGCCTGGCACGTCCTTTGTCGCGAAGGTGTTAAATGTCATTGTTCAATCTATTTTTATCTGATCTTGTAATGTATAAATTCTGTATGTGTGTTACTAAATAAAGTGTGCTCATTTTGTTTAACCTAACAAGACCAGTCTCATCCGGGATGTTGGGGAAATACTGAGTGGGGATGAGAGTGATTATAGCCCGTTTGAAAGACTTTGTGCTGACTGGGACCTGAGGAGGAATCTTGTTGAACCTACATCATAGCTCTTGGCGTCCTATACCACTTTTTAAGTCTACTATTATAGGGAATTCCAGATTCTGAGAAACAGAGAACACCTATCACTGAAACATAATGCCTGTGTGTCGTATCACAATGTGAAGAAATTAGGAATGCCAGGTTTGTACAACAAGCAGCAAAAAGGGCACAAAAATCACTCCAACTTGAAGTAGGTTTCTGCCACAATAGCAATATTTATTGTGAAGATTTTGTAGGCACATCCAGAGGCATAACTAGAAACCACCGGGCCCTGGTGCAAAAATTGCCCCAGGGCCCCACGACCCCACCATGCAACTCCACCCCAGAAATGCCACTTACATGCCTCCCAACTGTTCCGCTTTGTGCCTGGCCTTGTCTTATATCTAGGATATCCTTATACCTATCCCATGCATGCTTAATGTCCTTCACTGTATTAACCTTTACCACTTATGCAGGAAGACTATTCCATACATCCACTACTCTCTCAGTAACATAATACTTTTTTTAGTCCCTGGCCTTGTCTTATATCTAGGATAGCCTTATACCTATCCCATGCATGCTTAAACTCCTTCACTGTATTAACCTCTACCACTTCTGCTGGCAAACTACTCCATGCATCCACTACCCTCTCTTTAAAGTAATACTTTCATTAGTCCCTGACCTTATCTTATATCTAGGATAGTGTTATGCCTATCCCATGCATGCTTAAACTCCTTTACTGTATTAAACTTTACAATTTCTGCTGGAAGGCTATTCCATGAATCCACTACCCTCTCAGAAAGTAATACTTCCATTAATAACTGGCTTCATCTTATATCTAGAATAGCCTTATGCTTACACTCCTTCACTGTATTGACCTCTACCACTTCTGCTGAAAGGCTATCCCATGCATCCACTACCCTCTCAGTAAAGCAATATTTTCATTAGTCCCTGGCCTTATTTTATATAAGGATAGCTTTATACTTACCCCATGCATCCTTCATATATTAACCTCTCACCCACCACCCTCTCAGAAAAGTAAGATTACTTTTCTGACTACAAAAAAACATTAAAATATTTCCAGCCTTTTCAAAAGCTTGAGGTAGACCCTAAATACATGTATATAACTAGCTGCATGTATACTTATATGAACTTTTTAATTTTATATTCAACTATTTTCATATGTAATGAAAATGTTATTGAATAATTGTTAATGTCTTTTTTTTATTACGTTCCTCTGCACCCACATTGCACCTAAAGGTCTTAACACAGCACTATACAGTACCCACAGCACTTGGCTTGTACTCATATTGCACCAACACGATTTAGCATGCAGCTGTGTAAATTTGCCTTCCAGAACATACCACAGTGTCACTTTTCCCCACTGAACTGCCCCTGCAGAACATGCCACAATGTCACTTTACCCCATAGTACACGTTATTTTGCCCCACAGAACATGCCACAGTATCACTTTGGCCACAGCCAATTTGCCCATTAATATGCCACAGCCAATTTGCCCATTATGCCACAGCCAGACATTCAGATTGCCAACTAATATGCCACAGCCATTTTCCCCATTAATATGCCACTGTTAGCCTGCCCAATACTATGCCACAGACAGATTGCCAATATGCCACAGCAACTTTCCCATTAACCTGTCAGTTATTTTGCCCATTTGCCATTCAAATTTTGCCCATTTGCCAGTTACTTTGCCAATGTTATTTTGCCCATTTGCCAGTTATTTGCCTGTGTTATTTTGCTCATTTGCCAGTGTTATTATGCCCATAATTTGCCAGTTATTTTGGCCATTTGCCAGTTATGTGCCCATTTGCCATTTATGTGCCCATTTCCCAGTGTTATTTTGCCCATTGCCAGTGTTATTTTGCCCATTTGCCAGTTATTTGCCTGTGTTATTTTGCTCATTTGCCAGTGTTATTATGCCCATAATTTGCCAGTTATTTTGGCCATTTGCCAGTTATGTGCCCATTTGCCATTTATGTGCCCATTTCCAGGTGTTATTTTGCCCATTGCCAGTGTTATTTTGCCCATAATTTGCCAGTTATGTGCCGATTTTCCAGTTATGTGCCCATTTGCCAGTTATGTGCCCATTTCCCAGTTTTATTTTGCCCATTTGCCAGAGTTTCTCCTGCGCGCACTCTGCGTAAAGGAAATACAGCCTTGGAAGGGATGTTTGGCTGTTACGAAAAGCTGAGTCCGATGGATGCGGATCTCCCGGCTGCTGCCCGACAGTCACGCGGGCACCGGGGGCCCACAGGGCAGCTGCTTTGGGGCCCAAGAATGAATGGGCCCTGGGCAGCTGCCCCATTTGCCCGCACATTTTTTTGTGTGCAGGGGTCGCAGGACGGCCGGGCCCCTGGAGTGATGGGCCCTGTCGCAGCTGCGACCCCTGCACTAGTGGTAGGTACGCCACTGGGCACATTACATTGTGAACAAGACACCAGCCTAAGTAATATGCATATGAGCAATCGCTGATTAAGTATGGGATGCGTTAGGCTGATGTCTGTTCACTTTGGGATATGCTGAAAAAAATCTCCACAATAAATATTGCTAGTTTGAGTGATTTCTATGCCCTATTTGCTGTTTGATGTATACTGGAGAGAAGGTTTCCACACAGCATGCGCTTATTCCTGGATGATGAAGATGATGATAACTACTTTGACATAATAACCACCAAGAAAAGAAATATGGAGCACAGGCTAGACAATGCCGTTTGAAATTATTAAAGTGTGAGTAGCTGTTCATTTTTCTTTTACTCCCAGGTATATAGGTCCTAGATAACTGTATCATATACTCTAAAAGTCTTCCTGGAATTCTATATATAAAACAGAGTTCTTAATAAACAGCTATATACCGGTAGTCATACAATGGCAATTTAATTAAAACCATGCACAAAGAAATTGGAAAGTCATAATGATGTGAATATCAAGGAGTGTTTATGTTTAGCATAATGAAAGATACATCTGTTCATTTCCAGGAAAATTAATGATGACGGCCATGGTTTAGGTTCCCTATTATTATGCTATTTTTTTCATTTTCAGCAAAACTAGCCATCATTATTTAGCAGTGTCACACATTAAAATTGAAGTAATTATATCCTTCAGTTTTTACTCATGCAAATGAATGCAATCCATAATCCCTAAATGAATTCTCTAACTGGATCTACTTATTAATGTAACATTCAAACAGGAGAACAGTAATTTGAATGGGGCTACACTATATACTTAAATTATTCACAGTAAGCGCTACTCTACATGACTACAAAACAGCTTCCCTTTTTCTGAATTAGGAGACATTCGTTTAATTAGCACATCTTGAAAGAAATCGTTTTAATAAGCATTACGTATTCTTGCTGAGAACGGTAAAAGACATCAGTTAGTTACTGTTATGTAATACCTAATCTGCAAAAAACATCCTCAAAGATCTTTGCAGATTAATATTTCTCTCATGTGATGAGTCACTGAAGGGAATCCTATCCTCTTAACTTTCAAAGACTTTCTCTGCTGCCCAAACTTCCAGGACTTATAATGCAAAAGTTGGGTCTTTGCCTGCAAACAACATCTATGTTTGTTTTTGTTTCTTTAATCATTTTATGTGGGAAAGACTGGCATAATACAACTTAAAAATACAACAAAGTGCTGTTTGAGAAATTCTAATTACATTTTTGATGAGAAAACATGTGTTTGACACAGTTATTGAGTTATTGTGTATGCACAAAGAGGTCTATTCATTAAACAATGAACTGAGGTGAACTGACCAGGGAATTGCACAAATCAGGAATTAACTAATATTCGCGAACTTTCCTATGTGTCTAACACAGATACTAATGCCTAATCTTTAGTTTTGACCCTTGTCAATTAATCGAAGATGGCAATTTATTGAATAGACCTCATGGTAACAGAATGAAGATAATTTATGTATTTTCACTGAATGACTTGTATATTGTTAGTCTGCTTTTTCATTCTCAAATGTTAGAAGCTATCATTGAAGGTAATGAGAACTTTTTTTATATTTAGACACGAGTTGTCTAACAGAAAAGATTATACTGTTAAGAAAAGTATAGCATTGTATTTTAGTCATATTATAAAGTTTGTATTGCCTACATTCCTGCTTTGGATAAGATGCTCTATCCTGCACATAATAATTCAATATTCTCAGAACATGAGAGACATCTCAGTGTATTCTTTTCTGGTAAAACAAAATAATTTATGAGTTGCTGAGAAACATTTAGACCAAAGTCTATAGCACCTGAGATGTCATAGTCTGTCAATCCAAATGTATTTTTGACCTCACAAACATTTCATACTTCTATGATATTATTCTACATATTGACTAGCATAATGTGAGACACAATCCACAGCATGTTGTAATGCATATGTTGGTTATCTCTAGTTGGATTATTAATTCAACATTATCTTATTGTTTGTAGTTACTTGGATTGGACTGGGAAACAAGTTGTACATTTAATGATTTCAGTAATTGCATCTCAACAATTTTGAAGGTGAACGATCTAATCCAGGATCCATTTACTACTATAACAAATCATCAAACTATTCACATGCTTGGACCTTCACACCTAATCCTGCATCTCTGCACTGGTTCATAATATTGACATTGGAGTTTGGACTTTTGGATGTGTTCATCAATAGCTCATCATACCCGGACAATGTACACACAGTCAGGGCCGGCCTTAGGGGTGTGCGACCTGTGCGAGCGCACAGGGCGCAACACCCCAGGGGGGCGCCCGCCCGGCCGGTAGAAAGAAAAAAAAAAGTAGAAAAAAAAAAGTAAAAAAAAAAAAAAAAAAGCCGGTAGAGGCACTGGCTGGGGGAGATCTAAATATCCCCCCTCACCAGCCCTCTGCTCGGCATTCTCTGCTTGGTCCGGGGAGGGGGCAGAGCTAACCGGCTGAGCAGTGTAGCCCCGCCCCCACCCTGTGAAGCAGAGCAGCGTCTGCTTCACGGGGAGCCCCGGGCAGCATGAGATAGTGCTGCTCGGCTCCCCATGCTTGCATTAAGCATGGGGAGCCGAGCAGCACTTTGTCTTGCTGCCCATGGCTCCCCGTAATGCAGACTCTGCTCTGCTTCCCGGGGTGGGGGTGGAGCTACACCCTGTGCCGTTAGCTCCGCCCCCTCCCTGGATACAACTTTTCAGGCAAAGGTAAGGGAGGGGGGGAGAGAGACAGAACAGGGGTTAGGGGGGAGAGAGACAGAACAGGGGTTAGGGGGGAGAGAGACAGAACAGGGGTTAGGGGGGAGAGACAGAACAGGGGTTAGGGGGGAGAGACAGAACAGGGGTTAGGGGGGAGAGACAGAACAGGGGTTAGGGGGGAGAGAGACCGACAGAACAGGGGTTAGGGGGGAGAGAGACAGACAGAACAGGGGTTAGGGGGGAGAGACAGAACAGGGGGAGGGGAGAGAGAGAGAGAACAGGGGGAGGGGGAGAGAGAGAGAACAGGGGCAGGGGGAGAGAGAGAGAACAGGGGCAGGGGAAGAGAGAGAGAACAGGGGGAGGGGGAGAGAGAGAGAACAGGGGGAGGGGGAGAGAGAGAGAACAGGGCTGGAGAGAGAGAACAGGGGGAGGGGGGAGAGACAGAACAGGGGAGGGGTGGGAGAGAGACAGACAGAAAGGGGGCAGGGGGTAGAGACAGAACTGGGGGAGAGAGAGAGACAGAACAGGGGACGGGGGAGAGAGAGAGACAGAACAGGGGACGGGGGGAGAGAGACAGAACAGGGGACGGGGGGAGAGAGACAGAATAGGGGACGGGGGGAAAGAGAACAGAGGGAGAGAGAGAGAGAGACAGACATGGCAAGGAAGAGGAAAGGGACAAACATGGGAAGGGAGAGAGACACAAACATAGGGGGGTGAAAGAGACGGGGGGGGGGGCACCACGGGGGAAGCCCGCACAGGGCGCCAGAACACTTAAGGCCGGCCCTGCACACAGTGATAATTTATATATTTGATAATCATGGTACTATTTCACTACTGGTTTTATATCAAGCAATTTTTGATAAAATACCCTCGAGATCTCACAAAACAAGCAATAAAAAAAGCTCACAATATATTTCACATTTTTCATATATACGAAAAGAAATAATTAATGAGCAAAATAGGATTTTACATTCAAGTGTCCAGCCAAGACTCAATCATGATTATACAGATAATTGTATACTTAGAAAGAGTCAATCTAAATTAATACGCACTTAGTGTTACATAAATACTAACGTTTGTATCATTATTTTTTTTCTTATTTCCTCTCTCTGATGCTAAGTGGTCTAATTCCCAGTGAATAAACATTTCAGAAAAGGATTACCGTATTTTTCGTCGTATAAGACGCTCCGTAATGTAAGACGCACCCAATTTTAAAGGAGGAAAATCTAGAAAAAAAAGATTCTGAACCAAATACTGTAGTAAAATATCCCAGGATCATGCCCCTCAATATGCCATGATTTAGCCACCCAATATGCCAGGATTATTCCCCTCAATGTCCCAGGATTATGCCACCCAATATCCCAGGATTATGCCCCTCATTATCCCAGAATTATGCCCCTCAATATGCCAGGATTATGCCCCTCAATATGCCAGGATTATGCCCCTTAATATCCCAGGATTTTTCTCCACAATATGCCAGGACTTAGCCACTTAATATGCCAGGACTTTCCCCCTCAATATGCCAGGACTTAGCCACCCAATATGCCAGGACTTTCCCCCACAATATGCCAGGACTTTCCCCCAAAATATGCCAGGACTTAGCCACCCAATATGCCAGGACTTTCCCCCACAATATTACTTAATCATCCTAAATCCTGGCATATTGTGTGGCATAATAATCATTATTATGCCCCACAATATGCCAGGATCCTCGCACCTTCCCTTACTTACCTCGTCGCTGCTGCTCTGTCTCCGGTGCAGGTCCGTCCGTGGCTGTGAGGGAAGCGTTGTGTGCTCCCCTCCAGCCAATGCGCATTCAATAAAGTTTGTTTAAAAAAAAAAATTTTTTTACTGAATGCGCATTGGCTGGAGGGGAGTGCACAACGCTTTCCCTTACAGCCACGGACGGACCTGCTACGGAGACACAGCAGCAGCGACGAGGTAAGTAAGGGGGAAGAATTTTTTTTTTTTTTGAAGCAGGGTTCCGGCGCCCCCACCTTACTGGAGGCGCCGGCCCTGGGGAGAGGGAAGCCCGAACATACACAACCTGGCCGTGCAGGGAGGGTCAGAGAAGTCTCCACAGCCTGCAGTACATGCCACAAATCCAGCCTGCAGCACACACAGCATAAAAAGAGGACTGCGAGCAAGCACCACACAAAGTTAGGGACGGTTTTTTTTTTGTTTTTTTTTTAATATTTCTTTAATTTGATTTTCAAGTTAATTATATAAAACATACACATGTGCACAAACAGACATACATAGACTACTGACATTTGCGTTAAGTTCCGTTTAGGGATAAATTAGTACAAAAATATGAAGAGATTCAATCTTAATTCAACAGCATATCCCAATCGTTATCCCTCATTTGCTGGGGGAGAAAAAGAGAGAAAAAAAAAACAAGAACATACATACACAGTAAAAGAAAGAAGAGAAAAGGATAAAGAAAGGGAAGAAGGGGGGAAAAAGAAGAAAAAAAAATAATAATAAAAAAAAAAAAAATATATATATATATCTTTGCCCTTTTTTTCTTTCCCCCTTCGCCCCCTAATTAAACCGGTGCCCGTCCCCCATGCCCCCTCCCCACCCCACCCCCAGGCAGAATCAAACAGAAATACTCCCAGGAAGATAAGCCTTGACCTCTCCCCACAAGTCCCAAATTTCCCTAGATGTTTTTCTCATATCTCTAGACTCGTAGAAGAACCCCTCGGCTGTAAGTTGCGATTCTATTTGTTTCTCCGCCTCCAGCCAAGAGGGTACTTCCTGGCTCTTCCAGCGTCGAGCCAAAAGAATTTTAACTGCCATTAAGATATTAATCAAGAGGATCTGTTTTGGGGATCTTCCGCGGCCCGTATTAAAATGGAATAGAAACACTTGTGGGGATAATGCAGTGTTGTGTTGTTGAATATAGTTTAGTACTTGTCCGAGATTATTTATTATGTGTTTTAATCGGTCACAGGACCACCATATGTGGAACTGGGTACCTTCCTCCCTACCGCATCTCCAACATAAACGTGAATTATAGGGACAAAACTTATTAAGTCTAGTAGGTACGTAATGCCATCTATAGAGTGTCTTATAGTATAACTCCTGTAATTTTATCCCATGTATAGCTTTTCTAGTATTTTGGCACGCGTTATTCCATGTTTCCTCAGAGAATGATTCGCCCATATCTGACTCCCAATGATTCATTGAAGTAATTTTTCCCTGAGTGAATAATTTTGCAAGTAACAGTTGTAATTTAGATATGTTCTTGGTTTTATTCACACTATGAAGAAATTCATCTAAGGGGGTAACTTTTATCAATGGATTAGATGAGATGTAACTCCTTATTCTGAGGTAGGTTAGGTATTCATAGGACGGTAAGTTAGTTGCTTCCTGTAGCTCAATTAAGGTGGATATTTTATCGCTAGATAATATATCCGAGATCTCAACTAGACCCAGTGATAGCCATTTGTTGATGTTCAAATTGCTAATCCCAGTTGTTAAAGCTCCCACTGGGGCCAGACTAGTAATACCCTGCTCGGGAGAAAATAATTTCTTGAATTTAAACATCCCTCTAGTCACGTCTAAAACTATAGGGTTTGTAATTTTGAGTTTATTAATAGCCGTACATGAACTCCAGAATAGAAAATATAGGTTTAATTTTGGGACTTCTGAAGTTTCAATCTGGAGCCAGGGTGTGTTATGTATTGATTTATGTTTCCATGCTAGAAAGTTGGTAAATTGACACACATTCTGGAGTCTGTAGAGATCTGGAAAGCCTAGCCCTCCCTTTTTTATGCTTTGTCTTAGGGTACTATTGGCTATTCTGGGTTTTTTGGAGTTATACACATAAGCAGAAAATATTGTGCTCAGTTGTTTCAGGAATATTGTGGGAGCCCTTATCGGTATCGCTCTCATCAGAAAGAGTACCTTAGGAACTATATAAGCTTTAAGTATGTTTAAGCGACCCATCCATGTCATTTCTAGCCCTTTCCAGCTCAGTAAGAGAGTTTTGAGATCCTGGGTCAGTGTCTCATAATTATGATAAAGTGTTTGTCTGAGATCTTGAGTAATTTGGATGCCCAGATAGTTCATTATCTTGTTATTCCAATTAATGTCTCCAACCCTTGACAGCTCTTGCAGGTGTATCTGGGAGAGGCAGAATGTTAATGCCTGGGTTTTATCAAGATTTATTTTATAATTTGAGAGAGAGCTATATTTATCAATCACGGATAGTGCCTGTGGAATTGAAATTTCTGGTGATGTCAAAGTAAGTAATATATCATCCGCATATAGGGAGATTTTATATTCTTTATATCCTACCTTCATTCCCCTAATGGACGTTGAGTTTCTGATCATAGCTGCCAAAGGTTCGATACTCAGGGCGTACAGAAGTGGCGCCAGTGGGCAGCCCTGTCTGGTGCCATTTTTTATATTGAAGTAGTCTGAACTAAATGATGGTCCTGAGATCCTTGCCCTCGGTGCCGAGTATAAGGACATTGTGTTGTTCATAAAGGGGCCAGAGATTCCAAATGCCGCAAGTGTCTCTGTAAGAAACACCCAGTCTACTCTGTCAAATGCCTTCTCGGCATCGAGGGCAAGGAACACCATAGGTACCGTACCCTGTTTAGCCCTGTGCAACAGATTCAAAACTCTTCTAGTGTTATCCTCTCCTGAGCGATTATGGATAAATCCCGTCTGATCTGAATGGATCAGATCTGGTATAGCCTTCCCCAATCTATCCGCCAGAATCCCAGAGAACAACTTGATATCCAAGTTTATCAAAGATATCGGGCGGTAGTTGGGGATAAGAGAGGGGTCCTTGCCCGGCTTAAGAATTGGAAAAATAGTTGCTTCCAAGATCTCTGGATAGAAAGATCCCTTTTGAGTTGCCTCCCTAAAAACCCTGGCAAGTAAAGGTGAGATCTCAGGTTGGAGTGTTGAGTAGAACTTCGCTGATAGTCCGTCTGGACCAGGGGCTTTCCCTTTTTTAATACATCGTATGGCTAGATTTAATTCGTCTTCTGATATCGGCTGATTGAGATCTGCTAATTTCTCGTCCGAGATCCTAGGAAGTCCCAATCCTTGTAAAAAGCTTCTGACATGGGATGGGGATCTACCGGTAGTTGGCAAATTATATAGTGAGCTATAATATTGCCCGAAGGCTGTGCCTATCTGTTTTGGTGTCAAACAGATTCTACCGTTGTAACAGATTTTTGCTATTCGTGTTTGATGGTTCCTAAATTTAATTCTATTTGTGAGAGCCTTCCCCGGTCTCCCCGTACTCAAGTACCAAGATGACTTTAAGCGGGACAGTATTTTATTATATTGTTCATCCAGTCTTGATTTAATAGTTTTTTGGATCTCATCAATAGATAACGCTATAGCAGGCGTGGGGTTATTCTTATTAGAAGTTTCAAGCTTGTGTAGTTCAATATATAGTTCTGGCATAGACTTACCACGTTTTTTATTAATAATTGAGCCCATCTTGATTAATATCCCTCTAATATAGCATTTAAATGCACACCATAACGTTTGATCTTCCACCTCCCCATTGTCATTATTTTTCAGAAAATCTTGGGCCTCTTTACGTAGTTCTAATTTGTTAGCCTCTGATGCCAAGATTGCTTCATTAAGGCGCCAGTTTAGTCTGGACTTGTATTCAGCGTTGTTTTTAATGTTTAAAAATATGGGGGCATGGTCCGACCATGTTATATTGCCTATGCGGGTCTCTAGACATTTATCCAAGGAGGATGATTTAGTAAGGAAAAAGTCGATCCTAGAGTACGAATGGTGTACTTTTGAATAAAAAGTGTAGTCCCTATCCTTCGGGTTTGTAGACTCTCCAGGTATCATAAAGGTCATTTCTATGGAGAAATCTTGTGAAAGATTCTGCATTCTTTTTAGCCCTTAGATCTAGCCTAGTTCCTCTGGGGAGAGATTTGTCAAGATAAGCGTCAGGAATAGTATTTAAGTCTCCCGCAATGATGATCATTCCCTGTTGGATTTTGTCTACTCTATCCATGACGCCATCAAGGAATCCTATTGTCCCATCTGAAGGGGCATAAATATTGACCATCGTAAAGGGTATATCATTGATTCTGCATATTACTATGCAGAACCTTCCATTAGTATCCAATTCAGAATGAATAAGTTCAAATTTAGGAGTTGAGGAAATTATGATTGCCACACCTCTTTTTTTCCTGTCCTGTAGGGAGGAATCAAATACAATTGGAAATTTACGATATCTCCACAACCTAGCAGTATCTGAATTCCAGTGAGTCTCCTGCACGAAGCACACATCCGTGTGATTTCGAGTCAGTAGATCGTACAAATATGATCGCTTCTGGGGAGAATTCAAGCCCTGGGAGTTTATAGATGTTACTTTAATAGACATGACGATATTCTAATGGGCGCCACCCGGCGGAGGAGGGGCGGAGAGGGGGGGGGCAGGCCAGCACACAGAGACGAACGCGTGTAAAGGGGAGAAAGGAAGAAAGAAAAAAAAAAAAGAAAAAAAAAAGGGGGAAGTAGAAAGAAACCATGGGAGGATACAAACAACAACATAAACATACATTGAACCATACTTATTAGAGGGATATGGAACCTAATCAACAATAAGTTGATGTCTAAGGTGCCAATCTCGCCAATCTAATTCCCGTAACCACCGCGGGATGCATGTGGGCGTCTAAGCGTGGCGAGGCTATCAGTAAAAGATCTGGTTTTAAACAAAAAATGGGTAGAGGGGAAAGGGCAAAAGTTAGGGACAGTTTTAATGCAGGCAAAATGTGTATTTGTCGTATAAGACGCACCAACTTTCCCCCCCCAGTTTTGGGGAAGAAAAAGTGCGTCTTATACGGCGAAAAATACGGTACATTTATCCCTCATATCATAAATTATCATTTAAAGTTTAAAATCATGTTTAGTGTTGAAGATATATGTGTATAATATGCATTAGATAGATATAATTGCTTGTAGTTTGTTTTTCCAGTTTAATACAAATTGAATTATTAAATTCAAACAAGAATGAGCAGGATACTTTTTTACATTATGTATGTAGAAATGTGCTTAGTTTTCTCTTTTGGTACTTTAAATCTTCATCTCAAAATTAGATTAATTGGTTTAATAGGCAAAATAAAAAGTTTTGTGTTCGAGCATAATATTTAGACATGTGCATTCGTTTTCGGACGAATGCATTTTCGGACGAAAATAGCATTTTCGTCCATTCGTCCGAAAAACGAATAACGAAAATTTTAACTAACAAAATCCGAATGAACGAATGGTTAATAAACGAAAATCATTCGTTCATTCGTCCATTCGTCCATTCGTGCTATTGGCATTCTAAACCGAAATAGAGTCGGTTTACAATACCAATAGCATTGTACTACATTCCATAAACCGACATGAATGACTTTCGGTTTATGGAATGCATGTAATGCTATTAGCTTCCTATAAACCGAAATTGAGTTCCCATTCATACGAATAGGTCAATTGACCTATTCGTATGAATGGGGACTCTTTCGGTTTATAGAAAGCCAATAGCAGCATGTATTCTATAAGCCGAAAGTCTTTAAAACAAACGACGTTCGGTTTATAGAATACATGTAATGCTATTGCTGTTCTATAAGCCGAAAGACTTTCGGCTTATAGAACAGCAATAGCATTACATGTATTCTATAAACTGAACGTCGTTCGTTTTAAAGACTTTCGGCTTATAGAATACTATTGGCATTCTATAAACCTAACTAGAGTCCCTCCTCATTCATAAGAATTTCTTATGAATGGGGACTCGACTCTAGTTCGGTTTATAGAAAGCCAATAGTATTCTATAAGCCGAAAGTCTTTAAAACGAACGACGTTCGGTTTATAGAATACATGTAATGCTATTGCTATTCTATAAACCGAACGACTTTCGGTTTATAGAATAGCCATAGGATTACATGTAGTACATAAGCCGAAAGTCTATAAACCGAAAGTCGTTCGGTTTATAGGCTGTCGGCATTTAACTATACGGAGACAGAGTCTCCATTCATAAAATTATGAATGGAGACTTTGTCTCCGTGTAGTAAAATGCCCACAGCCTATAAACCGAACGTTCGGTTTATAGGCTGTCGGTTTATGGAATACATGTATTCCTATTGCTATTCTATAAACCGAACTTTCGGTTTATAGAATAGCCATAGGATTACATGTATTACATAAGCCGAAAGTCTATAAACCGATCGTTTGGTTTATTGGCTTTCAGCATTTTACTACACGGAGACAAAGTCTCCATTCATAATTTTATGAATGGAGACTCTGTCTCTGTATAGTTAAATGCCGACAGCCTATAAACCGAACGACTTTCGGTTTATAGACTTTCGGCTTATGTACTACATGTAATCCTATGGCTATTCTATAAACCGAAAGTCGTTCGGTTTATAGAATAGCAATAGCATTACATGTATTCTATAAACCGAACGTCGTTCGTTTTAAAGACTTTCGGCTTATAGAATACTATTGGCTTTCTATAAACCGAACTAGAGTCCAGTCCCCATTCATAAGAAATTCTTATGAATGTGGAGGGACTCTAGTTAGGTTTATAGAATGCCAATAGTATTCTATAAGCCGAAAGTCTTTAAAACGAACGACGTTCAGTTTATAGAATACATGTAATGCTATTGCTGTTCTATAAGCCGAAAGTCTTTCGGCTTATAGAACAGCAATAGCATTACATGTATTCTATAAACCGAACGTCGTTTGTTTTAAAGACTTTCGGCTTATAGAATACATGCTGCTATTGGCTTTCTATAAACCGAAAGAGTCCCCATTCATACGAATAGGTCAATTGACCTATTCGTATGAATGGGAACTCAATTTCAGTTTATAGGAAGCTAATAGCATTACATGCATTCCATAAACCGAAAGTCATTCATGTCGGTTTATGGAATGTAGTACAATGCTATTGGTATTGTAAACCGACTCTATTTCGGTTTAGAATGCCAATAGCACGAATGGACGAATGAACGAATGATTTTCGTTTATTAACCATTCGTTCATTCGGATTTTGTTAGTTAAAATTTTCGTTATTCGTTTTTCGGACGAATGGACGAAAATGCTATTTTCGTCCGAAAATGCATTCGTCCGAAAACGAATGCACATGTCTAATGGAGACTCTGTCTCTTATTAGTTAAATGCCGACAGCCTATAAACCGAACGACTTTCGGTTTATAGACTTTCGGCTTATGTAATACATGTAAACCTATGGCTATTCTATAAACCGAAAGTCGTTCGGTTTATAGAATAGCAATAGGAATACATGTATTCCATAAGCCGACAGCCTATAAACCGAACGTTCGGTTTATAGCCTGTCGGCATTTTACTACACGGAGACAGAGTCTCCATTCATAAAATTATGAATGGAGACTTTGTCTCCATGTAGTAAAATGCCCACAGCCTATAAACCGAACGTTCGGTTTATAGGCTGTCGGCATTTTACTACACGGAGACAAAGTCTCCATTCATAATTTTATGAATGGAGACTCTGTCTCTTATTAGTTAAATGCCGACAGCCTATAAACCGAACGACTTTCGGTTTATAGACTTTCGGCTTATGTAATACATGTAAACCTATGGCTATTCTATAAACCGAAAGTCGTTCGGTTTATAGAATAGCAATAGGATTACATGTATTCCATAAGCCGAAAGTCTATAAACCGAAAGTCGTTCGGTTTATAGACTTTCGGCTTATAGAATACAAGTAATACTATTGCCTTTCTATGAACCGAACGAGCGCCCCATTCATAAGAATTTCTTATGAATGGGGCTCTCGTTCGGATTATAGAAAGCCAATAGTATTACATTGTATTCTATAAAACGAACGAATAAAAATTAACGAAACGAAAATAATGAACGAATTTCGTCTGAAACGAATGCACTAATGAACGAAATTCGTTTTAGACGAAATAAATAACATTTTCGTCCGAATGGACGAAAACGAAACGAAAATTTTAGTTTTGCACATGTCTAATAATATTCATTAATTAAATTTACAATTTTGGTTAAACATTTTGTGGTTTATGCCTAGAAGGGTTGTGGTAAGGCTGTTTGACTCATTTATATTATATTCACTGTTACAGAAAAGATGAGGAAGTCTGGTTTAACACTTTTCCTGAATGTAATCTCTCCACTGTCTGTTTTGTAGACAATTTTTTCTTGAAGACCAACAGGCCCAAACATTTTGATCTCCATACACAGTAAAACAATTCCCAAATCCCCAGGATATATGTAAAATAATCCTTATATTTATTAAAAAAACAATATTTTTGGAGTAATAGAAAAGAGAAATATAGAAATTATAAGAGCAAGACAAAACAAACAGAATTCAGCGGAGGCAGTGAAGGCAGGTACATGAAAAAGGGAATATCACATGTACACATTTTGCACTAATGTTCAAACATTTTGGGGGCAATTTCAAAAGTCCTTGTTTTGAAAGAATAGCTTATTTTGTCTGTTAATAATAGATTGTTGCAATTTTTACTAAATTTGTGATGTCTGTTAGCCCAAACTAAATCGTTAAACATCGAGTTAATATTTTTATGTCTTTTTTATGGAGTGGGGAAGATGTTGTAAGGGATAAACTAGTCTCAGAAATGTTAGCATTTTAGTCACATCAACTCGCCCTATACAGGAAAGTAATACATGTTTCCAAATTTTCAATTCTTCTGATATTTTAGCAATTAGTGGTGTGTAATTTATCAAGTAGGTTTTGTGTGGGAATTTAGATAAGTGGATTCTAAGTAGGTCAAAGAGAGAGGTGTACATTGAAGAGGATAAGCCTGCATATTCAATGGTGACAAAGCTTTTTTAGAGGTACATAGATTCTGATTTACAGTAGTTAATGGTGAAACCACTAGCCTCACCAAATCCATCTATCAGATTTAATATAATGGACCAATCCATCTGTAGGTTTGCTTTCATTTTGTAGATGACTATTATAGCTGGAAATTTCATCATTAGTGACAATGGTCAGAAATAAAAAAAAAAAAAAAACATTCCTCTGAAACTCGTCATTTAGGAGAAAATTCCATAAACGAAATTTCGAAGAAACTATATCTTGCCCAACAATGTGCACTACTCCCTTCACAGAACAGCGCAAAGTGGCTCTAACCACAATAGGAAGAGGTCCTGGTGCACAACTGAGCAAGAAATAATTACATGAGAGGGTCTAATTTCAGAAATAGACAACTCACAGATCTTCAACTAGCAGCTTCATTAACCCCTTGGCGACACAGGACGGACTAGGTCCGTCCTGTGTGCCGAGGCGTTAGTGACACAGGACGGACCTAGTCCGTCCTGTGTCAAAACGAGCACTGAAAGCGGAGTTTTTCCGCTTTCAGTGCTCAAGCCGCATTGTAACGATGCTTCCATATGGAAGCATCGTACAATGCTAAAAAAAATCCCCGTCGGCATTTCGATCGCTCCGGAGAGCGATAGAAATGTCGGTTTTAAAGGCACAGAGCATTTTCGCTTCCTATGCTCAGTAAGTGTTCCTGATTGCCTTGCAAGTCGAGGCAATCAGAAACACAAAAAAGAAAATGCACGATCTTGGTCACTGGGTGACCAAGATGGCGCTGCCCTACTAAGGGCAAGAGCACAGGAGGCAGGAAGTACCTGCTTCCTGTGCTCTCTGGCTGTCACACGATTGCCTCTTCACAGAGGCAATCAGTGACTGCCAGGCACACTGACAGGCAGTGGGGATGTTCTGCTGAACATCCCCACTGACTGGTCAGATCAATATTAACTCTATATTGATCTGACCAGTTATGATCTGCCTCCCTCTCCTCACATTTTTTTTAGTGAGGGAGAGAGACAGATCAAAGTAAGAAAAGTAAGTAAAAGTAAAAAAAACAATAAACACACAACACACGAATAATAAAACAATAAAAAATTATTAAAGCAATTCCCTGCGTTTAACCCCTTCCCTGCCACTGATTTTGCATAAGCAGTGATCGTGCACATCAGCGCATTTATTTTTGCTGTTTGTGCATTTTTTAGGGGTTAATTTTTTTTGTACTGTAATTTATTACAGTACTAAAAAGGCTCTTCTAAGAGTTATTAACCCCTTATTTGCCGTCGATCACTGCTTACGCAATGATATTGACGCCAAAGCAATTTTTATCTGTCTGCATATTTTTATTTTTATTTTACACATACCCGCTAGGGGATTACATGTAAAGTAAAAATATTTGAGATTTTTTTTTTAAGCTGCCTGAGCGCATAGCGATCAGTAACAGCGAATTAGTGGCAAAGGCGGTTTGGTGATTTCTCAATTAAGCTCACCATTCGCCCTGGTCAGATCAAAATTAATCGGATCAATATTCACAAATATTGATCTGCCTCCCTCTCCTCACTTACATTTTTGTGACAGATCAGTATTAGTGATATAAAATAACATTTGATAAAATTGGCAGGTTTTATGAAAGTCTTTCACTGTGTATTAACCCCTTCCCTGCCATTCATCACTGTGTAAGCAGTAATCTTGCACAGCAACAGTATGTTTTGCTGTCTGCACTGTTTTATGGATTAATTTCTTTGTACTGTAATGTATTACAGTACTAGATAGGCTCTTCTAAGAGCTATTAACCCCTTCTTTGCTCGAGATCACTGCTTACGCACTGATTCTGAGGCCGCGGACTCAAGGTTCGATTTTGACCCTATTCAGCTTTCTGATACATCATCTAGCGATGTATCGGTGGCTGCTGAGCCCTTGCCACAAGTAGTGATGGGGGTCTACCGATAAAAAAATATATGGTTTGGTGGGGGTAAATTATATTGGCTGGCTTCAAAAATATATCCCATAAAGGACACGGACGCAGGTTGACTACATGTCAAAATTCCAAGTTGGAATTTTGAGATGCGCATCTCACAAATGTTGCCTTCTAGCCAAAAACAAACCAACAAACCTATGCATGGGTGCTATCCCTGTACTCGGGAGATGTTGCTGAACACATATTGGGTTGTTGTTTGGCAGTGATATATACCAGAATCTGTGAATTCATGCCTGAATTACAATGCATGTGGAAAAAAAACTCCCAAAAAAGTACTACCACAAACTTTTACAAAGGCTGGTGGTAGAATTAGTACCTATACAGTATTAAAATACCACCATTTGAAATACCTTAGGATGTCTATTTTCCAAAAATATATGGATTGATGGGGTAAAATTCATTGGACGGCTTCAAAAATGTTCCAAATGGAACATGGGCGCAGGCTGACTACATGTCAAAATTCCAAGTTGGAAATACACCCCCCCTAAACGTGGCCTTTTAGCCCCCAAATAATCTAACTAACCTACACATGGGTGGTATCCCTGTACTCAGGAGATGTTGCTGAACACATATTAAGGTGTTGTTTGGCACTGACACATAATAGGATCTGTGAATTCATGCCCAAAGTACTATGTATGTGAAAAAAAATTACTATCCATAACATTGACATAGGCTGGTAGTATAATTAGTGCATGGAAAGTGTTAAAATACTACCATTTGAAATACCCTAGGGTGTCTAGTTTTCAAAAATATATGGTTTTGTGGGATAGAATACACTTTTTGGCTTCAAAAATGTCCCAAATGGGACATGGGCGCAGGTTTTCTGCACGTCAGAATTCCAAGTTGGAAAACCAAAAAGCGCACCTCTCAAATGTGGCCTTTTAACCCCCAAATAACCTAACCAACCTATACATGGGGGGTATCCCTGTACTCAGGAAATGTTGCTGAACACATATTGAGGTGTTGTTTGGCACTGACATATAACAGGATCTGTGAATTCATGCCCAAAGTACAATGTATGTGAAAAAAAATTACTACCCAAAACATTGACATAGGCTGGTAGTATAATTAGTGCATGGAAAGTGTTAAAATACTACCATTTGAAATACCCTAGGGTGTCTAGTTTAAAAAAATATATGGTTTTGTGGGGTAGAATACACTTTCTGGCTTCAAAAATGTCCCAAATGGGACATGGGCACAAGTTTTCTGCATGTCAGAATTCCAAGTTGGAAAACCAAAATGCGCACCCCCTAAATGTGGCCTTTTAGCCCCAAAACAAACCAGCAAACCTATGCATGGGTGGTATCCCTGTACTCAGGAGATGTTGCTGAACACATATTGAGGTGTTATTTGGAAATACCCCTTCACATTTTAAGGTAATGTTTACCTAAATTGCAATATATGTGAAAAATTAAAAAAAAAGATTTTTTGCTGCAAACTTTGGCATAGATTGGTGGTAAAATGGCTACATGAAATGTGTCAAAATACCCCAAGTTAAATGCCCTGAGTTGTCTAGTTTTCAAAAATATGTACATGTTGGGGGTCATTCATGGATTTAGTACAGAAATCAGTGTTACAATGTCACTATCGCTAATTTTGAAAGAAAGGATTTTAAAATAGCTTTGCACCACTTATAGTTCTGGCCCTGTAACATGAATAAAAAAGCACAAAAACATAAAAACATGGGCTATTTCTGAACTCAGGACATATATTAGAAACTTTTTAACAGTGTTTTTTTGTTGTCTCTTGTACATGAGTATACGATTTTTCAAATAAAAGTCATAAAAAAATTATTTTTTCAATTTTTTTGCCATATTTTATTATTTTTTTTACATCAAATTATATGCTATTATCAAAATAATGGTATCAAAAGAAAGCCCTTCTTATGACGTAAAAACGATATATAGTTTGTGCGGGTACACTAAATGAGACAGAAATAAATTACAGCAAAACACAAACACCTCAGAAATGTTAAAACAGCCCATGTCACCAAGCGTCGGACAAGCCAAAAAAGTCATGTCACTAAGGGGTTAAAGTATCAACAAAACACCGTTTTCAACATCAAGACTTGAAAAAAATGTTATGGACATACAGATCTAAGTTTGAGGTATTCAGATCATAAAGAAGAACATGTGTGAAACAGACAAAATTAAAAGATGCACAAAAACATTTTTATTATTATTTGAAATATTAATAGTGCCTTTTTTAAACTTGATGCCAGTTTTACGTGTGGGAGGTTGTACACATAACCCCGCAGTTGTTTTAAATACAATTACAATACCCTTTTGCTTTATGGAACCCATAAATGGTTTTATTTTTCTACTATGAGTCTCTGGAAACATTTTCAGCTGGTTGTTCTCTTACAGTTATCAATAATTTTAACTGTGGACAACTAATTTACCTTTTGCCCCCTCGTATTGTATTCTTTTTTTCTTGATAGACAAAAACAAATATGTATTTAATAAAAAGTATTACTCATACATTTATCATCCGGGTGACCATTTCCCATCTGTAAATATTTTTATCAACTATAGTGTGATTTACTGTTATATATATATATATATATATATATATATATATATATATATATATAGATATCTTTTATAAAGTTAAGGAACGTGGCAGCTGATACTCTCTGAGCTGCCTTAAGCCACTGGATGGCCATGATTGTCAAATCTGAAGAACCATAATAGAATTTCTTTGAACAGTGCTGACCAGGTCAGCTTGAAATAAGAGAATTCATTTAGACATCCTTAAAGATAGAACATGCTAATCTCATTTTGCCCGCAGATTGTTACAAACTTAACAACAGCAATACTACAATCAGTTGTTTTTTTTTATCCTTTTTTTTATTATTTTTTATTTATTACAAAAATAGAAAAAGGACATACAATATACATGACACTATAGACAACATGCAAAACATTAACAATTAAGACCCCATATACAAGATAAGCCAGTAGAAAATCCTATACATGGATATGCTAAAGTGCAAAGAATAAATCTCCACCTCTGACAAATTGTAACTAGTGTGCAGGTAACAGGGTCAAATTCTTATTTTCTGTTAAAAAAAAAGTATTTTAGTTGATGATGGTTACCATTAGCAATATGCTGAAGTAGCTGGAAGCTCTCCAGCAGAAAAAGGCTACTCCATATCGAAGTGGAATAAGGTGAAATAGAATCCGAGAAGTGCCCATTATGCTAGACAAAAGGCATTCAATCCAAGATTAAAGATCACACAGCAGGAGGCTTTCAGCTCCCTAGCAGTCCTGATTATACCTTTATCGACTGGCTCAACACGATAAGCACTGAAGAAGTATCTTAGAAACGATTGCAGTACAATATCCAGATAAGTGCTCCTTTTGTCTTTTCTACTAACTGTGATGATATTCAGATTGTAATAACAAGATCTTTATAAGTGATCTATTGTATGGTAAACTGGTTAAAACCTTTAATATATCTGATGGTGAGAAAACTTAAAGATGTTAAGAGACTGTGAAAAAGAGGTGGGCAGCAACTAAGTAGAGTGGGAATAATAAGAAAATCAGAAATGGCTTCTAAAAAATCCATGGAAAAGGAGAGAGACAAAAAGGGGGGGGGGGGAAGAAACTAAGCAAGACAAAAGAATTTCTGTTTTTTTTCTCTCCTATACCGCCTAGAGACAAAGCAACAACTTTAAATGACTCTAATGAGGAAGAGTCTGAAGATACAGAGGACCCTACAAGAATTACCCAGGACTTTCTAAAGAACTGTTTGGATTCACAGTTGAAAACTATAATGCAAGAGTTAGAAAACAGTTCCAAATAAATCAAAATCTCCATTAATGCAATGTCTGATAGAATTACAAATGTGGAGGCACAATCAGTTCTTTTAATCCCCCTAAATTGTTGTCACTCTCATAGACCTCTTCTTGATATATTTTTCTTTTCAATTTGCCTGATATGAATATATATATATATATATATATATATATATATAATTAAGGTATATAATTTTGTGGACAAGAGGAGACTGCTACTGGGACTCTATATATGTATTGTTCAAGTGGATCTTTGAATGTAAGATTCTTTATATGTTTTTATTGGTATTAAAATCGTTGAAGCTAAATAGTCTCCTCCTTACCCTCTCTTATACTACTGCTGGGAGTACCTTCTGGGTCTGCTACCCTGAATAAGCTGCATAGGATTCCTCTGTGAACCAGTTGGATCTTTAACCCCTTGGTGGGCTCCCTGGATGCTGTATAGACTGAGCAGATCTCTGCTCAGGAAGATGTGAGTGTGTTCTCACTTATTAGAAACAAGAGAGAAACACACTGCGCCCAATTGTGGTGGAAACAGCTGCAGCAAATTCTACCAGTGTCTCACTCCTGGCAATAAACAAATCAAAACAACACACAAGTGAAAACGTGCGCTGTGACCCAACACTTCAAAACACACAACTCAGGAAAAATAAATAATAAATTGTTACCCTTAAAGTAAATCAGCCTTAAAGTAAATCAGCTCAATATTCAATCCGAAGGGAAAAAAATAAAACAAAACAGAACAGAAATAATATAGTGTAGTATATCACATAAAAGTGCTGATAACAAATAATAAGTGAGAACACACTCACATCTTCCTGAGCAGAGATCTGCTCAGTCTATACAGCATCCAGGGAGCCCACCAAGGGGTTAAAGATCCAACAGGTTCACAGAGGAATCCTAGGCAGCTTATTCAGGGTAGCAGACCCAGAAGGTACTCCCAGCAGTAGTATAAGAGAGGGTAAGGAGGAGACTATTTAGCTTCAACGATTTTAATACCAATAAAAACATATAAAAAATCTTACATTCAAAGATCCACTTGAACAGTACATATATAGAGTCCCAGTAGCAGTCTCCTCTTGTCCACAACGCGTTTCACTTGAAAAAGCCCTACTTTGGGGGTGAAACGCGTTGTGGACAAGAGGAGACTCTCTTAACTGAGCGTTCATGCACTTATCTTGATTGGCTGAGTCCCTCCTTTACACAGAGCTCAGTGTAAGCTGCAGCAGCCTGTCTGAAGCCAGCACCAGGTAAGAAACCCACTGTGTGTTTAATGGACTGTAATAGAGGGGTTCATTCTCTGAAACTGCTTATGTCTGGTAATAAAGAGGTTAATTATTTGAAACTGTTCATGTCTGGTAATTAATGTATGTATATGATAATGTATTATTAATTCTAAAATCTACAGGGCTCTCAAGTAGTCCTAATTAACTATATAATGTGAAATGCATTTTATGTGTATGTGTATATGTGAATTAATATGTATGTGATATATATTAAAATACCTGTGTGTAATCTCATCTGCTCCATACTGTTTCTCTGAATGGCAGATTTAAAATGTGGTCACCCTATATGTGAAACAGATATACTGACAGATAAAAATTATGCATCTTCATAGGCAGACATAGAGAGAGAGACATGGCAGATAAGATACAAGGATTGATAGACAGAAACAGACTGACCAATAGATCATAGACTGGCAGGACAGTTCTACTGACAAATTAGGTAGAGATGTATAGCCAGACAAAAAAATTGGATAAAAAGAGCCACACACTTGGGCCTAGGTGTTTAGCTGCAGCCCTCCAGCTGTTTCAATACAACAACTAGCGTAATTCCATGCCATTCTAGAAAACTGCTGGGGAATTGTGGGGTTTTTAACTCTGCAGCAGCTTGAGGGCAGCAGTTAGATGCCTTGACAACATGGCATTTAGAAGTGAAAATTGGTGCAGCCATAGCCCATTAAATGAGGACAGAGGGCAGACCCTCTTCCTCCTTGCCAGCCCTCCCCTGCATTAATAGCTATTAACAAAAAGTGTTCATTCAAGTAAGCCTTGATACTCTTACAGTTAATGCATTGTAGAAAGAATAAAAGAAAGCATGTATTATGTGAACCGAGACCTTGAATAAGACAAAACCTGGCTAAAATAAAACAACATACCCATTCTTTTCATGATAACTTGTTTTCAATTAATGTTTGCTGACTGAATATTTCAAATTGTTTCTCTTCAAACTAATCTTTTGTCTACTCCGCTAGTATTGAAATATCCAACCAGAGTGCATAGGGCTCTCACTTTCTTTTTACTCCTTTACAGGTTTAATCTGCTCTTTAATTTCAATGTGTACAGTGATAAATGATTTCTTTGAACTGTGTTTAAGCAAGAATCATTTGGCAACTCTCAATTTCTATTCTGCTACATTTTTAAAAAAGCTATTTGAAATTTGATCACTCATCCAATTTCCTTTTGCAATTATTTGTATTCGTTAGAAAAATAATTTGTGAAAAGAAATAAATTCAGGTTTAATATCTTGTTTCACTTACTTCCAGGTCATGTTCCATGTTGTAATTGTGTCTACTACAAAGCATGACTTGTACGAGATGAGACATATTCCCTTGGATTACACTTTTTATTACTGATTTATAGCAGTTATGCTACATTAAACATGTTCCTCTATTCATGTGGATAATAACTGTTAGCTTTCAGTGCGATATGCAAAATTATTTATTGTTCCAAGTTGACCATCATAACATAGATGCATAGAAGTGACCCTGAAAGATTAAAAATAACATTTATTAAACATATGCCACTGCTAATTTTAACGTGACTGGAATAAGCATATATATATATGCAACCTTTTGTAGGTCAGTGCTATATCATTTCGTTTTAATGTTGTTAAGGCTGCTCCAAGCAGGTAGCCATGAAGTATTTGAAACATTAGTTATGGCTTGCCTAAGTAGAATTCACATTTGTATATTTTATCTGTCCAAACCGAATATATTATGAGAGCTACATATATTATCCATAATTATAAAATTGTATAATGTATGTGGAACCTTTTTGTTTTAATAAGAATAATTATTAATCTATGGATTGCAGTACAGAACAGTACAGTACAGAAATGGTGAGTTAAATAACACCAACAATTTACAGTTTCATACATAGTTTTAAGTGGTGTTACAGATGCAATACTGATATGCAGAGTAAAGATAGCCCTGTTCTTTACTGGTGTAGTCCATAGGCCTCCAACTGTGGCCACCCAATGCTGATGAACTATAAATCCCATAATACCCACTCGTTTTCTACAATGGAAGAGAATTGTGAGTTCTAATTTTTTTTATTAGAGTTTTAAAATAATATAATATAACAAATATTGGCACATATATAATGACTTATGAATCATTGTCAAAACTTAACAAACAATCAAATAAAATACACATAAATATTATAAATATTTGTATGTGAAATAAGTAAACTAAGCACAAAAATAAAATAACATGTCAAGTAAATAATAACAACATGATACTAAAAAAAAATATGGAAGCAGAGTATGTAATCAGTCAGGTGGGAACATGGTTAAAGTCCGACTTTATCTTTCACATCATCTTCCCACATAGAAATAAGACCTCACCCACAGTTGGTACAGTGGGTGACTTCCAATGACAAGAGATGATGGAATTAGCTGATATCAGAAGAGTGTCTTGTATCATTTTTTTGTATCTAGGCAGGTTAGATGGAATTTTTTCTGAGAGTTTTTTTTTTGGAAGAGACAAAGACACGGGCATAATATTAAATTGAATTCTAATATGTGATTAATTATTTTGAGAGTGTTCAGCCAATAAGTTTTAATTTTGGGACACGAATAGAAGACATGGAGTAATGTACCAATTTGACCACAGTCTCTCCAACATTTATTATTTTCGCTAAGGTGCATGTTAACGAATGCTGGCAAAATTTGAGATAATCTATTTGCTAACATTTTTGAGAATATTTTTGTGTCATTATTGATGTGGGACTGAAGAGAATTATGGTAGTTGTAGTCCAGAAACAGCTGGAGGCGTGCGGTTGAACGCCTAAGTAAATATAGTTATTACTGTAAAGTGATTTGTTTTCTATCATGATAAACTAGAATATAAAGTAAAACATATAAAAATATATTGATCACATCATTTGGTAATACTTTCAAGGCTCTTCTAAATGTTAACATCCATAACTCAATTTTTACATACTTTCAATACATCGTCAAAATACTCAAACCTAAAAATAAGCCTGTGACTGCATAGATTTTGCATAAGCATATTTAAACATGCCATACAATATTGCCACAAATTTGCAATCTAATACTTTGACATGAATCCTATAATATTCTAGAGTTTCCTGCATTATTATTTATGACTTATCACAGGCCACCGAGAACTCAAAGTTTGAAATCTGTTATAGCTTAGTGTATTGTACACCATACTTAAAGAATTGTGTCAATGTATATATTTCTATTCTACTCTTTAAAAAATACATTTTATTTTTATATATATATCATAATAATACACATTTGCTATGTAATTTTTAATGCTTTTGGCAACACTGAATACCCTAATAAAACATATGATTTTTTTTTTTAAATGTTCATGTTAAAGAAATAAAATGTAAATAAAATAATAAAAACAAAATGTTTCTAAAGGTCCAGAGGCCTCAAGATGTTAGATCTTTTGGTCTTGGCTTTAATAAAACATATATTCCTAGCAGCGGAATATGTATTTGCACAAGCAATCAAGTTGACAAAGAATTTTAAAATTAATTAAACAAATTAAACATTGTTAATTAATTTAATTAATTTAATAAACCCCATATAGAAACACAATTCCCTTGTTCTTCATCTCCTGACCTCTTGATCAAAAGGTAACATTTAAAAAAACTAACTTGTATATTCTTGTGGATTGATATGCACATTATACATTTCCCATTGAAAATGTGCATATTAACCCCTTCGAGACAATGGACATGTCAGGCACGTCCTGACGGGAACCCTGTTCCCGAAAATGGACGTGCCTGGCACGTCCTGTGGTGAAATAAGTGGTTTTCGCAATAAACAATCGCGAAAACCACTTTAACGGTGCTGGTCTATTGCCTCGATGTCGAGGCAATAGCCAACACCGAAATTTCCTCTCTAGGGCACCCATGATCGCCCCACGGAGCGATCATAGGCACCATATTGACGGAGCAGCATGCTCCGTCAATATGGCTATGCCCTCTTGTGGTCATAGGTTGGGAAGTGAAAGAAAATTCCCTTCCGTCGCTCTGAATATGTTGCTTGACTGCCCCTAGAGGCAGCAAGCAACATTGCAATGTTAAAAAAAGATTTAATTAGCTAAAAACTGGTATTATTGTTAGATTAGCCTATAGGGTTAAAATTTTAAAAAAATTTGCATAAGGGATAGGGTTAAAATTAAATTAAAATTAAAATATATTAAGGGATAGCATGAGGGTTAGAGTTGACGTTAAATTTAGTGTTAGGGTTAAATTAAGGGTTCGGGTTGGGGTCAAAAGGTTAATATAGGAAAAAAACACTATTTTGGGTTTTTGCCCCATAACTCGCAAAAAAATACTGAAAAATATGGAAACATGCATATTTCTGAACAACATTTAGAAACAATTTAGATGGGGTCTTTTTTAATGCTTGTATTTGTGTAAATTATATTTTAGGTCAAAGTTAGAAAAAGTGGTGTTTTTAAACTATAAGATATGACGAACATAATGGTATCTAATGAAAGCCCTTCTTATGACGATAAAAACAACATATAATTTGTGTGGGTACAGTGTGTGAGAAAGAAGAAAATTACAGCGAAACACAAACACCCCAGAAATGTCAAAACAGCCATTGTCAGCATGGGAAAGTCAAGGTAAAAATGTCTTGTCACTAAGGGGTTAAGTCACAGGTGATGTCATAGATATATTTAAAAAAATCCTATTATTTTATGCAGTTGCATGCAAGTCTACTAACTCGATGTATAGATAATTTGTCATCATTTTTTAATCTCTTCATTCATAGTATAAGCAATGTATAGGTGGGCAGAGTCCATTTAGCTGTTTTTCCAACAGGTAACAAGCAATTATAATGCCAGTTTGCTAAGAAGAAGATATCTGAAGCCACACTTTTTTCAATAGCAATTAAATTGTGTACATTATTGTGTACATTATTTCATTGTTAGTGGTACTGAGTGTGAGTTAGAGTGCAGCCTAAGATATAAAAGGAAAGAGTGAATTTGTATCCGCAAGTGGCATATAATTAGCACCCCATACACCAGAAGGAGGGGAAACACCTTTTAGCTTACCAGTGGTTGTCCCCGAATCCTGGCTGATAATTATGTTTAATCCCCCTAACAAAATCAAAAACACAGGATTAGAACTGAAAATGGTAAGTGTGGAAGAATATCTTCTTGACTCGTTCTTGATGTAGCTTTGATTGTAAACCTGCTTCTTTCACTTCTGGTATAATTCTATAATTCACCTTTATTTAACTTGTTAAAGTTGACCTTTCCCACTCAACTCTCAGCTCTTCCCATTTAACATTCCACTTTAAGAGTGCCACTTCACTAAAGATTGAACTGTGGTAAATTGACAAGGGAATTGTAAAGCCGAGGCTTTGCAAATCAGTTATTAATGTCCGATTATTACAGCTCTCTTGTCAATATACCACAGTTCATGGTTTAGTGAATAGGCCATGCCGCACATCAATTGGTGTAGAATGTCCATGAACAGAGTTGAATGTTATGAACACACACATACATCCTGCACATATACAGCTGTAGATGGATACATCTGAAAATAGACAGAGATTAATATATGTATAATGATTAACTGAATATAAATGTACTGGTGGAAACAAGGGCATTTGTTTCATTAATTCACAGGACATTCAACTTTATTGGCCACTGAGGGACAGAGGCCATACATTATTGTTAGGAGTAGAATCAGAATATGTTATATTTTGTATTGCTTCCCATTCTATTTCTAAAATTCTTTTTGAAACCTATGTCTTCAAAGAAAAATAAAGCCTGAGAACTTACATTTTGATATTCTTAAAATCCTGGAAAGAAAAGGAGATGTGCATGTATTTATACAATGATGGTGTCCTGAGTCAATGTAACTAAAACAGCTACCAAATGTATAGATTAGGAGTTATAATAAAATAAAGGTTGGACTCAACTGTGGTTCTAATAAGTGTAAGAAATATATTTTTTCCCCTTAAAATGATAGGAACTGCTGGTATAAGGGTAACCTAAGAAAGGAATTTCAGGTCAATAGAAGGTTAAAATAAAACAAAATAACAAAAATAAATTGACTAACCAATGGATAGATTAAATTAGCAGTAAATTGAAAATACCGTTCTGTTGGGGGGGGGGGGGGGTGAGCGGCAATTTTAAATGTATTTTCTTGCCATTGGTTCAAAAAAGTAAAAAAAAAAAAACAATTACGTAAAGAATAACAAAAAATGTAAAACAAAATTTGTGCAACAGTATAACTTCTCTTAAATTTATTTTTTCGGCATTCAACATCATTAGAATAATAATATTTCATATTTTCATTCACACTGGACTGGCTTTTACCTGGTAAAATCAGTAGTAAGTGATTAAAATTCTCTTGATTTCAATGTGCTGATTACTGTATTGTGGTTACAACTAATCCAAAAAACACATTCAGTGTATTTAAACTTATATATGCAGGGATCAACTAAATGGTCTATGTACACTGTAATTAAATACATTCAATACATACACATTTAGAGCACAACTGGTTACATAATTACTTAAAACGGAAAGTTTCTACAATATTATGTATTGCCCCAGAGTTCAAGAACACAGTATAACACCTGTTTTTTTTGTTCTTTTTCTATATGTCAAATAGAATAGCGTCATTTAGACATGGATTTTCAATTTGTATGTGCTCTGAAAACTCATCACTTTGCATTGAATACGAGTGAACTACATCTGTAGATTATACAGTATTCCCTAAAAAAAACTACAAAGAAGTGAAATACTTAACAATTTACATTTTAACCATGATAAAATACAGCTAAACAGTGGTTAATTTCTGACGGACAAAACTTGAAGTAGGCATGGATCCAGGTTTGATCAAATATACAAAGCTAAAACTACCAGCTGAAGGATATCAGAGGTAATGTATGCAGGGACAAGCTTGTGTTAACAGTGTTTTACATTGTACTGCTTAGTGTGAGTTGTGGTAGGCACTGATATGTCTCTCATGCTCAATGGGGAGTCACCACAGAAACCAATACTTTGCTCAGACTTTTATAACTTTGTCCCAGAATTTACTTTTATAAATAATGAGGTGTTAAACTTGGAAGAATTATTAATTTGAGTTGTATTTTTTTTGTAGGTTGATCTTTTGTGCAATTGTCAAAGCTTGTTCCATCATTAGCCTCTGTGATCACTTTGGTAATACCACATTTCACAGTAAATACCCTCTTGTATGGTATGGTGAGAGTCAGAAGTGTTGTATCTTCATTTAGCTATGATTAGTGAGGAAACACCATTGTACAGTTGCACAGATGTACATTTTGCTGTTTAGCCAAGTGACCTGCTCAAATATTCTATAAAACACCCCTATCGGGGCGCGAAGTTTAAAAGGAATAACCAAGCTTACCACTATGCTTGGTGATTCTTGTTTGTTTAGCCTAGCTCTTTCCACTTCCCTTGTATATTTCGACCTTGGATTGTTTCTGGATTATCCTTGCCTGCCTGTGCCCCTGACCCTGAATTGCTCTCTATTATCCTTGCCTGCCTGTGCCCCTGACCTTGGATTACTTTTTGGATTCTTCTTGTCTGCCTGTGTCCCTGATCTTGGACTGTCTTCTGTATTTCCCTTATCTCTTTATCCCTGTGGATTACAACTACCATTGCCGGTGTATGCTGTATGTTCCCGTGGATGCCTGACGGGAACCAAACTGCTCTCGCTATATATAGAGTTATTACAAACCACAGAACATTTACCATCGGTTCACCCCAGTGAGTACTGATCCTGATTATTTCTCTCTATACCTGGATACTGACCTCCTGCTATTAACCCTGACAGGTAGTCAACAAGGGTAATGCAGGCTCACCTAGTTCTTGGATTTCCTTCATTGTAATGTTTGCTAATGAAATATTAATTCACCAATACATTATTAGTATCTTTGTGGATTTGAGTATACAACATGATTTTATGTTCTTTTAAAGATCATGGGTCTTTAACTTCTGGAGTCATCAATTATTAGGTTATTCAGTATGAGCTGCGCAAAGTGTGTGTGTGTGTTGCATGGGCATTCCGATAGATTGGCTTCCTGTTTAGAGGTTGCTCCATTCTGTGTTCTATTCTGATCCCTAACATGGCTCCTCAGCTTACTTGGTTGAACAAGAATACATGCAGAAAGTAGTACCGTATATACTCGAGTATAAGCCGACCCGAATATAAGCCGAGGCACCTAATTTTACCACAAAGAACTGGGAAAAAATATTGACTCGAGTATAAGCCTAGGGTGGAAAATGCGTCAGCTACTGGTAAATATTGCCCCCAATATGCCATTTAATATTCCAGGATATTGCCCCCAATATGTCATTTAATATTCCAGGATATTGCCCCAATATGCCAGGATATTGCCCCCAATATGCCAGGATATTGCCCCAATATGCCAGGATATTGCCCCCAATATGCCAGGATATTGCCCCCAATATGCCAGGATATTTCCCCCAATATGCCAGGATATTTCCCCCAATATGCCAGGATATTGCCCCCAATATGCCAGGATATTTCCCCCAATATGCCAGGATATTTCCCCCAATATGCCAATATGCCAAGATATTGCCCCCAATATGCCAGGATATTTCCCCCAATATGCCAGGATATTGCCCCAATATGCCAGGATATTTCCCCCAATATGCCAGTATATTTCCCCCAATATCCCAGGATATTTCCCCCAATATGCCAGGATATTGACCCCAATATGCCAGGATATTGACCCCAATATGCCAGGATATTGCCCCAATATGCCAGGATATTGCCCCCAATATGCCAGGATATTGCCCCCAATATGCCAGGATATTGCCCCCAATATGCCAGGATATTTCCCCCAATATGCCAGGATATTTCCCCCAATATGCCAGGATATTGCCCCCAATATGCCAGGATATTTCCCCCAATATGCCAGGATATTTCCCCCAATATGCCAATATGCCAAGATATTGCCCCCAATATGCCAGGATATTTCCCCCAATATGCCAGGATATTGCCCCAATATGCCAGGATATTTCCCCCAATATGCCAGTATATTTCCCCCAATATCCCAGGATATTTCCCCCAATATGCCAGGATATTGACCCCAATATGCCAGGATATTGCCCCAATATGCCAGGATATTGCCCCCAATATGCCAGGATATTTCCCCCAATATGCCAGGATATTGACCCCAATATGCCAGGATATTGCCCCAATATGCCAGGATATTGCCCCCAATATGCCAGGATATTTCCCCTTACTATGCTCGTTATGCCACCCTCCTCCCCCAGACCCCAGTACTTACCTCGTTCCTGCTCTGTCCCCCGGTGCTCTGATGCTGCGAGGCTGTGAGGGAAGCATTGTGAGCTTCCCTCCAGCCACGCGGTCAATAAAGTTTGTTTAAAAAAACCCACACTTTATTGACCGCGCGGCTGGAGGGAAGCTCACAACGCTTCCCTCACAGCCACGCAGCTTCAGAGCACCGGGGGACAGAGCAGGAACGATGTAAGTTTTAGATTTTTTTTTTTCAAAAATTGTGCTGAAAAACTCGGCTTATACTCGAGTATATACGGTAAATGGTTTTCCAAGATGTTAATCTTGAAAGGCACATTTAAAAAGATAAATTAACTAAACATTAAAAAAAATAACTTATGTAAAAATAAGAAATATTGACTCGAGTATAAGCCTAGGGTGGAAAATGCGTCAGCTACTGGTAAATATTGCCCCCAATATGCCATTTAATATTCCAGGATATTGCCCCCAATATGTCATTTAATATTCCAGGATATTGCCCCAATATGCCAGGATATTGCCCCAATATGCCAGGATATTGCCCCCAATATGCCAGGATATTGCCCCCAATATGCCAGGATATTTCCCCCAATATGCCAGGATATTGCCCCCAATATGCCAGGATATTTCCCCCAATATGCCAGGATATTTCCCCCAATATGCCAATATGCCAAGATATTGCCCCCAATATGCCAGGATATTTCCCCCAATATGCCAGGATATTCCCCCAATATGCCAGTATATTTCCCCCAATATCCCAGGATATTTCCCCCAATATGCCAGGATATTGACCCCAATATGCCAGGATATTGCCCCAATATGCCAGGATATTGCCCCCAATATGCCAGGATATTTCCCCCAATATGCCAGGATATTGACCCCAATATGCCAGATATTGCCCCAATATGCCAGGATATTGCCCCCAATATGCCAGGATATTTCCCCTTACTATGCTCGTTATGCCACCCTCCTCCCCCAGACCCCAGTACTTACCTCGTTCCTGCTCTGTCCCCCGGTGCTCTGATGCTGCGAGGCTGTGAGGGAAGCATTGTGAGCTTCCCTCCAGCCACGCGGTCAATAAAGTTTGTTTAAAAAAAACCACACTTTATTGACCGCGCGGCTGGAGGGAAGCTCACAACGCTTCCCTCACAGCCACGCAGCTTCAGAGCACCGGGGGACAGAGCAGGAACGATGTAAGTTTTAGATTTTTTTTTTTCAAAAATTGTGCTGAAAAACTCGGCTTATACTCGAGTATATACGGTAAATGGTTTTCCAAGATGCTAATCTTGAAAGGCACATTTAAAAAGATAAATTAACTAAACATTAAAAAAAATAACTTATGTAAAAATAAGAAACATATTAAAAGTATATTCAATCTTCACATTAAACTAACTAAAAAAAAATCAGACTAATTAAAATCAATGGAAACTCCATACAGGAAGCCCTGTCGAGGCTGTTTTGCTTTGGTACATTTGGTCCTAAACAAATATGACTACTACAGTGTGTTTAAATGTTGACAAATAATGCTTACAATTTGCAATAGTTTTCACAAAATTAAAAAATAATTCCTAGAAAATAATTAAGAAATATTTTGTAGTTTTGGCTAACAATATCGTTTGGAAATCATTCCTATTCTGCATTAGCTTTTCCAACAGGCATAAAAAGGTTAAAATTCAGTAACATCAAAACAATATTCATCCATTTACTCTGATAATAACACCCTCCGAGGGAAACAGAAACATAACATTAATTTGACTTCATTTTGTACTGCAATTTATTGGTAGCTAAAATTTTCTTCCAAATTAGCCCCAGGTTCTATCTTTAGTTTGTTTTTTTATTACCGCTTAATTTGTGTTATTCCCAGGTTGTCCATCTCCTATATTCCTGGAAACCTAACAAGTCTGTTTATTTCTCATTCCTATGCCACAGCTCAGATGTGCAGCTGTTCCAGACACAGCAGGAGTTGTTCATATTAAACTGCAACTTTTGCTATAAGAAATATAAACTGCTCAGCAATGACTTGTTTCCCCACCAGGTGATAAATAGATCAACATAAAAGATTGTGGGGAGAAGGCCTCGCAGTAAGGATATGGACACTACAAAAAAGTTAGTATCAATGTCATGCAGTATATATACATAAATACTAAAAGTGTTTTTTAATTAAAAAGTCAACTAATTCCTTTAAGTATCTCATGATTTATCATGCTTCACATGATTTACATTTAACCATGTATGTGTATATTTTCTGTATTCTAATTTAAAGCAAGCTGCATATTACCACGCATTTTATTATGCTGTATTTTGATCCAGTGGCGTTACAGAGACAAATCTAGAAGTACTGTACAGGATCAGCATCTCCAAAAGTTAAGAACTTATTTATTGGTGAACTGGCAAGTGAAACAATCAGGCGTTAAAGATTAACTTAGGTTTAATTGAAAAATTGCATCAAATATACATGTTTTGAATGGAAATGTTGAAATGTAGTAATACAAATACTGTATGTTATTGAGATATCTTTGCTCTCTGTATCAGGGGGCTGGCATGTTGTTTAGATTCTAGAGCTATCTGGGGCAAAGAGGAGTTTATTTGCATTTTCATTAAATCATTTCTACATAAACCTTCAAGAAGTAGTACAATATTTCAATTAAATAAGTTACTTTGTGGTAAAGTTTTCCTTTAATTGGTGAGTTGGAAAAAAATCCCCAACTTGCCTACCTTTCTAACTTGATTGTTAATGCCTGTTTTTTTTACAGTTCACCTGTCAGTCCAACACAATTGACTATTAGTGAATAGATCCAAAGTTGAAGTAAAAATATACACCAATCAGCAATAACATTATGACCACTGTCAGGTAAAGTGAATAACACTGATAATCTCATTATCAAGCCACCTGTCAGTGGGTTGGATATATTACACAAAAAGTGAACAATTTGTCTGAAAGTTGATGTGTTAGAAGCAGGAAAAATGGCCAAACTGTGATGGCTAGATGAGAGTGTCAGAGC